>JANAVB010040019.1:8291446-8321446 GCA_029216955.1 Iris pallida
ATATATATATATGTTAGGGTAAAAAATATAGGAAAAAAAGTGTGCCCACACACGTGTTAGCGGGGGTGTGTCTTAGTGTCCCACCGTGTTCACAAATCGTGTCCAAAGTGTCAAAACATCTGTATCAGAAGAGTGTGAACTGGGGGCTCATGCTGAGGTGTCGAGCAGCCTTGCTCTCCACGTGTCCAACCAAAAGCCAAGTGCTCGTGTCAGAGGGTAGGTCTAGTGTCAAGGTACGAGTCCAATAGTCTACAATGCATCCAGGACGTGCTGTGTCCCAGGACGAAGGCCGTATCAGACTGGACTTCGTGTACACAGTCTGCTCAAAATCGATACAGACTTGATTACGTATCCGATACGACACAAAGTGATCTCGAACTTGAGAGGGGCCTGACAGTCAGGCCCCTACCTCCATGCCAAGTGGCACGTCTCACGTGGCTGTACAGAAGAAAGAGGGTTGGGCAGCAGGCCAAGTGTTACAGGCCCGTGCTGACATCCCGTGTTAGATTTGGACACAAAAATGACACCAAATCCAACTCAGTGTCCAAGAAATACAATCCCACATATTAGGCTACAGAAATGTGAAATTAGTTTTGGAAAATATTTACAAATAGCCCATTGTGGTATTTATCAAACACTTCCTACAATAATCTGATACGCCTCCGATACGCGTATCAAATGGCACGAAATCCTACCAAACTTGGTCTACAAGTGTATGGTACCTAGGTGCATGCATCTATGAAGAGAAATCAGATGAACAAATGAGTTTGAGCCATTACCTATTCAGAGTTGGAATCTCAATGTAAAGTACCTAGAAATGAGATCCTTCACCAACTTGCTATGGTCCAAGAACCTTAATCCTTCCTAGCTAACCTCTATTGACCTTCTCTACAACTAAGGGAGTGTAAGCAAAAGATTAGGATCATTTGGAGTGATTTGGAGAAAGGGGGTGGATTTGGGAGAATAACACAAATTAGGGTTTTGAGGGGGCAATGAAAAGATGCAAGATGCAAAGAAGTGATGCTCTTATAGGGGGGACTATGCTATGGCCGGCCACACTTCTAGGGATAGGGTTTAGTGCAATGTAGGCTATGGGCTTTCTTTATAATGTAAAATAAGCCCTCAAGCTAAATATCTAACTTAGCTAAAATATATAGAATTACTAACCTTGTCTTCTAGTTAGAAATTTCTAATACAATATCTAGGCTAATGACTAACATCTAGATTAAGGCAAATCTAGGTTAAGGCTTAACACAATAATTAGCACATTATTAATTATCAAAAATTCAAATTAATTCTAATAAATCATAAATGACCAAAATACCCCAAGTACTAAAAAGTGGTAGTGATACAGAATCAGAAGTCGGAACCAGCAATCCAGAGGATATGCCAAAAGAAATGAGATTTTTGGGAGACTATCCTAAGGACTTGGTAATTTGTGAGATTACCAAGGGTTGTAAATACTCGTTCCTCTAGTAAAGATATAGCTTCCTGTTTTGCCTTTATTTCACAGCTTAAACCCAAAAATGTTGAAGAAGTATGTAGTGATAATTTTTAGTTAGATGATATACAAGAGGAATTGAACCAATTTGAAAAGAATCAAGTTTGGGAACTTGTTCCCAAGTCCATTGATCATCCGGTCATTGGCACCCGCTGGGTATTACGAAATAAACTTAATGAGAAAGGTTTAGTGAATCATAATAAGGTTCAACTCGTAGCTCAAGAATACAATCAAGAAGAAGGTATCGACTACGATGAAACCTATGCCCCAGTTGCAAGATTAGAATCAATTCGCATGTTATATGTATTTGCATGTTTTTATAACTTTAAATTATTTCAAATGGATGTCAAAAGTACATTTTTGAACGGTTTTATAAAAGAAGAAGTTTATGTAGCTCAACCTTCAGGTTTTACTGATTTCAAAAATCCTGATTATGTTTTCAAGTTAAAGAAAGCCTTATACGGTTTGAAACATGCCGCTCGGGCTTGGTACGATCGTCTAAGCTCTTTTTTACTTGACAATGGTTTTACAAAAGGAAAGGTTGATACTATACTATTTATAAAATCTTTTAATGACAATCTTTTTTTAATTCAAATTTATGTAGATGATATCATTTTTGGATCTACTGATGAATTTCTCTGTCAAGAATTTTTAATATGTATGCAGAATGAGTTTGAGATGAGCATGATGGGAGAACTAAAATCCTTTATCATACTGCAAATCAAACAAACCAACAATGGGACATTCATTAATCATCCAAGTACACAAAAGACTTATTAAAGAAGTTCGATCTGGAAGCAGTCAAACCACTTGGCATTCCGATGGCAACTTCAACTAAGCTTGACATTGATGAACAAGGCAAACATGTCGACATACAAGTATCGAAGTATGATTGGTAGTTTACATTATTTAACTGCTAGTCGACCTGATATAACGTTTAGTGTTTGTTTGTGTCCACATTTTTAGGCTAACCCTAAGGAATCACATCGGTGCACGGTTAAGCGTATCTTCCGATACCTTAAAGGCACTTCTTCTGTCGGTTATGGTATCCCAAAACTACGTCGTTTGACCTAACCGGTTATTCGGATGCTGATTTTGCTGGATGCAAAGTAGATAGTAAAAGTACCAGTGGCACATGTCATTTCCTAGGCAAAGCTCTAGTCTCTTGGTTTAGTAAGAAATAAAACTTTGTCGCATTATCAGCGACTGAGGCTGAGTATCTCGTCGCAGGACATTGTTGCGCCAAATGATGTGGATGAAGCAAACCTTAAAAAACTTTCGCTTGATATACACATGCATACCCATTTTCTGTGACAACACTATTACTATCAATTTGACTAAGAATCCTGTATGCCACTCTTGCACTAAGCATATTGAGATTCGACATCATTTTCTTAGAGATCATCAACAAAATAGAGATATAAACCTTGTATACATAGACACAGAGAATTAATTAGTTGATATCTTTACAAAATCCTTAGCGGAAGATCGATTCAATTATTTACGTCGAGAATTATAAATTTTAGATATAAATAATATTAATTAATTTTGTTTTATCAATTATTTTTTAATACTCAAAAACTGTTTCTGAGACAAGCCTACAAAGGGTCTGTCTGTCACCACGACTATGGTATAAGCAAAGCGGTATTTAATTGTTCTCCGGTGAACTCCCATTAGATGTGACAGTACCCCTAGAGCTAATCTGAAATAGTCACTGTGTAACAAAATTTAATTTATAAAATAATATTAATTATATTAATTAAAATTTAACATTACTGAACTTGGTATTAAATAATTGAAAGGGGATGATGAAAAGAATGTGGCCTGCAAATTTTTTTCTTCAAAATTCATCAAAATAACCCTAGGCGAACTCGACCCGAGTTAGCCTAGAGTTCTGTTGGTGGTATACACTTTTAAGTCAGAACCTAAGGCCCCCTTATCTTCATCTCTTCCAAACTCCTCTTTCAAACAGCAGCTGCCGCCCAAACCCTCTCCAAACACTAGAAACTCTCCAACCTATTGTTTTCATTCTACTTGAAGATTTCAATCCAAAATTTTGATTCATACAGAGAATCTCGATATCTACCACATACTCAATTCTCGGAAGGTATAACATTCTCCTTCTATCTCCTTCAATTCATTAGTTTTAATTCAATTTTGGAAGAAAATACCTAAGGGATTCACTCCATCCAAGAGGAAGAAGACAAATGCTAGTGAAGTGGCATCGTCTTTGAATCCACCAGAGGATTCCCTCTTTTCCCCGGTCCAGTTGACCGACGGTGCGTTCAATGAGTTTTTCTTTGAAACTCATGATCACTCATTGTTATGGTACGTTGACTTAGCCATGCGTAACATATGTACTGGAGCCCCGATGAAGTGGACCGTATTTTCTGACCACCGTCTATTGTTTGAGGCATTAGGGTTACACTGACTTGTTACCCTCAAATACCGTATTGCTACTAATGCCCTTAGACTGTTCTACTGCACCTTTGTTTTAGACACTTTCTCTGTTAGAACTCGTGTCGGCGGTATCAACATCGAGTTTGATGATACCATCTTAGCAAAAATCCTTGGTGTTCCTAACGAAGGTGTCCCCTTTGATGATATCACCGAGTCCGATTTTCTCGATGGCACGACTCTTATCAGTTTCAAGAATGACCTTTGTGCACCTTCCTATGTTCATTTTGGAAAGTTCAAGACTACAAACTTGAACTTATTTAATTATGAGTTGCATCGCATCATCTATTCTACTATTCTTCCTAAATCAACTTTAAAATATGATGTTATAAATCTTGAACTGTCTGCCCTCCCTCTATCATATCATCAAGGGAATTCCATTTTTGGTTCCCAAGACTATCATTCAGATGATGGGACATTGTCGCGGAAGAGATTGAATTATCTCTTATACGATGTTCATCCCATGCATCTTTTAGTGCTTTGATGTTGATCTTTCCACTTGTGCCCTGGACCCTGAGCCCAAGTATCTCCAGCTGTTATGTCGCAGCACAGCCGCTCCTCATGTACCTCCTACTACTCCTGCTTCACCTCCTCAGGCTTACCCTATGTCTTTTAAGGGTATTCATCAGCATCTCTCTGATCTGCGATCATTCATCAGTGACACATCTAGGGAACGTGAGTTCCGTGATGTGAGTCGGTTCCAGACACTCGCCAACTCTTTTGCTGATCTCCGTTTTGCCCAGACTAGAAATTATATCAGTTCTCTTTCCAGAGATCCAGCTGTCTCCAGCTACCGCTATGAGGATGAGGCGGTACACACTCTCTTTCAGCCCGGTAATGTATATGACTGGTACCGTGGTTCTGGTGCTACTCCACACCATTCTGGAGCTGGCACTTCTAAGGCTGGTCCATCCAGATATGGTGGTCGTGCTGGCACTGCTGCTGATGATGATGATTCATAGCATTTATAATCTAGACGCATTGTATTTTGTCTAGATTTCACTTTTTGAGATTTTGTTATATTTATGTTTACTTGAAAATGCTTCGACATTCCAAGATATCATTAGTACTCTATTTTTTAGTTTATTTTGCACTGAGATTATGATTGACTAAGATGACGTATGGTGAACATCTTTTTATGCTTTGCTTAGCATATTTTATTTCAGTTTAGCATTTATTTCTTGTTATAGCACTATCTCTTTATGCTTCAATATAAACTTCCTGTGAAATGCTTATTTTTTTTATATTATATTTGTATTTCTTCACTGATTGTTCCTTATACATAAATTGCGGGGGAGCTTTCTCTTTTTGCAATTATTTTGCTAAGTGACAATTGGGGAGAAATAGGATCTAACATCTTATGTAGGATACAGGAACATTTTTTTCAGGATAAAGTACAATTTTGATTATCTTTCAAATCTTATTGATCAAGATGTTATATGGGTCAAGGTTTGTCAATTATCAAAATATGAGAGATTGCCGGCCCATTGGTCATATCAAACCTGATTTTAATAATTGATCAAACTCTGTCTCGATATAAGGGCTACTCAAGTTTATTTGGACTCTTGGACACTGCCAGAGAACTGCTACCTATTCTGTTCAAGATCGAAGCTGTATTTGCCACTCGAGTCTATATTTCCTTTATGCAATATAATTTTTACATTTCTTGAGTCTAGGAATACATTGTACACCGAGTTGTATTGGCAAAAAGGCTACCCTAAAAATGTTTTCAAAATATCCCATGTTTTGAAAAACAGCCCCTATTTACAAAAAGCTCCTAACTGCTTAAAACAATTTTAAAAATTCCAAAAATTATTTTTGCAAAAACCTAACAAAACCTTGACAGAACTCTGTTGACACAAAGTCACAGTCAACCAAATATTGATAATATTGACTAAATAATACTTGTGATAATTCAATACGACACACGACGACTACATCCAGCTCAAGCCAGACGACAGCTCAGTTTTGCAAATATGAGTCATTTTCCGAGTCTGTACTTTTATATTTATTGAGTCTAGAATGATTGTAAGCTGAGTTATGCTGGGCTCTTGAGACTCAACCCATAACCTATCCAAATCCATAAAGCTTCACATCCAAAATCAGCCCACTGGACCCTTGGACCCATTCTGTGCTCTGGAGACAGAGTTCGGGCCGAACTCTGCCTCCACACAGAGTTCGGGCCGAACGCTGTCCCCTAAAAATCAGCACCCTAATTTTTAGAGCTGGCTGGTTGCTAGTTGTCCAACGGCCAAATTTTTAAAAATTCCTACCAGAATTCTGGCCGAATTCTGCCTGATAAACCCTATAAATAGGCCAAAAATTCTCTCATTTTCATTCATCCAATCTTCTCTTCCCTTCTCTCTTAAGCTCAATATAAGCCATACCCTTCTTCATCTACTAGCCACAAGTTTCCTAAGTCTCGAGTGCTCAGCATCTCTCAGTTAGGAGTCTTGTGCAAGAGTTCAAGAAGTAGCTTGGAAAATTCCAAGCATCGCCACTGCGATCCTTTGTAAGAAGTTGACGTGCTCTTCTGAAGAAAAGGCACGGGATATAACTACTATTTCACAAATAGTAGATTTAATCCTGAGCTAGAGTTCTCAGGCCTGGACTAGTCCTCCACGAGGGAAACCAGGTTAAAATCGGCTGTGTTTGTGTATGCTTTCTTGCTTCTCATTTATTTTTGCATTTACTCTGATTAATTTTTGATTGTGAAAGAGTTTGAATTTTTAATTGGATATTATCGCTATAAACTCTATTCACCCCCCTCTAGAGTTGCCATCTGTTCTTCAAACTCGGCCCGAGTTCGGCCAAAGTTCAGTTAGTGAACGTTGCTTCTTGAACTTGGTCCTCCTGCAGTTACGGATCTTGCCAAAATTTTCTCATAGAGTTCTGTCCGAATTTTGCCCAAATTCTGACAGAGTTCTGCCTTTGGAAAAGCTATAAATAGAAAAGGATTTCGATCTTTCCAACTCACTCGTTCACTTTCATCTCTTCTCTTTAAAGCCTACTGCTCTCTTCCAAAGTGTTCTAAGCTTTAATTTTTAAATCCCATGTCAGTTACAATCCTCTAGTTGATTTGCCAGTGCGGTATGGTCTAGAAGCTTCAGAGCGATTGTAATCAGAGGCTTAATTGAAGAAAGACACTTCATAACTGAAGTAGGTCGAGTACTTTGGATTAAAGCTCGCGTTTGTAGAAGTTGCAAGGACTTTGTATTAAAATTTGCAATATTTCCTAATAGTGGA
The DNA here is from genome assembly GCA_029216955.1 of Iris pallida. Taxonomy (NCBI): domain Eukaryota; kingdom Viridiplantae; phylum Streptophyta; class Magnoliopsida; order Asparagales; family Iridaceae; genus Iris; species Iris pallida. The sequence goes on from JANAVB010040019.1 coordinate 8,298,651, forward strand.
TTCAACTGGAAGCTAGAGTTCTTCCGACTGGAATAGTCCTCACAAGAGAAAAACCAGTATACATCGCCGTCTTTGCATTTGCTTTCTGATCTCTCCTTTTACATTTATTTACTTATGATATTTCTCTGTGATCTTACTGCTAGCTTTTTAAATTAGCAATATTCCGCTGCCTACTCTATTCACCTCCCCTCTAGAGTATTGCGCTTTACGATTCATTCCTACAATGTGCATTAGGCGTGTAGGTTTTCTATGTGCCTGGACTAAAAGCGCATGCTTGTCTCACTATGCGCCTGTTGGTGCCATGCGCCTATGGTTGCTCATGCACCCATTGGTTTCTATGCGTCTTAGTGTCATGGCCAGGTTGTTATGCACCTGTTTACTCATGCGCCTATTTTTTTCCCTACATGACCACCCTATATGCTTCTATGACCCCTATGCGCCTATTTGATGGATTTGCACCATTGGTAATTTTTTGCCATGCGCCTATTTGTGCCATGTGCGCATTTTGTTTGACTTATGCGTGTGCATATTTCATACGCACATAATGTCTGACTTATGCGCTTACTGTCCATTTTTGTCTGTTTTGATATTTTTTTTTATGATATTGATTCGCTATCATAATGTGGTGATTTTGTATAGTTTTAAAGTGTTGTATCCTTCATATATTGCCTAACACAAGTTCATATCCTTCACAACACCGAGTAATTCACTGTGTGTGCTTAACCTACTACATTTTTGGCAGCTGACAATCAAGTGAGCATTGTCCAGTATATCGCGTGTTGTGAAATACGATAAGTTCGTCAGTGATAACTCATGAATAGCTCGTACTCAGGGTTCTTCATTCTAGGACGATTCTCTAGTGTCTACGACTTGAGAATCGGGAAGAAAACTTGTAGGATAATTGACTAGTTAATTTCATCTAGTACATTGAGATGGGAGGATACTTTTCGCTATCGGTGACTTTTGTAGCTATGGACACAAAAGTGGCAGGTATAACCCCGATTGGTGAGGGTCCCTAACACTATAGCTAGAGTATTGTTGGCACTATTGAGCATTTACTTTTTGAGTCACAAGGTGTGCCGGGTTGCCAAAGATTCCATGGAGCTAGGACCAGCCATCAACCATCCTTTTCAATGGAGTCCCCGGGGTTCTGAATAAATCAGTCATAAGGCTGTTGAATTAAAGCACAAATCTAATCAAGCTGTATATTATATATATATATATATATATATATATATATATATATATATATATATATATATATATATATATATATATATATATATATATATATATATATTGCTGAGTTTGCAAGTTCATCTTGAATACATTTCAAATTAGTTTGAGCTCAGCTTATTATAAACTCAAACCTTCATCTCCAATATATGCTTTTGATTATCTAAGTCAAGACAACACACATTCTTCCAACTTCTATATTTAACATCTTAATTACTATATTTATTTCTAAGGATTAATTGAAGTGATATCAAAAAGGACTTATTAGAACTATTAAAATGAGATACATCATCAAGCCTAATTAGGCAACCATGATTAAATATACCATATTCAAAGTCATTTTTTTACTAACTGGTAACTTGTCATTAAGAAGTCGGAACTTAAGCCATGAACACTTGAACGTAGCAACAAGTAGAGTATTTCTAAGAAAAATGCTAAGTCTACAACCAAAGATTGCTACATGCTAAAACGATAGATCCAATGAATGATCGATCCAGAGCCATTACCCTCGACTTCGAGGATAAAGTAGTCTCTACCAACATAGTATCTCTCCGATTTGGCAGCCTTCCTGCCTTAGACATCTATGATGGAGTAGTGCCTATCCCAAAAGCTACTATAAAAATCGTTAACCTTCCACCCGCTCGTATAGTAGGGATGGTGCCTGTTTGCCATTGATTATAAAAGAACAAAACAATTATATCGGAGGACTGGACTTTTACTTCACAATACAAACTCGCTCGTACAAAAAAAGCCTAGGGACGAAAACCTAGGTACAACAATCTAAGTACAATTGTTTATTTTAGATTCTGGGGGGTGACGATAGAGGCTCGGGAAAGCGACGGCAGCTCTGCCTTACTCCTTGGATGATCGGACGCAGCCTTGGCTCTGGTGAAGAAATGCTCTTGGACGTGTGGGGAGACTCCCTTGCGCCTTCGGTTTTTAGGTCTCTGGATGTCTCTGCAGTGCTCTCTCTTTGTCCGCTCTCTCTTTTTTTGTCTTTTGAATTCTCCAGTCTTCAGTTCTACCGCTCTTCAGCTCTTCCGCTCTTCAGCTCTTCAGGGTTTGCAAGGAAATGGCACCTTGCTATTTATAGGAGTGGGATGCAATCATTAGGGTTTGCAATGATTGCCTCCTTGATAAGTCGGCGGTTAAGGATCAATTAATCTGGGCCATTAATTCTGATTGTAGCAAATCTAGATAATTAATATGGATTGCATCAAATCTCTGTGGGCAATAAATGTTGATTGCCATAAATATTTGTGATTTGTGATAGCCTATCACGTGTCCAATTTGCTTGATTTGATTTGATATGGGCAATTATGACGATCGTAATAAATCTGATCAGGAAAGATAAGACTGCCACGTGTCTTAATTGTCGCGAAGAGCGCCACGTGTCTCAACTGGACCGTCCTGGCAGAGCCACATATGGGTGGTCTTCTCAGCCGTATGAAGCATGCAGCCGCATGAGGATGGGCAGCCGCATGGGGATAGACAGCCGCATGGGGATGGGCAGCCGCATGGGGATGGGCAGCCGTACGGGGATGGACAGCCGCATAGGGATGGACAGCCGCATGTGGATGGGTAGCCGTACGTGGATGGGCAGCCGTATGAGGATGGGCAATCGCATGTGGATGGGCAGTCGCACGTGGATGGGCAGCCGTATGAGGATGGGCAACTGCATGTGGATGGATAGCCGTATGAGGATGGACAACCGCATGGGGATAGGCAGCCGCATGAAGATGGGCCGCCACATGGAGTGGCCTCGGGACTTGTTGGATTTTGCCAGCTGTAAGGAGGTTTTCTCCTCTTTCTTAGGGACACGCCATCATGTCAGTCATTATTGCGTCATTGTGTCAGAGCTGTCATAGTTGTCATTGTCAGAGCAGCCGTCAGGGTATTGCAGCCGAATGTCGAGAGAAGAACTGTTGAAGGCCAAGTGGCTTCTTTCTGGGCCACATTGAACTATCCGAGCCGTATGGACACTTGGGCCGCATGGACTCTTGAGCCGCATGGGGATCCTGAGCCGCATAAGAATCTTTCTGTTGGAGCCGCATAGGCCTTTCTTTATGCTTCTATAAGACCCCCTTCAAAGTTTTCAATTTATAAAATTGAAATACTTTGAATAAGAGGCATGGCCATGTAAAAACTCTTTGGGTGGCGGAGGAGGAGTTAGCTGCAATCCGCGCATCTTTTCGCTCAGAATTTGTCTCTCTGGTGGCAAGTTCTAGCGTGCTTCCTTCGACACTGCCGGCCACGCTCCCTTTGACGCCGTCCTCTACGGAGGTTCTGGACGAAGCATCACAGGACGTGGTTGACAGCTTCTATCGCCACTTGAAGAGAGGGGTTACGGCTGCTGTGGAATGGGGGACCCCTTTTGCCTTGGCCCGGCAATGCGCCCAGGGTCACATTGATATTCTTAAGACTCTTCCCGGTGGGGCGGGGATAGCTGCGCTTCTGGAGGCGAAATTTTTGGAGGCTGATCAGCTGGTAGCCCAGCTTCAGGTGCTGCGGCAGGCGGATCTGCCTGCTGCTATAGATCAAGAGCGCGGTTTCCTCACAGCTGCTATAGAGAAGATAAGGGCTGCCCGGGATAAGGCCAAGCTGGTCATACTGAAGGACCTCCGCGATCTATCTCAGCTATATGATCAGTTGAGCTGCGAGAGTGAAGATATCACGGCTCGGGAAGCGACTACCTCCCGCGGGGTAATTGACACCCGGGAGCAGATCCTCGAGCTTCAGAGGAAGCTGGCTTTCTTAGAGTCTGAGCTCGAAGCTGCCCATACGGAAAATGGGATGATCATCCAGGAGGCTGAGAGAGTTACTCGAGCTTCTGCTGGCCTGGAGCTGGCCCTGAAGAAACTCGAGGATGGCTAACGGGCACACATATACTTGGATGATGTGGAGCAGTTATCTCAGGAGGCCGAGCGCCGAGCTAAGCAGCAGCTTGAACGGGGGACCGCCTTGGTGAGGAATCGTCTCCTGGAATTATGTACCGCCGAACCATAGATGGCTTTCCTTCTTTTGTTTCCGTTCTTTTCTCTTTTTTTTCTTTGAGAGGGACATAGTCCCAGAACATGTAGTACTTTTGGCTTTTAAATAAAAAAGTATATTTTACTTTAACCTTTATTTATGTTGCCCATTGGGTCAATGGTGTTGTGGTGGTGTTTGTCCCGCTTGGGGGACTTGTTTGTGGACCTGTTACCCTTGGCATACCTGGGATTTGGGTATGGATAACAAGTTTGATGGGGATATCTAGAACAATTCCACGGTAAGGTGGTCATGGATGTTCCTGGTATCGAAAGAAAGAATGACATGGAGCAGCTGGGCTCCCGGGGCATGATGAGAAATGATGTGTATGTACTAGGAAACTTAGTACATCATTTGTAGTCAGCAGAGGACATTTGTGGGCCTATTATCCTTGGCGTATCCCGGTTCAGGATACGGATAATAAGACGAGAGAAAACCAACATACTTACTCAGAGGTAATGAGGACATGGCAAGTATGTGGGTTTTACCGCGGAGTCTTCCTACTCAGAGGTAATGAGGACATGGCAGGAGTGAACTCAGAGGAGGATATTTGTGGTCAACAGAGGTCATTTGTGGTCGTCGGAAGACATTTGTGGACCTATTATCTTTGGCGTACCCTGGGGTTTTTTTTTGGTACAGATAATAAGTCGAGAGAGAACCAACATATTTACTCAGAGGTAATGAAGACGTGGTAAATATGAGGGTTTATTCGATGGAGCCTTCCCACTCAGAGGTAATGAGGACATGGCAGGAGTGGGCTCCATGAAGGGGTACATAGAACAACTCAGAGGTAATGAGGACATAGAAGTTCTACATAGAGGGGTGATTTATTTTTGGCAGAAGTGAGACGACTCAGAGGTAACATCGACGTGGTCATCTTGGGAATTTTGTAGATCTGTTACCCTTTTTGTGCACTGAGAGTGCGGGTAGTGGATCATGAGGGAGGAGCTCTTTCAGAAGAATAAGATCAGAGGTATGGTCATACATGACTTACTACCTAAAAGAGTGACCGGAATGTGAGTTCAGAGGCACATGCGGGTACATAACTCAACAATCTGGAATATTTGGGGGGAGAATATGAGTTCAGCGGTACTGGAGGGTACATAACTCAGCAATCTGAGATTTTGCGAATGTGAGTTCAGCGATACCGGCGGGTACATAACTCAGTAATCTGAGATTTTATGAATGTGAGTTCAGCGGTACCGACGGGTATATAACTCAATAATCTGGGATTTTGTGAATGTGAGTTCAGCGGTACCGGCGGGTACATAACTCAATAATCTGGGATTTTATGAATGTGGTTTAGACATAATATTTCTTCAGGAACTTGCCGCTGACGGGCAACATGAGCAAGTCTCCGTTTTGTTTTGCGAGGCGGTAAGGACCGTTGGAGAATACAGCCTCAATGATAAATGGACCTTCCCACTTTGGCTGGAATTTGTCGGCGGTTTTGTGAGTCATAACCATCGGCCTCCGAACTGCCAGAACGAGATCGCCCACTTGGAATGTTCTGATTTTAACCTTCTTGTTGAAGGCTCCGGAGATGCGTGCTTGGTATAGCTCGATTCATTGCTGAGCCAATAGGCACTTTTCATCCTCCAACTCTTGTAGCTGACGACGGTAGTTATCGTCCGTCGTCAATTGGTAAGTGAGAGCGACGCGGAGCGAGGGTATTTGAGTCTCCAATGGGAGAACTGTCTCACTCCCGTACACCAGGGAGAATGGTGTGTTCCCAGTGGCCGTTCGGACTGTAGTACGGTACGCCCATAAGCATTCACCAAGCTTCTCGTTCCAGTCGCGTTTGTTGGATGATACGAACTTTTTGAGCAACTTGATGATGGTTTTTTTGAATGCTTCTGCCAACCCATTCGCTGCCGGATTGTATGGCGTTGAAGCAACATTCTGAATTCGGTATTTATCGCAGAATCGATAGAAGGCATGGCTTGCGAACTGTGGACCATTATCATGGATGATCCTTCGGGGCAGTCCAAAGTGATAGATGACGTGATGCTTGAGGAAGCTGATCACGTTTGAAGTCTTTACTTCTGCAAACGAAACAGCCTCCGCCTATTTGGAGAAGTAATTCGTGATTGCGAGTATGAAGCGATGTCCTCGGGAAGAAGGTGGAGTGATGGGACCGATGATATCCATTCCCCATGCTTCGAATGGCCAGGACGCCAATGTCGGATGTAGAAATTCGGATGGCTGGTGGATGAAGTCTGCGTGGACTTGGCAGGCTTTGTACTTTCTTGCATAGTCTATTGCATCTGCTACCATCATGGGCCAGTAGTAGCCCATTCGGCGAAGACGGTCTTGCAATTTCGGGCCAGGCTGATGGGCCCCATAGACATCGTCATGAGCTTCGCGTACGACTTCTTTGGCTTCTGCGTTTGACAGACATCGAAGCAATAATCCATCGTAGGATCGGTAATACAGTATTTTTGTCTCTGTATCGTAGAAGAATCTGATAGAACGCCTTCAGATAGAGGTGGCTTCTTTTGGGTTCTCGGGCAGGATGTCGTAGACTACGAAGTCTATGAATGGTTGTCTCCAGTCTGGTACTTCGTCGATCGTCTGAGCGGAATAACTCGCCACGAATTGAACGTTGTTCTTGGGTCAAACCGGTTCATGGCCTATCACGTCCACCAAATAATGAATTTGGTTCGGCACTGCTAGGGAAGCGGCAAGGCCTGCTAGGGCATCGACTTCGATATTTTGGAGTCTGGGGACGTGTTCGATGAAGAACCCTTCGAATGACGAGATGATGTTGATCGCTATTTGGTGATAGGGGATCATGTCTTCTTGGCGGACTTCGTATGAACCCCGGATCTGATTGACGATTAACTGTGAATCACCGTATGCTTCAAGATATTCTATCCCCAGCTCTCTTGCAAGTTGGAGGCCAATAACTAAAGCATTGTATTTGGCCACATTGTTAGAGCAAGGTTCCGTGAGGGAGTAAGCGCGATTGATCACCAGTCCGGAAGGAGAAATCAGCACCACCCCGATTCCGACAACGATGTTGCCCTTGGGTCCGGTCCTTGAAGCACCGTCAAAGAACATTCGCCATATATCATCGTGAGAGGTCGTACGCGAGTCGGTGATCTCATCTAGGATTTCTTCGTATATTCTGGCCGACTCGGAGCCTGGATGGGCTGCTAAAAAGTCTACCAGGGCTTGACCTTTAACAGCCTTTTGCGGGACGAAGATCATATGGTAGGGGGACAGTAATATTGCCCATGTAGAGCGGCGAGAGCTGAGTGCCCCTGGTTTAGTCATGAGGACCCTGAGGGGGTTGACTCGTGATATCACATGTTTGGTTTGTCCCGTGACATAGTGTCACATCTTTTGAATAGCGAACACCAGGGCGAGGCATTCCTTCTCCACGGCGGTATATCGGTACTCTAGCCCGATCATCATTCGGCTGAGGTAATATATAGCTTGCTCATGGCCTGCATCGTTGTTTTGTGCTAGCAAAGAGCCGAGGGAATGCTCCATTGCTCGTACATAGAGCAGGAATGGTTTTCCAGCAACCGGGGCCACCAGGACTGGAGGGTTCGACAAATATTCTTTGATGCTGTTGAAGGCACGCTGGCATTCTTCATCCCATACGAATGAGACGCCCTTCTTCATGAGATGGGTGAATGGCTGACATCGCCCGGAGAGGTTGGAGATGAACCTCCTGATGTAAGCTAACCTCCCTTGAAGGCCTCGGAGTTCTCGGAGATTTCTCGGGGGACTCATCTCCATGATTGCCTTCGTCTTTTCAGGGTCTACGTGGATACCCTGGGAGGTGATGATGAAACCCAAGAACTTCCCGCTGGATACGCCCAAGAAGGATTTTGTGGGGTTCATTTTCAAATTATGCGCTCGTATCAGGTCGAACACTGTCCTTAGATCATGCAGATGATCTTTCTTAGAGCGGCTTTTGACGGTGATGTCGTCAACATAGCATTCCACTGTTTTGCGCAAGTGGTCTCTAAAGATGATGCTCATAGCTTTCTGATAGGTGGCGCCAGCGTTCTTTAAACCGAAAGGCATGACTGTGTAGCAGAACGTGCCTATCGGTGTTCGGAATGATGTATGCTTTTCGTCATTTGTCATGAATGTCGTCCTCACATGAGTAGAAGTGGAAGGGACGGTGGATGACGTGCCCTCCGACTCATACCCCTGTACCGAGAAGTCATCGGGGTATGTGGAAATGTTCTCCTCTGGTTCGGATTCAGAAGGGATAGTACCCCCAGCTTCAGAGCTTGCTTCATCTTGAGAGTCATGGACGTCCTTGGAGACGTCGGTACCTACTGTATTTGATGGGAGAGTTGTTTCCCCGGGCTCGTCTCCTTGGAACATCGGATTGTCGTGGATGTTCGGAGGAGTGCTACCCCCAGTTCCAGCAACCCCCAGTGATGTGGATGATGAATTTCCCACTGTAGCAGATTTCGTCTTTGAACGGGTACCTTGGAAAACTCCGGTGGTGGACAAACGTTTAGACGACAGTTTCTTAGTCATAGTAGTTGGAATCTTCGGGCTGGAAACGTTTATCTTCTTCCCTCTCCCCTCGGTGGGGATTTTCTGAGTAGAGTTGTAGGAGACAACGGGAGGCGCCTCATCCTCTGAGCTCAGCTGTTGTAATCTTTGGAAGACGGACTGCCGGACTTCTCGTACCGTCGCGTTGTTGCAACAGCAGTTGACAATGACTTGGGTGCAGTGACATCCGTGGGAGGATTCTTTGCACACCGAGGCCTCTTTTCTTTCCTTGTGCTTGTGGAGGATAACCTCACGCAAGTCAGATGGGTCTGGAACGACCATGTTTGCGCCCTGGGTTTTGGGAGACTTTTGGGAACCACTCTGTCCGTTTTTCGCCGGGGGCTGGACTCGAGCGGTTATGTACAACTTCCCATCAGAGGCCCGTATAACAGTATGTGGAACGCTCGGATGGTCAGAGGTCGGGACAACGAACTGAGCTCGCCAAGCTCGCGCTGCCCTAGACTTCTTCACTCTTGTGCGTACGGGCACATAGTAGGAAGAGTCTAACTGGTGCTGGGAGCATGAGAGATCAGGACCATAGGAGAGGCGATCGAAGACTGAGCCGCGTGGAGCAGACAGCATACGGCTGGAATCAACAGTCTTCATGCTGCTGGCAATCGTAGCCGTATGGGCTTTCTTCATGCGGCTGGAAGTTAAGTATAAAAAATTGAATATTCCAAAAATTGACTAAATACTAAAAGGGGGCCTTGCTTGTTTGGTCTTTTTTTAATTTAATTAGTATCTTCTTCTTGGATTGGGATTAGAATGTATACATCACAAATTTAGTATGCTATTTGAATGAGGTAGGTTGTTTCCAACCAATTACTATAGTATTAGAGGATACACAAACAAAGTCGGGATTCGAAAAAGTGTGGTTTCACCTGAACCTGAAAAGTACTCTATCGAGGTAATTATATTAAGTTTATTGTGTATCGTACAATAAACGAAGATAATTTGTGTCTGCACTCCCGATAAAAATACGGGCACTCTATAATTCTATTTTGCTCTCTGTCTTCCTTTTCACAGAAAAGAGAAAGATGAATTGAGAAATTCATCGGATTCTAGTTCGGGACTGACGGGGCTCGAACCCGCAGCTTCCGCCTTGACAGGGCGGTGCTCTGACCAATTGAACTACAATCCCGGCTAGGCATATGGTATACTCTTATGGTTTCATAAGAATATTCTACTCGTCATATTGTAAGAGATACACGAATGATATATTGATATCATATCCACATAAATATGTGCTTTAGTGAGAGTGATACGAATTATTAGTAACCTGTGGTTTTTTATTGTAAAAAAGAAATAATCAATCTTTCAATAAGAAAAAAAATCCTTTTCTTGATACTTTATTTAAGGATCATGAACATGGATCGTTAGAAAGATCAGAACAGAACGAATGAGAAACATATAGATAGAGCAAAAAAATTGATTTTTTCTCTTTATTTATACTGATCAGACATTTCTGTTTCTGTAGGACGAATTTATTATATCATACTCATGGAGCGGTGCATTTTTGGGCCGAGCTGGATTTGAACTAGCGTAGACATATCGCCAACGAATTTACAGTCCGTCCCCATTAACCGCTCGGGCATCGACCCAGGAAGAATTCATTCTAGGCTTATTGATAATCCACGATCAACTTCCTTTCGTAGTACCCTACCACCAGGGGAAGTCGAATCCCCGCTGCCTCCTTGAAAGAGAGATGTCCTGAATGACTAGACGATGGGGGCATATCCGCCCGACCGTCATCATACTATGATGATAGTATGATCAATTTTTTGGAATTGTCAATATAATCTAATGGTATGGCTAAATCCAAAGAGTCTTTCCTACTTTCTATGTTATGATTCGATAGATTTTTTTGTTTAATTTGATACTTCACTTCATGAATGAAGCATCTCATACTATATAAGTCTATATAAATATTCTATATAACTCTATATAAAGAAGTATAGGATTCCTTCGGTTCGGTCAATGATTAGTCCAACCTAAAAAAGGGGGTAAACCCCCCATTTCATTTCTTTTTTATTCATTGCTTCGTTTATCGTTTATATAAAATATGCCTATAACTATCTCATACTAAGTCAGAAAATGCAAAAAGGGATAAAAAAAAGTTCTTTTTTATAAGAATTCGATTCGGGTTACGAATCCCCTCATCACATGATTCAAGAAAATGCCTTGAATCTATGTCGATATTGGATTCGTAAATCAAGCAAGTCTTGTTCTGATGGGTCAGGCCAGCCAAAGTAAACAAAGCAAGGGGGATCAGTCTTGAAACAATTCACTGCATTTTCTCAAAAAGAAAGAGAATAATTTTACCTCTAAGTAAATCAGATTTTTTTTTGAATGAGTTCATATGTACATGTATACCTATAGTACTAGACTAATGCATATGTACATATATGCATTAGACTCCATAATAGAAAATGACTAATTCATGAATTAAATAGGGCCTTTTTAACTCAGTGGTTGAGTAACGCCATGGTAAGGCGTAAGTCATCGGTTCAAATTCGATAAAGGGCTTTTTCCAAAAAAACTCAAGTCACTCAAGTCTTATTCGTCATTTTTCAACGTAGAATAGAGATATTGTTGATAAAAAGAAAAGAAAAAGGTAACCGCATTATAATGAGTTCCGCTTATTAGGAGTTTTTTTATAGTTAAAAAGTTGAACATTGAATCATTATTATAATGACTAATTGCACTTTTATTTTAGGGGATTCTGCTCTGTAGTGACATAATAGTCCTCTTCATATCTTATATATTCCATTTTTTTGTCCTGGGACAATAAATATTCTAGATATACAATCTCTATTATTAATTGCCAAACCAAAATATTCCTACTTCCCCATTTTTCCTATCAAACTATCATAACATAAAATTATAAAAGTAAGTTGACCTAACCCATTGAATCATGACTATATCAGCTATTCTGATATATAAATTCGATATATATTAAATCTTAGAAGTGGTTTTATTTCCTTGGAACATACACGGCAAGAATTTTTCGATATTCTTATTTTATCTTCTTGTTATTGGGTGTTCCATAGGAATAAATCACTATTCTTTTCCGATACATATAAAAAAGTATATTATATTTTGAAAATATATTTTTCAATAGATTTCCTTGGTTTTAGAATCCAATATTGTTTTGTTCCGACAATGCAATAGAGAACGAATGCGAGAAAGGGGCTTTCATTTCCAGTCTACTATTATTTAATATTTCATTTATGGGCAGGGAAAACAGAATTTTCTTATTTTTTTGTTTGCATCGTTAAAAGATATACTCTGGAATATGAGTTAGAGGACAATTTGGGGTTCAAATGGTTATATAGTGTTATATAGTAATAGTAAGAACTAATCGAATCGAACTCGTAGATTTACCTAGGTCGGTTTATGTCCCAATAGAAAAGAAAAAAAAGGAATAATTTTTATCTTCGAAACCCATTGTAATTGTAAGGGGCATTGAACGACATAGATAATTGAACTATCGCGTGCCCTGTAAATGAGTTGAAGTGTTCGGAAATAGTTGAAGTAGTTGAATAAGAGGATCGCTATGACTATAGCCCTTGGCAAATTTGCCAAAGAAGAAAATGATTTATTTGATATTATGGATGATTGGTTGCGGAGGGACCGTTTCATTTTTGTGGGCTGGTCCGGTCTATTGCTCTTTCCTTGTGCTTATTTCGCTGTAGGGGGTTGGTTCACTGGTACAACTTTTGTAACTCCATGGTATACCCATGGATTGGCCAGTTCCTATTTGGAAGGTTGTAATTTCTTAACCGCTGCAGTTTCTACTCCTGCGAATATAGTTTAGCCCATTCTTTGTTGCTATTATGGGGCCCTGAAGCACAAGGAGATTTTACTCGTTGGTGTCAATTAGGCGGCTTGTGGACTTTTGTTGCTCTCCATGGTGCTTTCAGACTAATAGGTTTCATGTTACGTCAATTCGAACAAGCCCGATCTGTTCAACTGCGACCTTATAATGCAATCACATTCTCTGGTCCAATTGCGGTTTTTGTTTCCGTATTCCTGATTTATCCACTGGGTCAATCTGGTTGGTTCTTTGCCGAGAAAAGAAAATTTCTGTAAAATTACGAGATTTATTATCGTTTAATTATCGGTTGGAAATGGCGATATTACTCTAAATTTGTGACCTACCATTATCGGTTGAACCAAAATATCCTACCGTTTAGGAAACAACCACATTATTTTTTTTCTGGGCCATATTCCATACCATATGTACCATACCTGGTTGAACCAACCTGATTCTGGGCCAGTTTTTCTTACATATTCTTTTTTTCAATATCAGGTTGGTTAATCCGTACCATACATACCAAAATATCGGTTGGAAATGACGGTATTACTCTGAGTTATCTTTTTTAGTTTCCAACCAATAATTAGAGGATTGACCAACCGGATTGACTATAATTCAATCTCGTAATACTTCGTAATAAATCTCGGCCAAACGAGTATTTCGAGTATTGAAAATCAGGTCTATTATTCCTCAGATACCGTTATTGCTTCTTCTCCGAGAAAAGAAGTTTATGACCCGTGGGCCTTTTACCTCCACGCGGCATTGCTACGTCAGGCTTTCGCCCATTGCGAAAAATTCCCCACTGCTGCCTCCCGTAGTAGTCTGGGCTGTGCCTCACTCCCAGTGTGGCTGACCATCCTCTCGGATAGCCTTGGTAAGCTATTGCTTCACCAACGAGCTAATCAGACGCGAGCCCCTCCTCGGGCGGATTCCTCCTTTTGCTCCTCAGCCTACGGGGTATTAGCAACCGTTTCCAGTTGTTGTTCCCCTCCCAAGGGCAGGTTCTTAGGCGTTACTCACCCGTCCGCCACTGGAAACACAAATTCCCATCCGACTTGTATGTGTTAAGCATGCCGCCAGCGTTCATCCTGAGCCAGGATCGAACTCGCCATGAGATTCATAGTTGCATTACTTATAGCTTCCTTGTTAGTCGACAAAGCGGATTCGAAATTTCTTTCATTCCAAGGCATAACTTGTATCCATGCGCTTCATATTAGCCTGGAGTTCGCTCTCAGCAATATAGCCATCCCTACCCTATCGCGTCAATCCCACAAGCCTCTTATACATTCTCGTTCGATTGTTGGGGGGGAGCAAGTCAAAATCGAAAAACTTACATTGTGTTTAGGGATAATCAGGCTCGAACTGATGACTGCCACCATGTCAAGGTGACACTCTACCGCTGAGTTATATCCCTTCCCGGCCCCATCGAGAAATAGAACTAACTAATCCTAAGGCAAAGGGGGTCAAGAAACTCAACGCCACTATTCCTGAATAACTTGGAGCCGGGCCTTCTTTTCGCACTATTATGGATAGTCATATAATGGAAAAAATGGGATTCCATTGTCAACTGCTCCTATCGGAAATAGGATTGACTACAGATTCGAGCCATAGCACATGGTTTCATAAAATCCGTACGATTTCCCGATCTAAATCGAGCAGGTTTTAGTTTTACATGAAGAAGATTTTTTTCAGCATGTTTTATTCGATACTGGTAGGAGAAGAACCGGACTCGGTATTGTTAAAAAAAGAGGGGAAGCAGAACCAAGTCAAGATGATATGGATCACCCCTTCTTCTTGTGCCAAAGATCTTACCATTTCTGAAGGAACTGGAGCTACATCTATTTTCAATTTCCATTCAAGAGTTATATGTGTTTCCACGCCCTTTTTTTGATACCTCGAAAAATGAAACGGACAAATTCCTTTTCTTAGGAACACATACAAGATAATGGTAACCCCACCATTAACTACTTCATTTTCATTTATTAATTTCGTAGTAATAGAAATACATGTCCTATCGAGACAGAATTTGTAACTTACTATCCTCTTGCCTAGCAGGCAAAGATTTACCTATGTGGAAAGACTAATTCATTCGGATCGACATGAGGGTCCAACTCCATTGCATTGCCAGAATCCATGTTGTATATTTTGACCTCCTTGCTTCTATCATGGAACAACCCTCTTCCCGTTGAGCCCCTTTCTTCCCGGTCCACATAGAAAAAATGTAGGACTGATGCCAACAGTTCATCACGAAAGAAAGGACTCACCGAGCCGGATCACTAACTAATACTAATATAATAGAAAAGAACTGTCTTTTCTGTATACTTTCCCCGATTTTGCTGCTACCGCGGGCCTTACGCAATCGATCGGATCATATAGATATCCCTTCAACACAACTGTCACCCCCACTTTTCGAATTAGGGGTATTTTTGTCATTTTTCAAGTTTCATAATTTTAGGAATTTTATTTAATTTTATAGGATTTTTAGGGATTTGTTTGATTTGGTTTGAATTTTATCCAATTCGGACTTAAGTTGGAGACCCGGGTAGTCTGGACCCTAGTGGGACCCACATACTAGCTGGGCTTGACCCACATGCCATCCTAATTAGGCTAGAAACCAATAAACCATACTCCCATGGCTTAACTAGTCAATTAGAGGCTTAATTAGTTAATTTGGAGTTGAACCGAAACAAACCGAACCAAACCGAACCAAACCAAACCCGAACCGAACCAAACTAAGCTTATTGGGTTTGGAGGCTTAGTGGATCCCCACACAAACCCACCAAGCCCCCCCCCCCCCTTTTTGGCCGGCCATAAGTGGACCACCCCCCCCCCCCCCCCCCCCCCCTTTGCTTCATATCAAAGTAACCTCTCTCTCTCTCTCCATTTCACTTCTTTTCTTGAACTTCTTCTTCCTCAAGCAAAATCCATTAGGTAAGCGCATTTAATTCCCCATTAATTCTTCTTTTGCATTTATTTCCTTCACCATAAATGAGGAGGAGACCACCCTCTACATTTTGCCCATAGAATTTGTAGGTTTCCCTAGAAAACTTGTTTAGGGATTTATTTGGGGGTTTTCCTTTTAGAGAGGAGTATATGTGTATATATATGTGTATGTATTTATATATATGTATTTGTGTGTGTGGAGGAATGGTGGTGGTGATGGTGTCATGAGAGTGGTGGTGGTGGTGTATGAGTGAGAGTGTGTGTTTTGTGAGAGTGTATGTGTGTGAGGGTGTTAGAGTATGTGTGTATATATATATATATATATATATATATATATATATATATATATATATATATATATATATATATATATATATATATATATATATTATGTGTGTGTGTATGTATTTATATATATATAGATATGTGTGTATGTGTTTATATATACATATAGATATGTGTGTGTATGTATTTATAAGTATATGTGTATATATATATATATATATATATATATATATATATATATATATATATATATATATATATATATATATAGATGTAGAGGGAGGGGAATGAAGAGAATTAGAAACCACAGCTGCAGTAGCAGTAGGCCTGCAGTAGCAGCAGCAGCTACTGCAGGAGCAGCAGCAGCAGTAGCAATGCAGGAGCAGCAACAGCATTGGCACTTGCAGCAGCAGCAATAGCAGGGCACAGCAGCAGCAGCATAGCACAAGCAGTAGCAGGAGCAGCAGTTGCTTAGGGGAAGGAGGAAAGGAAGATTAAGAAGAAGAAGAGCAAGGTTAAGAAGAGTAAGAAGAATTAGAAGGAGAGGATAATGAGAAGAAGATAGGAAGAAGAATAAGAAGAGGAATAGGAAGAAGAAGGAAAAGAATTAGAAGAAGTTGGGAAGAAGAATTAGAATAAGAAGAATAAGGAAAAGAATGAGAGGAAGAGTTAGAAGAAGTAGAATTAGAATGAGAAGAATAAGGAAAAGAATGAGAGGAAGAGTTAGAAGAAGAAGAATTAGAAGAATAGGAATAAGGAGAAGAATAGGAATAAGGAAAAGAGAAGGAGAAGGAGAAAGAAGAGTAGAAGTGTAGGAAATGGAATTTAGAGGAATGTGAGTGAATTAGGAATTTTAGAGGAGATTGAGTTAGAGGGTAAAATTGAGCCACGAGTGTCGGAATGAGTTGAAACTTGGAGGAGACTTAGATTATGGGAATTAGACTTTGCGGGTAGGCTTCCGAGTTGAAATCGAGGTTTTAGGACGATGGTATCGCGCAGTACCATTGCGTATCTTGAGATATTCAAGATATGGCAATAGGCCGTAAGATGGACTGGATGTCCACTCTACCTAGGAAGCTTGGTAGGTAATGAATGTATAGGCTAGTATCTTACTACCCTAGGGAGCACAGATCGAAATACCAAGCGTAGGTAGGCTAACTTAGTATTTGCCTAGGTTAGAAATTTACCTTTGTAAAGGGTAAATTAAGATATTGGCCTACGGCCAAGATACGGGTTTAGGAGTCCAACATAGACTTGGATATGGGTTGTAAGGGTTGGTAATGATTAGAAATAGTCGCCTAGACCTAGTCTTGACCTTGGTTGACCATGGTTGACTTTTTAGACCAAAAGTCAACTATGGGTCAACACTTTACCCAATTTAATCCCAAATTCCATTAGACTTGAACGGTTGACCAAAAGTTAACTGTTAGTCACCATTGACCTAGAGTTGACCAGAGTTGACCCGTTGAGCAAAAGTCAACTGTAAGTCAACTTTCGACCTAGTTTGATACGGGTTGACTTCCAATATTCTCCTATGACCAAGGTTGACCTAACTAGACTTGTCTTGACCTAGAATAACTTAATAGGATTTAAATTGATTTGACCTTACTTTCTAAACATAGTATTGATACGTCTTGTTCTCTATAGGTCCTCGAGGCACTGTTCTTGGACTCAGTCGATCTATCCATCACATTACAGGCGAGTACATTCTCTGACACTTTTTCAATTTACGATGATTGTTATAATTCATGTAATTAGTGTAGATATGCTTGTTCTCGACACCTTGGTCACATGGATTGGTATTCATGGATCCCGACATGAGATGTTATTCCTCGTTATCTTGGTATATCTTGTGCAAGCCCCCTTGTAGTTCTTGTGCAGTATATGGACACCGATTCTCGAGGAGACTTGCTCCCTTCTCGTAGAATCCCGTGTCGTAACGTGTCTTGCTAGGATCCAATCTACCAGTCGGGGACGGGGAGTATTAGTGTAGATGTGTGGTCATTATCCACCTTGTTACTCTTGTAGATCTTGTGAGTGTTAATCATACACTCCACATATGATTAACCAGGCCAGCAGACCTTGTGCAGACCCAAGCCGGCCACATGTTGAAACTAGTACTCACTCACTTAGATAGATGATTCTTGATTCTTGTACATGCCATGATCAGTTTTACTTGCCTTGTTCTAGCTCTAGATTTACAGCTTACCATGCCATGATACTCACATGTACATTCCATGATTTCTTGTATATACTCTCTATTTACAGTCTTATAGCTTTTGTCATATCTTGTGAACTATTGTTAGTTGATTGTACTCGTTCCATCCTGACTGGATATGTTGACAAAATATTACAGATGCTGATGAGAAGGATTGCAGTACCTACTACGGTCCGGATGACGTAGTGGGCTTAGACTTGGAGACCTTGGTCCAGCAGGGCTTAGCTCCGCCTGACGAGACTTTACCTATTGCTTAGTTAGAGTTATTTGTACTGGACCTTGTCTCCAGTTACTCTGGGGACTGTTATTATTTTGGCTTGTATTAGAGACTTGGACTTGGACTTGCATATTATTTGTGTTTGGACTTGACAGGTTATATTTTATTGTCATGTTGTCTTTATCTTTCAGTATTTACTTTATCATCTTAGAGTTGTGATTGAGCACTCGTATATTATCATTGATTGTCCTCCGTTCGGAGTTGACTATATTCTCGACAGGTTTTGATATTATATATAAACTGTTGTTAGAGTAGAAAACCTACAGCATTCAACGCCGTTTTTACGGTGTGGGCTGGGCGTTGTTACGCACACATGCCCTTACAGCGGGTGCGGGTCGTGACACGTTTTTAGTGGTGGCCCACGCAGGTCCTGAAGTCGTAATTAGTGCGATGTCGTAGCGGCACTCGTCTTAGAGTGTTGACTACGAGCCTGTGTTACACATATGAGGTAGTAGGCTAAGATTACTCAATCACAGTAGGATCTTTCCTTGCTTATCTTGCTTACCGTCTTTGATATTGATTTTGCATTCTAATTGTCCTCCTTGATATCATATTTCCTGTGCCGTATTGATTTTCTTCTTTTATTCTATCTTCAGGATGGTGCGGACCAGGTCCCAGCATCCTGAGTCCGCGGACGCGGAGAGGTCTGCTATGACTCGCGGATCTGATCCAGACACCCCTGAAGCAGTCGGGGTGTCGGCCGCAGCTCTTGGTGGCGCTCCTCCGCCAGTTACGAGGGCTGACCCCAGGGTTGCTACGACTATTCCGGCCGCAGTACAGTGGTTGATACGGGCGCTCTTCCTCCTCCTGCGCAGCGGATTCCTCCGCCAGTTGCAGACATACTTCCACCTCCACCTCCTCTGCCTACATATATTGGACAGATGCTTACTTTCCTCCAGCAGATGCTGGAGACTCAGAGAGCCCAGGCCGAGGCTCAGCAGAGGTAGACAGACGCGATGCGTCAGGGCATGGAGGATGCCCATCAGTTGGCCCTTGCAGCCGTGGAGCAGAGGGCTCCGCATCATGGGACGCGTACGAGGTACGGAGATATCTAGGACTTTAAGAAGCTCGGGCCTCGTGACTTTAGCGGGACCGAGGGTTTGGTCTATGCAGATGATTGGCTCGAGGATATCGAGCGGCAGATGAGGGCCTCCCGCCTGGCAGACGACCTGAAGGTCGAGGCGGTAGGTTTGCAGTTGCTAGACATTACACGCACCTGGTTCAGGAACGAGCCAGCCCTAGCTGGAGAGGGCCATACTTAGGCAGAGTTCAAGCTTCTCTTCAAGGAGAAGTTCTTTTCTCCTACAGACAAGATCGACCTGGTACGGTAGTTCCAGGATCTGCAGCAGGGCTGTTTATCTGTGGAGGAGTACGCCGTGGAGTTCGGCCGTCTCAGCTGATACGCGGAGTACATGGTTCGAGACCCGGAGATCAGGGTGAGCCGTTTCAGGGAGGGGCTGACTTGGGATATCAAGATCCTCATTCCCTCCTTCTATGAGACTTATAACTAGATCTACGCGGAGGCCCGCAAGGTAGAGCGGGAGTGGGGCTTGAAGCCCAAGAGGGAGCGTGATCTTTTCTCGGGGGCTACTAGCAGCGCGGGGGCTGCTAAGCGCCCTCAGCTTCAGCATCGTTCTTTCCAGCATCACCAACCGCAGGTTCAGGCCAGAGCACCGGTCCAGCAGGTGCAACACACTCAGCAGAGGCAGGCACATCACGGGGCTCCTTGCCACTTCTGCAAGAAGCCTGGTCACATCTGGGAGGTCTGTCGGAAGAGGCTGGGGGTGTGCCTCTATTGTGGTGCCGCCGGACATCAGTTAAGGGATTGTCCTGCGAACCCTCGTAGGGTGGTCCGTGGAGCGGTAGCAGCTCAGGGGTCACCGGCGAGAGTACCTGCAGTGCAGTCGAGGGGTCCACTTCCGACCCAGCAGCAGCAGTTTGTCCAGCACCACCAGCAGCGGGGTGGTCATGGTAGAGTCTTTGCTCTTGCAGCCGAGGAGATGGAGCCTATTGCAGATGTTGTCACAGGTTCTATTCTGCTCGATTCTTTTCCAGCTTTAGCCTTGTTTGATTCTGGTGCTACGCACAGTTTTGTGTCTGTTTCTTTTGCTCTTAGGCATAATATCATTGCTGAGTATCTTGGTAGGACTTGTAAGATTATGACTAGGAATGGTATCATCCTGGTTAATAATGTTTGCAAGGGGCGGAGAGTTTCTTTGAGAGGCCGGGAGCTGAGTGCGTGTTTGCTCGTAATGCCACTTCCGAGTTACGATGTGGTACTCGGTATGGACTGGTTGAGCATGCACCACGCTAGCATCGACTGCAGAGGGGGCAGGATTCTGTTCAGGCCGCCGGGAGAGCCGGAGTATGAGTTCACCAGGGGTGCAGCGGAGCCAGGAGATGGATTCTGCGGAGCGTTGTTGGCGGGGCCGGTGTTGCCTCATCCACTCATTGCTGAGTTCTTGGATGTCTTTCCCGAGGAGCTGCCCGGGATGCCGCCAGATCGTGATGTTGAGTTTTCTATAGACCTAGTGTCGGGCGCTGAGCCTATCTCCCAGTACGTCTATAGAATCAACAACAGTGCGTTAGCGGAGCAGAAGAGACAGGTCGACGAGATGGAGGACAAGGGCTTTATTCGATCTAGTTCTTCACCTTGGGGCGTGCCAGTTCTTTTCGTCCCCAAGAAGGATGGTACGGTACGTATGTGCATTGATTACAGGACGCTCAACAACCTTACCATCAAGAACAAGTATCCTTTACCAAGGATTGATGACTTGTTCGACCAGTTAAGCGGGGCGAGGGTGTTCTCGAAGATCGACTTGCGTAACGGGTACCATCAGCTGAAGGTGAAACGGGATGACATTCTGAAGACTGTATTTCGGACTCGCTATGGCCAGTATGAGTATACCGTCATGCCGTTTGGGTTGACCAACGCCCCGACGGTATTCATGAACTTGATGAACAAGGTATTTCATCAGTACCTTGACAAGTTCGTGGTGGTCTTCATTGATGACATTCTCATCTATTCGAAGACACCAGAGGAGCACAAGGAGCACCTGAGGATTGTGCTGGACACTCTCAGGAGGAAGCAGCTGTATGGAAAGCTGTCCAAGTGCGAGTTCTTCTAGGATCGCGTGGAGTTCCTAGGCCATGTTGTCTCTGGCGAGGGAATTTCAGTGGATCCGAAGAAGATTTCTGCAGTGGAGTCCTGGTCTACGCCGAGCTCAGTAGCAGAGGTTCGGAGTTTTCTGGGTTTGGCAGGTTATTACCGGAGGTTCGTGCAGGACTTTTCCAGGATTGCCCAGCCGATGACCCGACTTACCAGGAAAGACGAGGAGTTTGTTTGGTCCGAGGAGTGCCAGGCCGCCTTCGAGGAGCTGAAGGCGAGGTTGACTACAGCTCCTATCTTGACGCTGCCATCTGGATCTGGTGGTTATACGATCTACAGTGACGCTTCAGGACGGGGTTTGGGTTACGTTCTTCAGCAGCACGGGAAGGTGATTGCCTATGCATCTAGGCAGTTACGTCCTCATGAGAGGAACTATCCTACCCACGATCTGGAGCTGGCAGCGGTCATCTTTGCTTTGAAGCTGTGGAAACACTATCTGTACGGAGAGCGAGTTGAGATCTATACAGATCACAAGAGCTTGAAGTACGTGTTTACCCAGAAGGAGCTGAATATGAGGCAGAGACGATGGTTAGAGCTGATGAAGGATTTTGATATATCCTTACAGTACCATCCGGGGAAGGCCAACGTGGTCGCGGATGCTTTGAGTAGGTATCCCGTGGCCATGTGTTTGACGATGGATTGTCACCTACTGGCAGATCTAGAGAGTTTGGGCATAGAGGTGATAGTTCCTGGGTTTGAGGTACAGATGTGGGGTCTCCAGGTGCAGTCAGAGCTGATGGACAGAGTCAGAGCAGCTCAGTTTGAGGATGAGGCTCTGAGAGTCATCAGGGAGCAGGTCCGGGCAGGACTGTTGGATGAGTTCTCTATAGCGGAGGATGGATCGTTGAGGCATGGTACCAGATTGTGCGTGCCGAACGGAGGACTTCGGGAGGAGGTTCTTCAGGAGGCACACCGTTCTCAGTACTCTACGCATCCTGGAGCCAACAAGATGTATAGAGACTTGAGACAGCATGTTTGGTGGTATGGCATGAAACGCGAGGTGGCTTAGTTCGTTTCGAGATGCTTGGTGTACCAGCAGGTAAAAGCCGGGAGGCAGAGACCCGGTGGATTGCTCCAGCCACTACCCATTCCTGAGTGGAAGTGGGAGCATATCACTATGGACTTTGTATCTGGGCTTCCGCGCTCTCCAGGAGGGAAGGATGCGATTTGGGTCATTGTTGATCGATTGACCAAATCAGCCCACTTTTTGCCTTTCAAGGTAGGTTTGTCTACAGAGAGGTTGGCCGAGATGTACGTGCGACAGATAGTCCGATTGCATGGGGTTCCAGTGAGTATA
>JANAVB010040019.1:8326446-8512450 GCA_029216955.1 Iris pallida
ATTCATACAGAAGAAAAGTTATCTATTGATTCAAATGTTGTACCTATGGGATAGAGGAAGAGGAAAAACAGAAGATTTCACATAGTACTTTTGATCAAAAAATCAATCTGATTTATTTCGTACCCCTCGCTCGAGGAGAAAATGGGTCAGATTCCACATGATCAATAAACCTATGGGACTTAAGGAATGAGAGAAGGGAATAAAAAGAAAAAAGAGGGAAAGAAAATTGAAATGAAATAAAGAATAAAACAAAACAAAAAAGTAGAAGATGGAAGAGCCCAGATTCCAAATGAACAAATTCAAACTCGAAAAGGATCTTTCTGATTCTCGAAGAATGAGGGACAAGCAAAGAAAGGGATTAATCGAGAAAGATCTCTTGTTCTTATTAGATTAGAAGATCGTGATTTGATCCGCATATCTTTATATCTTTGGTAAAAAGAATAATATCCTTTGATCATAAATAGAAAGTGTTCAATTGGAAAATGAAAACGTGAATGAATTGGTCTTAGTTATTCTTCGGGGCAGAGTGGAAGACGGGAGGAGATTCTAGAACGAAGAAAAGGATCCAATTACTTCGAAAGAATTGTACGAGGAGTCGTATGAGGTGAAAATCTCATATACGGTTTTGTAGAGTGACAGTAAGGGTGACTTATCTGTCAACTTTTTTACTATCACCCCCAAAAAACCAAACTCTGCCTTACGTAAAGTTGCCAGAGTACGATTAACCTCTGGGTTTGAAATCATGCACTATGTCCATAGTACGATTACCTAAGATAAGTATATCCAAAATCAGGCACTATGTCCTTATTATGCTAGCTAGTATGACTGCGATAAACTCTAGACTACATAACTAAAGCAGATATTTACTTTTCTCACTGTCCTCACCAAATATGTTATCAGAATATACCTAAATTTAATCCATATAATTCAACTTAATATTAAATCAAAGTTAACAACGAACACTAAGGTTCAATCAAGGAATAAGGAATAGTAGACGAAAATAAGTGGAAACAAATTTCGAGATAGGGTTTAGAGCAAGATTCTCAGGGGTCGTCCTAAAGGTACTATCTTGGTCAAAATTCGAAATTCCTTGAATATTGCCTAAAATAATCCTCAACCTTCATATATAAGATTGGGTAATCATGTTCTTTTCTCAACCTAAATGGTATATAAGTTCAACTACCACTCTTTTGTTCCTTCTAGAGTCCTTAAAAATCATCTTAATGTAAGAATAGGATTCGACAATGGACCAGTGTTTCGAAATCAGGATAAGCAAAAGCGAAATGAAGATAGACTCAATATAGTTCGAAGTAAGTTTCACAGGGATCATCCCTGAAATCTATCAAAGGATCCTATTATGTGATTGAGTACAAAACTCCTAGAATATTATATGACTCAAAAATTCTCATCCTAGGACAGGCTCGTAGTAGTACGGCTAAGCCTAAGTAATACCACGACGTCGCATCAGTTGTGAAGACTGACCTGCATGGGCCACCAAAATAATGTGTCACGATTCGCACCCGGATATTCGGACACGATTACATGGGCCACGCCTAGCCTATGTCGTAGTATCGATAGTAGAAAAATGTCAAGTATCCAATAAATATCTATAACATCTGATCCATAATAACAAATATACTCAAATCACATCACAAATAGCTAAGAAATATATGAAATAGGAAAGATATCAATAACTTTAAAATAATTGAAGTCTACAAATGAACATTCATAATCAGACTTTATCGGAGACAAATTTGATAACGAAATATAAATCAAAATACAATAACCTATAGCTCTCCAAAGGTCAACTCACGATCTAAAAATACATCGAGATCTAACATCATAAAGTCCAGGATGTGGGGCATAACATTACCTAAAAAATAGTTATCCAGTCAAGATTGGAGCAAAATACATAACTCTAAAAGCAGTTCCATTTAATAGTAGAAAATATATAACGCGCAATAGAATAAATTACATGACATGCTGGAAAAAAATGAGAAATAGAGAGAGAGCATCATGAAGTTATAAGAAAACTAAGTACATGAACAAGACAGAGAACATGTTAAACTATAATAAATATAAGTGATTTAGAGTAAAAGACAGTTATGTGATTGGTTTAGTTTGTACATGATTATTCTACGAAAACTCGATTATAAGTGAAGGTATAATCGACAATACATGATTATACTATAGGGATTTAATCATATAACTTCTTCTACTCCCTCGCCCCAATCAATACTCAAGGATCTAATTATGACAAGTTATGTACATGATTGTTAGTTTGAATATGAAGCAAATGTGAGCACATAAGAGTACATGAATAATATGAATACAAGAAGTACACGATGTACATGATAAAGTATATGAACATAAAATACCCGATACACCCGATAAAGATATAACATCTCATGATAAGATCTATATAGTACCAATCCTTGTTAATAATGTGTCAGCATCAAGTAAAGTAGTCTAGAGCAGGCAATATAGATACTATCATGATGAAAACAATCAGATGATGTACTCGCCTCAATTTGGTAAAAGTCGACGTGTACGACATGAACGTGTCGACACGTAATAGGTACGATGCTATGCTCCACAAGATGGTTCCAAACGACGGCACAGATGGCTCTATTGAGTCCAGAATAGTCCAAGTAGCCTAGTTTGGTATATTGGAGTCCAGAATCATAGTTCAGTACAATAATCGATTCAAGAAATAGAAAATGACTATATTAGTCGTGATTTATTATTTGACTATGAATATTTAATTCAAAAGATGAGAATAGGAAATTACTACTAGTATTTAGTAGAAAATATCTATTTACTATTTTGAAATCATTAATCAAAATATTGTGCTTTTCTAACAAATGTCTAGAACAAGATATAAATATCCTTTTAAATGTATAAGTCTAACATATAATAATTGAGAATTATTATATGTATATATACTTGAAAATATTTTAGAAATTATTTATTATGAGTATAACATTAAACTTACTTTTTATACAAAATATTATTTATTGTAGATAGTACTCATAACGTGTAAAGATAATGCTATTTTATAAAAATAATATATATAAAGACTGTATGTCTATAATCTCCTGGACCTGGGCCCAGCCCGGCCCAATAGCCATTTAGAAAATATATTAATAGTATTTTAGCCTAAAGTTATTTAGAAGGTAGTTTCACTATTTAGGTAGCATTACAAGGCAAATAATTTATATAAAAAACAATTTAGAAAGCTTTATTTGAAGTAAAGTACAAGCCCATAATTAGAATATACTTTAGAAGCCCGAAAATATACTATGCCCAAAATATTTGCAAGCCTATTATTTAAGCCCAAAATCATAAATCGGCCCAAATGGTTCAACTAATCCATCCTCCAATAATAGGGAGAGTTTTAACAAATGATGGTAATAATATAATAAAATAAGAATAAAATAGTAATAATAAGAATAATGAAACAACAGTGTCACTGCTGCTCTCCCTCGGTTTCAACCTCCATTCTAAAATAATAACCTAAAAATCTCCCTCAATCCAATCTACTCACAGCCCAAACTAACAATATTTAAGTTAATGCATATAACCCTAATTAAAAATAATCAAAATAATTAATAGTTAATTTAACACATATAATTAGGAATAAAAGGGGGGTGCTGCCTCTAAACTCAAATTTTCCTAAATACTTCAATCGAAGGGGAAGACGAAGGGGGAGAAGGAGCTTACAGGGGTTTTGTCGACGACCGACGGAAGGGTGGATGGGCCAAGCTCGCCAAGGCGGATGCGAACGAGAGGCGACCGCGGTGCCCCGGATCTGAACGCGACGACGGAGGCGGCGGTCTACTCGCCGGGTCGGCACAGAGGGGGTTTTGTTCGCCGGAGGTCGGGGTCGGTGGCGGCGATGGGCAGGTGAGGGATCACACACTCTCACTCTCTTTTTGTGTGGTATTATGTGAATGTGATAGTGGCGGTGGTCGTTTGGGGGGTGTCGGGAGGAAGCCGTTGGCGGACTAGTGGTGGTGGGATGTGTGGTGGTGGGTTCGGGTTGGCCGGGGTGCGATGGGTTGTCGTGGTGCCGGTGGAGGGAGTCGGGGCTGGGGAATGGCAGTGGTGGTTGTGTGCTGGTGGTATTATGGCCAGATTAGTGCCAGTTTGGTGGTGGTGATGATGGTGAATGGCGACGATGAAGGGGGTGCTAGTCGTGGAGTTAGCAGTGACAGGGTGGTCGGGCTAGGCTTGGGGTAATAGGATGTCGAAGTCGGCCGAATGTCGTCGGTGGCGATGTGGTGTGGCAGTGGTCGATAGGTGGCTCGGGTGTCGGAGGAGCAGTGATGGTGGTCGGTCATGGCAGAAGTGTGGCTGTCAGCTAGGAGATTTTTTTAGGAGTTTGATATGATGTAAAATATTGGGTGTGTCCAATATTTATAGGATAGGATAGAAAACCCTAAGGGCTAAATGTAAATGTAAAAGAAAATAGGAAAAAATTGTAGAAAAAGTACTAACTGCTAACCCAATTGCTAACCACTAGCATTTAATTGCTAACCACTAATTAAAACAGTTAATAGATATATTTATTTTTGAATCATATTTTACAATTATTTTCTTATAAAAAATAAATAAATATTTATGAAAAAAAATTTAGAAAAAGGACAAGAATTATATGAGAAAATATAGTTTTATCTCAAAACCAAAGACCAAACTAATAACGTTAGCATATCATAATCGAAAATATACTCGATATTAAATCTCACAATTTTTAAATATTTAGAAAAATTCAAAAAAAATTAGAAAATGCAAATATTCGAAAAAATCTAAAATTCGGATAACGGAGGTTACAAAAAGATAGAGCCAAAATAAGAGTCCTAAAAAATATTATTAATTCTTAACAACACTAGTTAAAAAATAAAGCTAAAAAAGGAAAGAAAAAGAAAAAAAAATTCTAGAAGGATTCGGAATTGGAATACGCATTACATCATAAACCCTCCAACAATTGTTATGACCTAAGATAAAATTGTCATGTATTCAATTGTCCTTAACTTTATATCAAAATACAAGATGGCTTGTGGATCCTCATATCCAACTAAGTTTTGAGCTGGGTTAGGATCAAACCCCAACAACTAATATGGAACTGAGCAAAAACTTGATCGACTATTTCATATTCTTCTTGTCACAATATGTATCCCTCTTAACATCAGTATGTGATTTTTGCAAGTTTTGTTTAGTCAAAATTACATTATAAAGAGCCAACCACAAAAACTTTCTAAATAAGCAAATGTTCATTATATTTTCTTGCAAAATAGTGATGGTTTGTGGTATTAACTTACAAATTTATAGCAAGTTTGAAAGTTTCTGATGATAATTTGCAGAAGTGTGATATTTAATGATATTTAGTTGCCAATTATCTGAATAGCCTACAACAGTTTGTATACAAAGAACCCAGATTTCCAACATTTAATATTTTTATAACTTGCCACCGGATATATAGTACCAAATGAAATACCCGCAGAAAGTTACAAACTAAATACCTAATTGACAACAGACAATAGAGCATGGGCATGGGCAAGTCAAACAAACTGATCTCTTATCTATATCATGTTATTGGATCAACATTATTCCAATTCAAACTTTTCTAAGAATTACTAGAAGAAGAAACTGGTGTTCACTTCACCCATATATATTACCGATATATTGCTTATATATCTCCTTGATAACATCCTTCTTCTAAAAGAAATGGCCACCCTTATTTCCTTAAGACAATCACGAAAATGACATGCTTAGTCTTCTCCACTAGTAGGTGCTTGGCAACATTCTTTGCATATCTTGAAAATAAATCTTCTACAATAGCCTTTCCAAAATATTTATCAATAGTTGGTTCTATCACTGCCCTTGCGCACTTTGCAACATTTTCTCCACTTGCCGAGTTATTGAACATAGAATCATCAATTGGATCCCAATTTGACTTAAGAATTTGTACTTGTTCTAGATGAAACAATCCTTCATTTTCAACCACTGTGGTAACCTCTTCCATTGAAGGGGCATAAGTTGGTAAGTTGAAGGCATTTACTTTTGCCTCGTCCAGGATTCCCTGAAAAAAGTATATAACAAAGTCAATTAACTTGTAAGAAAAATGTTGGTTTACTTTTCAAATGTCAAATTTGTTAGTCACTTGGCGAACAATCGATGGAAAAAACAAGAATTCAGAAACTATTGTAAAGACAATGTTTCCAGCAACGACACCTTAAAGAAGGTGATGTTGTATTACGAGAATCTAAAAAGATTATGTCGTAATATTTCTCGAAGGCAACAGAACCGTTTAACTTCTAAAGAGAAGCGACGGTATTATCGAAGGCAACAAATGAAGAAGAAAGCCTGCTGGGGTGAAAGATCACCGGCGCTCAAAGCTATATCCGCCTTACGGACAAGCCTCCAGGAACCAGCAAGTTCGAAGAGAACTTTAGAACGCTCTCTGGCCAAAAATGTCGACTCCTCGGAATAGCAGCAGCACTTCTCTCTCTCTCTGGAAATTTTTCTAAGTATTTTCTGTAACCTTGGAGAGAGGAGATGCTTCTGTTATTATAGGCACGAGATGGGCTTTTCAAATTCTGAACGCACGCCATGTTTAATGCCAGATCCGGATTTTCTGGATCTGAGCCTTTTCCGGATCTGAGCCCACAAGACCCGCGGACGTTACATAATTTGAACGGCCCACTCGACCCGCTCGACCCGCACGACCCGCACGACCCGCACGACCCGTACGACCCGTACGTCCCGTACGCTCAGTACGCTCAGTACGCTCCGTACGCTCCGTACGCCTCGCACGCCACGCAGGGCCGCGCAGAGGCTCGCGCACTCGCGCAACTAAAGCGCACAATGCGCCTTGCGACGAGCTGTCGTGCTAAGTGCAAAGTGCCATAAAAAAGCCACAATAAGCCTCAAAAGCCCATTAGCCCAAGCCCGAGCCCGAGTCCGAGTCCAAGTCCGAGTCCGAGTCCGAGTCGCTAAGCCCCTTCGGGGCTTAGCTCCAATAGATTTAAATCTATTTTCATTTGGCCAAAAGTTGGTTTCTTATTCTCACCTCTATGTAAAATCCTCCCACATGGCACCCTCCATTGGGCCGCAACCCATTTGCATCTCTCTATTCCTTCATAAGTAATATATAGAGATACAACTTGGTGTGTTTTTCCGATGTGGGACTATCTTTTAACAATAGAATGTTGTGAACACACAACATGTAGAATAAAACACCAACAATCCCCCACATATCTCTATATATATGAGTTAAGCGTTCCACATAATAACTGTCCATTATGCATTAGGATAGATGTCGCTGACGACTTGAATCTTCCCGCATGGGTTGAACAACAGTATGATACAAGAATGGACTACGCTTTGAATTCTGTACCACAGCTGTAATTTTTTCCACTCACATAATGTAGTTATCTGTGCTTCTGGCTGCACATTAAAGGCCTTGTGCCAGCCTGGATTTCAATGTATGTATTTTGGGCGTCTACAAATTTACCCTCAAGAGACGGCCTATTTCTCTGTCCATACATTATAGGTGAGTTCTTTATAAAGAGTCATGGCATGAAGCATTGCGCTCCTTTGCGGTGCTACGCCGCTATGACATGGCTCAACGCCGAGGCTTTACCCCACCTGGGTACCTCATCGTAGTGTCATACTACTGTAGCATGAGGTCACAATCCTCTTTGTAGTGCCAAACTACTCAGCATGAAGCCTTACGCTTCCGTGCGGTGTTACGCCGCTATGACATGGCTTGCAAAGCCGAGGATTTACCCTTCCTGGTATCTCTTCGTGGTGTCATGCCACTGTAACATGAGGATACCGTCCTCTTTGTAGTGCTGTCTACACCTCTTTATGATTATGCAACATTAGGCTACCTGCCTATATGCGGTGCTACGCCGCCTGTGACTTGGCTAACAAAGCCGAGGCATTACCCCTACCTGGGAACCTCATGGTGGAGTCACCCCACTGTAGCATGGAGTTGTAACACTCCTTTGTGGTTGTTGCGCCACCATGCTTCCTGTAAAGCATAACAGACCTTCACTCAGTCTGAGAACTCATTAAGGCATTATGCCATCCTTTTCACAGGATCAATTTTCCGTAGAAAATTCATAGTAGACAACAGTGGTTATGGGTCCGAAACCTTTACATGTTCCGCAGAACAAGTACCCACTGTTAACTAATATTTTTCCAGTCAATAGTCCTCCCTTGAATCAAAAAATTAGATATCTGGTAGATTTCTCTTTGAACCAATAACATAAAATTTATTGATAGGATTATAATGACACAATATTAGAATGCCTTCAAACCCATCTTCCTTGCTGTGTCCTCGACCAGCTGTCGTTTGAGGCCTTTCGTGAACGGATCCGCCAGGTTCTCCTGACTCCGAACATCGATCACTGCAATGACGCCTCGTTTGATGAGATCGTTCACTGCTCTGTGCTTTAACCGCACAGTCCTCTTCTTCCCGTTAAAGAGTTCATTTGATGCTACTGCTGCTGCCGCCTGGTTGTCACAGTATATCGGGATTGCCGGTATCTGAGCTCCAACCACTGGAAGATCATACATGAGCTCCCGAAGCCACTCTGCTTCATCTGCAGCAGCATCCAATGCAAAGAATTCAGATTCCATGGAGGAGCGAGATAACATTGTCTGCTTCTTCGATTTCCACGATATAGCAGCTCCGCCCAAAGCAAATATGAATCCACCTGTAGAATACTCGCTCTCCACCTCTGAACACCAGCTAGCATCACTGAAGCCTTCCACTACTGACGGATCTCCGCTGTAGTATAGTGCAAATGTCTGAGTCTTTTTAAGATATCTCATAACACGCTTCACAGCGTTCCAGTGTTCAATGCCTGGGTTGCTAGTGAACCGACTCAGCATTTCTACCGCAAAAGCTATGTCAGGCCTTGTGGCAGTAGTAGCGTACATCAAGCTTCCGATGACGCTAGCGTACTCCAACTGCCTGACGCTTTCCCTCGAATTTGGCTCCAGCTTCTGATCACTCCGGTACGGTGTATCAATTATAGGAAGATCTTGATACCCGTAGCGAGTGAGCATCTTCTCAATATAATGAGATTGTGACAGCGCTATTCCAGTACTTGTCCGGATGATCTTGAGCCCCAAGATTACGTTGGCATCCCCCAAGTCCTTCATACTGAACTTGGTCGAGAGGAATTTCTTTGTCTCTGTGACGCAGTCTAAATCCGTACCTAGGATTAGCATGTCGTCCACGTAAAGACAAACGATTACTCCTCTTCCGTCAGCAAACTTCGTATAGACACACTTGTCTGTTTCACTGACCATGTAGCCATTTGACCTTATCACCTTGTTAAACTTCTCATGCCACATTTTGGGAGCTTGTTTCAAACCATACAGAGACTTCATCAACTTGCAGACTTTGTCTTCCAGACCTCTGACGACAAAACCTTCTGGTTGTTGCATGTAGATCTCTTCGGTCAGCTCGCCATTAAGGAATGCCGTTTTCACATCCATCTGATGTATCACCAGCTTGTGTATTGCTGCTAGAGCAATTAACAATCTGATGGTTGTCATCCGAGCTACTGGAGCATAAGTGTCAAAGTAGTCGATCCCCTGCTTCTGAGCAAATCCCTTGGCCACTAGCCTGGCCTTGAACTTGTCAATGGTTCCATCTGCTTTCATCTTCTTCTTGAAGATCCATTTGCATCCGATGGGTCTTGCTCCTTCTGGCAGGTCAACTAACACCCATGTGTTGTTGGAGGTGATTGAGTCAATCTCGTTGTCTATCGCCTCCTTCCAGAATACAGCATCTCTGGTCTTCATCGCCTCATCATAGGTAAGCGGATCTGCTTCCACATGATAGGTGACGAAGTCATCTCCGAAGTCTTTCGGCCTCCTTACTCGCTTAGTTGACGGCTCAGCGAGTTCTGGTTCAACTGGTGTCTCTTCGAAAATAGCTTCTTCTTGGACTACTGGTTCGATAAGAACTTCTGTCTGCTTTGCACTCTCATCATTCTCCGGAAGATCCGCGAGAACAATATTTTTGTGCCTTGCAAACTTGTCTTCAAAATATTCAGCATCGCGAGATTCAATGATATGATTTGATTCTATATCAAGGAATCTCCGAGCGTCACTCTTCTCGGCATAACCCAAGAAGATAGCCTTAGTAGTCCTAGTCCCCAGCTTCTGAATCTTCAGATCTGGGAGCTTCACATAAGCCAGACACCCCCACACTCGAATGACATTCAAGTTAGGTCTGACTTCGAACCAGAGTTCATGAGGGGTTATATCCGAAGTTGCATACGGTACTCTATTGAGAATGAAAGTAGCCGTTAATGCAGCTTCTCCCCAGAAGCTCTTCGGAAGATCCGCAGTCAACAGCATAGAGTTCATCATCTCTGTCAACGTTCTGTTCTTCCTTTCTGCTACTCCGTTGGATTGAGGAGAGTACGGAGCCGTCGTCTCATTTATGATTCCATGTTCTTTACAGAATGATGAGAAATCATGAGACCGATACTCCCCGCCTCGATCACTCCTTAGCCTTTTGAGTTGTTGTCCAGTTTGCCGTTCAGCCTCGGCCCTGAACTCCTTGAACTTCTCGAATGCTTCGTCTTTAGACTTGAGCAGGTAGACAAAAGCATACTTTGAGAAGTCGTCGATGAAAGTAATAAAATACTTCATCCCGGCTTTTGTAGAGAATTGTTTGAAATCACAGATATCTGAGTGAACCAACTCCAGAAGATCTGTGCTACGATGGACCCTGTGAAAGGGTTTCCTTGTGATCTTCGTCTGAGCACACACTTCACATTTCTCTACCTTACCCCCACACTTGGAGATAAGTCCTAGGCTAGACATCTTGTTAATTCTTTTACAATGAACATGTCCTAGCCTATTATGCCACAACTCAAAAGAATAGTTCAAAGTAGAAATAGCATTAATATCATTTTTCTGGGTTACAACAAGCTGAATTTTGTACATTCCTTCAGTCTGGAAAGCTTTTCCGAAGAATATACCCTTCTTGGACATCACCATCTGGCCAGCATTGATGTCCATCCTCAAGCCTGCGTTGCAGAGCAGGCTCCCAGAGATCAGGTTCTTAGCAATTACAGGAATATGCTTCACTCCTTGAAGCGTCAGAGTGTTCCCCGATGTGAGTTTCAGCTCCACCGTCCCGATCCCCAGTACTTCAGCTTGTGCCTGGTTCGTCATTATGACTTTCTCGGAAGTTGGCTCATATGAGTCGAACCAGTCCTTGTCTGAGCAGACATGACATGTAGCACCAGTGTCTATCCACCAGTCCGAGTCAACCCCCACATTTGCAACCTGTGCTATCATTGCAACCAGATTAGTAACCAAAGAAACCTTACCAGGCTCACCTTTTTCTGGTTCCTTGCAGTCACTTTTGTAGTGGCCCTTCTTGCCACATTTGAAACAAGTCACATGGGACTTGGACTTCTGATTCTTGAATGAAGGACTCTTCACTTTCAGATTAGTGAAGTCCTTCTTCTTCTTATGAGGAGAAGCCGCCTGCTTCCCCTTGTACTCTCTGGTTTGGACCAGATTTGCTTTCGCCAGTTGTTTGGACAGAGAATCCATCTTCTGTTGAGAGCGCATCTCGTCCTCAACATGGATCTCTTGCAGGAGATCTTCCATACATATGTCCAGCTTCTTGCGGTGCATCCTTGCATAGAAGTTGCTCCAACCCGCAGGAAGTTTAGAGACGATTCCTCCAACGACAAACTTGTCGACAAGAGGCATCTTCTCGTCATCCAACTTTTGGCGCAGCTTCAGAAACTTCTTTACTTGGGGCAACATAGCCTTCTCATCTTCGAAGGTCCACTTATGGTATCTTTCAACCAAGAAGATATTGGACCGATTCTCGTCATCTTCGTACAATTTCCCCAAGGAGTCCCAAATCTCTTTGGCAGAATTCTTCTTGGAATAAGACTCTGCCAGAGAGTCTTCCATGCTGTTGAGAATCAACAGTTTACAGATACTGTTTTCTCTAATCCATTTTGCCTGCTTGGACTTAGCAGCCGCAATAACTTCTGCGGTTCCGGTTGTTGGAACGACCGGTTCTTCCTCATTCAGCACGTGGTCAACTTTCACGAGTTGAATGTTTAAGGTTACTTTCCGTTTCCAGATCTGGAAATGTTCGCCGTCGAATTTCTCCAACTTGTTAAAGTCGGTATTGACGAGCGATGCACGTGAGTTATCCATCTTTTCGATATAGCTTTGAGATTGTTAGTCCCTTGGCGAACAATCGATGGAAAAAACACGAATTCAGAAACTATTGTAAAGACAATGTTTCCAGCAACGACACCTTAAAGAAGGTGATGTTGTATTACGAGAATCTAAAAAGATTATGTCGTAATATTTCTCGAAGGCAACAGAACCGTTTAACTTCTAAAGAGAAGCGACGGTATTATCGAAGGCAACAAATGAAGAAGAAAGCCTGCTGGGGTAAAAGATCACCGGCGCTCAAAGCTATATCCGCCTTACGGACAAGCCTCCAGGAACCAGCAAGTTCGAAGAGAACTTTAGAACGCTCTCTGGCCAAAAATGTCGACTCCTCGGAATAGCAGCAGCACTTCTCTCTCTCTCTGGAAATTTTTCTAAGTATTTTCTGTAACCTTGGAGAGAGGAGATGCTTCTGTTATTATAGGCACGAGATGGGCTTTTCAAATTCTGAACGCACGCCCTGTTTAATGCCAGATCCGGATTTTCTGGATCTGAGCCTTTTCCGGATCTGAGCCCACAAGACCCGCGGACGTTACATAATTTGAACGACCCACTCGACCCGCTCGACCCGCTCGACCCGCACGACCCGTACGTCCCGTACGCTCCGTACGCCTCGCACGCCACGCAGGGCCGAGCTGTCGTGCTAAGTGCAAAGTGCCATCAAAAAGCCACAATAAGCCTCAAAAGCCCATTAGCCCAAGCCCGAGCCCGAGTCCGAGTCCGAGTCCGAGTCGCTAAGCCCCTTTGGGGCTTAGCTCCAATAGATTTAAATCTATTTTCATTTGGCCAAAAGTTGGTTTCTTATTCTCACCTCTATGTAAAATCCTCCCACATGGCACCCTCCATTGGGCCTCAACCCATGTGCATCTCTCTATTCCTTCATAAGTAATATATAGAGATACAACTTGGTGTGTTTTTCTGATGTGGGACTATCTTTTAACAATAGAATGTTGTGAACACACAACATGTAGAATAAAACACCAACAAAATTCTATAATTCTCAGATGGATGCAAAGAGTTACAATAAGAAATATATTCGTGTGAGCTAAGAGTTATGTTGAGGTGGAATATTTAAATTATTCCAACACGTTTGTGCAAGCTATAATGTAACTTAAATTGAATGCCAATAAGTCTCGTTTGGTTCGCAGAAAGGTATGTAAAGGAAATCAATTCCTTGGCAGTTTCTTTCCTTTGGGAAATTAAAATTCCCATTGATTTTTCTTTCCGATGTTTGGAAATGTCAAAAAATTTGGAAGTGAAAGTGAATACTTTAAGGTGGGAAAGTGATTCCTTGCTTCGATGGATTGAATCCTCCCTCCTCCCTCCCCCCCCCCAAATTTCCTTCCAATAGGAATCATTCTCCTTTTCTCCTCAATTCCTTTGGCACCCAAACATAGGAAAGTAATCACTTTTCTTTCCCAAATCCATGATTCCGCGAAATAAACGAGGCCAAAGAATTAATTATAGGATGTTCCAATACCATGTTAAATCTTTACACACAACTTCATAGTTATGACGAGAATTTTAGGGATATATATTTAATTATTCTAAAAAATGTTGATAATATATTTCTTATTTTGAAGGTACTCCGTTTTGTTCTAAGGTTATCCTACTTTCTTTTGTCACATATTGTGTTACCTAAATTTTTCATGCACAATAATGCATGAAGTGTTTAGGGATGGATTTCAACAATGTGATAAACTAGAAAATATTCTTAATAGACTGAAAAAGAAAAATAATAATAAACCTTTCTTATTAATTATATTGTAATTAATAAACAAGAAAATTATTTAGTAAACTTGACATTGACTAATATATAAGAAACAATGATGTTGGCAATATATTTAATTATGGTGAAACTTCAAAATATATCATGGTGAATCAAGAACACACTACAATTACAAGAGCACGAGGATGAAAATAAAAACCTCTAAAACCATGTCATTCATT
Organism: Iris pallida; assembly: GCA_029216955.1. Classification (NCBI taxonomy): domain Eukaryota; kingdom Viridiplantae; phylum Streptophyta; class Magnoliopsida; order Asparagales; family Iridaceae; genus Iris; species Iris pallida. The sequence continues at coordinate 8,340,640 of JANAVB010040019.1, forward strand.
GCATCTGACAATAGTCCCCAAAATTTGCTCCATTCTCCATATCGTGCATGTGAACTTCTTCTTCCCAAGAATGTCAAGACCATTCGTCCACTCAATACGAGTTCTTTATACCGGAGCCTAAGAAATGTCGAAAAATCCTTTTGGAACTGTTCCAAATACAAGTCAACCACAATTTGAGGGCTAGCCTCCGCGATGTAGATGTTGCCCTTATTTAATGGACTGCTTGGGCTGTTATGAAGTCTTTGAGGTACCTAGTAACATAGTACGTAGCACGTGGTACTGGAGTTAGAAGATCTAAAACAATAAAATACACAGGTGATTGACAGAGAAACAAAATGCGAAAATGATTGACCATGGATTCCATGGCTCCACCAACCCCACGAGGTTGCAAAAGACTATTGCTGCATAATAATTTTTATCTCACTAGTAAATTCACATGTGTTGTAAGTAAAAAAAAAAAAACTTACGTACAACACATATAAATTTATTAGTGAGATATAATCCTAGATATCATAATAATTTATATCCTAGATATCGTAAGTATTCACAAGTTTATAATCCTAGATATCATATATTGATTTACATCTTATTAGTAAATTCACATACGTTATATGTAAAATAATTTGTTATAGTTTAAATTTTTAAATATTTTTGAGTTAAGGTTTGTTATATATATGTTTATATTTTACTTAAAATTTATTATAGATTTGCTTATATTTTTATTATAATTTGTTATAGATATATGTGAGTAAAAGAGTGGATTTTCGGTTATGCCAAAGAAAATAGATAAACTTTACAGTTTCAGAATTACTATCTTACTTATTTTTGTTTAAGATTTGGTGGAGGATTTACAAATGCTTAGATGACTCAATTTTCAGTTGTTCCAATCTTCTACTATATAATGCGGCTTGGAAACGACTCAAAATTGAGCCGTCCAAGCCGTATTTATATCATCATATATTTAAAAATTAAAAAATAATAATAAATAACTAAACAACTACATAAATACTCTATTGATTATTTAAAAAAAAATTAACCAAGTATTTAACTATCCAATATGATTAAGTGATAACTAAATAATTCTAACTCAAGTGGTTCAGATAGGAGTCATTTTTTTGGTTGTTTGAGTTCAAATCTTAGGAATGACAACTTTTACATTTGAACTTTTTAAACATTTTTGTTCGTACGTCATGTGCACATTACTAGTTCTCCATATAAAGAGTAGAGATAGATAACTGGTGGAGTATTGTCATATACACCCAGTTGGTTATTACTGGCACAAATGGCAGTACTTTGGCACATATGACATATTGCAACAGTTAAAAATATATATAATATAACTTTGTCCCACCTATTATGGACTGCCAGAGAACCTTATTCCTGAGACTGATTCGGATCTTCTAGAGGACGAGGCAGTTGTTGAGGCCGTGATTCTAGCAGAGGATGTTTAGTTATAGCCCAGTTTACGTTCTTCGATTCTTATCCGATTTATCTCTGAAATTACATGTGTTGTATATTTATATTTTGGGGATTTGGTGATTCTCTAAATTTTTTGGATTATATTTCGACTCTGGATTGGGGTTTATGTATTTTACTTTGAAATCTTTTATCTAGATGTTGTGATTGAGTTGTAGCTATCACTTATTTTCACCTCTGAAATTATATCATTTGTGTTGAGATGATTATACATTATTACGTGGAATGGAATATTATATTTGAGTTTAGACAGATTTTTACCGTCGATGCTGCGGCTTAGGCTGGACGTACCCACTACTCGTGTCTGATTTCTGGATGCGGATTGTGACAATTAGTAGTGATATGATCATATTGAATTATATGGAAGAAAATACTAGGGAAAGTTACACATTAGGTGACCATGATTAGGTAGATGTGGAGTTTTTTGGCACTCATGCAAATATGAATTTTGATGTACCTATACAACTTATTAATATGGAAGATGACGAACAATATACAGAGAAGGAGGTCAAGAAAAAACACCCATGAGGACCCACAAACATTAACTTTGAGGAGACCAAGTTATACACACAAACCATCAGTGTGGTGTGGTTTCAAAGATATGGTTATTTTGGGCTACTCATGAAAATAGGTCATCCAAGTAATTAAAAGAAGTCATTGGGCAAGAGGACATAGATAGCTGGATAGTTGCCATGACGAAGGAGATGGATTAATTGGAAATACCAATACGTGAAACCTAATTTAGGTACCAAAGGACAAAATAGCTATTGGATGCAAATGATTATTCATGAAGAAGGAGAACGAGCAGTACAAGGCACGTTTAGTGGCAAAGAGGGTACAATCAGAAGGAAGGAATATACTACAACAAATTTTTTTTCCAGTACTCTAGCATACTTCTATTTCGGTGTTTCTGACATTGGTGGCTACTTAGAATATTGAGTTAGAGCAAATGGATGTAAAAAAAAAAAGAAAATTGCACGGAGAGTTGGAAAAGAAGTCTACATGAGACATCATAAATGATTTGTGGAGGCCAACCAGGAATACCACCACTACAACAAATATGGCCTACAATAGCAGTTTTTCTATAGCGTTAAAGTGTCCCCGCTATAGAATGTTATCACAATAACGTTCTTTCTGTAGTGCTATAAAAATATCTATCTGTAGCGTTTCCTGAATACTATAGAATCACTACATTTTTTTTAAAAATATGGGCCGATCCAGCGACCAAACAGGCTGGCTATTCAGCTATATTTTATTGTGAACAGACTCATTTCCTTTCCAACAATTGTAGCGGCAGACTATTTTCGTCGGTACGCCAAGCCCAAACACAAATAAATAGTATAACCTAGGTTTCTTTTCCAAACTCATTTTTTTCTGCCCAAAATTTAGAGAGCCACCGCCCCAAAATTTGAGAGTTGCCAGTGCTCCTCCTGTGGAAGGATGTCCTCGGCACCAAAATCTGTCGCACCATCATTGCCGAGCTCCTCGACCAAGTCGAGACCCACCGTCGTTGACCTTCATCGACCTTCACGACCTGTCAGTGGACGAGGTCGTCGTCGATATCGAGACGGTGGGGATCAAGCACCACGAGCTCGTCGTCGACATCCAACCCGATGAAGAAGAGCTCGAAGCGGAGGTGGCCTTTTCAAATGGGGTTCGATGTGTCGAAGGCGGTCTTCTTCGAGGCTTGAATCCTCTTCATGAGGCGAAGGAGGGGGAGAAGGCCCTTGTATGCAGCCGCTTGGAGCCTAAGAGTGTCCGTGCGCCGACACTCTTAGGCTCCTCCTCCTTCTCCTTCTCGATCCAAGCATTATCCTCTTCGTCGACCCGCCAAATTTTTTAGGGTTAAATCTTAAGTTTTTTGTGATATTATTTTTTTTTTCTACTACATCTCCAGATCTAGTGCTCGAGTGAATCGATCTCAATGTGAGTATTCCTTCACAATTCCTATTTTTCTAAATTTCTTTGATTATTTTAGACATGGTTAAGGTTTTTATCCGATAGAAGTAGGTGAAATACTATGATTTTTGTTAGTTTACAATATGCTTAATAATCCTTCTGGTATTTTAGATATGTTATCGTTAAAGTAAGTCTTATTAATCTTAGAGGTTTCTGCAGAGAAGGCTCCCAATACCTTTTTTGCTTTGTTTCATACATTATGTTCTTCTATAACCATATTTAGATGTGCACTTGGCCTTTATTTAGCTACTTGTTATAACAACAAAAATAACGGTGGCACACTCCTTTGTTTCATACATTAAGTTCTTCTATCACCCCAAAGAAGGTGTCGTCTCCTCCGTCCGTCCGATCCCCCCTCCCCCCTCTCGCTCCATCTCAGCCGTCCATCTAAGCCTTCCCTATCCTCTCTTTCAGGTCGGATCCTCCTCCACGCCGGACGACGTCTGGATCTACACCCTATCTTACGGCGGTGGCATCGTATCGGTATCACCTTTTTTAAAACTTTTTAGTCCCTATAAATTTCTATTTTAACTGCATTTGCTTTGCTGATCTATCGTGTTGTTTTATGTAATTTAGGAAGATTGTGTATCGGTCAAGTTGACTTTGGGTGACGGATGTACTGCGGCGATGACGACCCAGGCTTCTACCAAGGTATGCTAAATTAACAAATGGACCATTGTCTTTTAACCATTTTACATATCTAAACCCTAATTTATTTGCATATAATTCGTTAGGACTTGTTTGTTAGATGAAAAAATTGGGTTTAGATGTTAAAAACAGACACTACATGAATCCTAGTCGCTTTTTGGGTAAAAAAATATGAAACCCGAATATTTTTGGTTACATGAATTCGACCTGAATTTGATGTTGTATCCCTATCATCATTCTACTAATATTTTCCTTTTTGCCTCCTTTTTTAATACATGGTTGTTTTGTTTATGTTGGGGGCTTCTCCTGCAACATATAAAATGACAGATATGTTATTATCTTCGGATAAGTATCGATTTACTGATTGCTTCTGATACATCCTTATCGCATTTCTAATGTATATGATTCCTCTCATTTGATTTGTTATAGGTGTACAAATCTGTGGGTTCAAATTTCTTTGAGCAAACTTTGGAGGTAAAGCTGCAACACATCTAATGATACATGTTATATGCTAAGCTACATTATGACTATTTATATGTAAAAACAAGAGGGCGAAGACAAGCTATGAACAGATTACATTGTGGAGGGTTTTTTTAGCCACAGAAGGTCAATTTTGAACTAATCCTGTCTTTCTTAGCTTCTGTATTCATGCACTCAATAATTAACATTGTTAAACTTGTCGTGTGTAGTAGGCTCGAGTAGGAAGGAATGCACTTTTGGTTGTTATTCTAGATCATGTTACATGTTTCTCTACTGCAAGATACTCCCAGAAGCAAGTATTCAGAGTTTTCCCAGATTCAAATTTGGTCATAGTAGATTGGATTACTAGCAGGCATCATGAAGTCGGAGAAAATAGGATTTTTTAGTTATATAAGAGCACTAGTCACATCTTTTAGAAGGAAACGAGCCTCTCTCTCTCTCTCTCTCTCTCTCTCTCTCTCTCTCTTTCTGTGCACTAGCTATAGTTGTTCACGGTTCTAAGTTCTAACTTCTAAGTAACTTAAATGCTCCACTTCTTCTAAATATTACAAGTCACGAGATAAGAAGAGGCATATGGTCACACTATCCGAGTTTGTTATTCGTACTACACTTGCTTGAATATTGCTTGTTACAATGCTAGAAGAGGTCAATGTTCACACTGTTGCAGTTAGTAACGTAGATGGAGCAATATATGAATGGTCAAAGCAATTCTATCATCTCCTCGCTCTCTCACAATCTCTATTTGATTAACAAAATCCATCAAATCGTTCCAACATGCATGATCTTATTACCTTGAATCATTACTCTTCACTGGGCTTGTTCCATGCTGCAGGATCGTTCAGTGAAACAGTTATCCCAGCTAATTTTTTCAAACCGCACCAATTGCCAAAAGTCTCTGGGTCATGCCAATTACTCCTTTCCTTCATGGCCTGTCTCGAATGTGCCAAATATGATATCATAGCATCATCAACATGAGGCCTGATTGACACATCCATGTAAAGCTTGGAACCTAAAGAATATATGTTACATGGCTAAAAGCAGATTGTTTAAAATGCAGTATTGCAAAAATTAAAGAAATGAGCGAGTAGTCACCATATATGGCTAACAAGTACTTGAGATAGTTTTCATTGTTGAGGATAAGAGAAAGCTTACGTTATCGATGATCAACCATTCGTCATGATGGAAATATCGAGAAGGGTGTATTTCAAAGTTTATACATATGGTTGAAGTGGAGTGCTTTGTGATTATAGGATAGCCTTGGAAGTTGAAAAGATGAATTATGTAAGCTTGCTACCAGATTAGTCATGCTTTGTGGATTGGAATCTTGGGCAATCAAGAAAATGAGTATAGTTGAATAGAGAATACCTAGATGGATGAGTGATGATATGCTAAAGGATAAGAGATGAGTATGCTTTTGGGTAGTTGGAGGCTGTGTAAATCCGGGATAAGATATGAGAAATATTTATATTTCTGAGGTGGTTTGTAAATATGCAGAGGAGACCAATAGATGTATTAGTTAGGTGCTATTAGGATATTAGTTGAAGGAGATGGTAGAACTAGGGGTAGGCCTAAATAAACTTGGCTAAGGTTGTCAAAGAGAACATCGTATTTGCTAATGTTAGAAAAAAAATGGTCATTACTAGAGTAGAATGGATGAAAAGGATCCAAATTGTCGGCCCAAAAATTTAGGATGAAGGATCTTTTGTTTCGGTGTCTTCCTTTTAAGTCCTAGTAGGCATAATCTTGTTCTAGCTAATGCATCTGCAGCAACAATATGTTTATTAACCAACTCTTAGATTGAGAGATAACAGCCTTAATTTATTTTCATGGTTTAATGTACTCAGTCACCTTAGAACAACCATCATGCCATCATATATGTGGCGTACAGACTTTTTGCATTCAAGTTTCAGTCAGACTTTCTACTTCTTGGAATCTGTTTTCTACTCTCCTGCGCATCTACTTACATGAACAACACAGTACTGAGAGAATTTGGTTGGTTTAATGATCTTTCACTGTAATGCTTGTGGTTCGTATTACGTATTTTTGGAATACGTGTACGCATTTTATCTTGTATTGCTTGATTCCTTGCTTGGTTTTCTTCATGGCTTGGTTTATTCTTGGTTCGGGTTGGCTTGGTTCGGTTTGGGATTGCTTTGGTTCATCATGGACCAAAGGGTGAACCCCCTACCTACCACCACCACTACCATTTATTAATCCCACTTCCTTCTCTCTCTTCATTACTCTTCTTCTTCTTCTTCCATTTACTACTTCATCTACTAGAGAGAGAGAGAGAGAGAGAGAGAGAGAGAGGTCTAGGCAAGTGCAACTTGGTTCATGGAGGAACTCCAATTTTATTGCTTCATTATCTTCCTTACAGCATTTTAACTTACTTTAGTACTTGGCATTTTCACTTTCCATGGCTAGATTCTTGTAAATCTAAGTTTACTTTATTTTCGGATTTCTTGGGTTTTGATCTATTTAACTTTGTTATTTCTGAGTTTTGATGGTTCCATGTTGTAGAAAATTTCGTTCTACCCTATTTTGACCTATGGAAGTTCGGATTAGGGCTCCGAATGATGGAGTTATGGAGCTTGAGAACTTGGCTCTCATGGTGTTCTTCTTCTCGGAATTTTGGAGAAGATAAACTGTGCTTGACTTGACCGCATGAATATTTCATGTAGAAAATGTTCTATTCAGCCGCTTGACTGAAAGTACTTGAGCCGCATGAGGGTCGAACTCATTTAGCCGCATAACTCGCTCAATCTCCAGCCGCATAAAATTCTGAACTTCTTGGGCCGCATGAGACGCAACCCTTAGCCGCATGCGCCCTTCCCGCTGGCCGCATGGGACCCCGCTTCTTCCAGCCGCATGAATCCTCTGACTTAGTCTCATGCGCCCTCCCTCCCCGCTAGCCGCATGGGACATTACTTGACCCAGCCACATGAGAACTTCTTCCTGAGCCGCATGCACCCCCCCTTCATCTCCTGGCCGCATAAGCGCACAGCTAGTCCTGCCGCATAAGGCCTTGCTCCCTGCAGACCGCATAAAGACCTTATATATCTAGCCGCATATGCCTCATTCTCCTCAGCCGCATGAGCTTTGGACCCTGAGCCGCATGGGCTGTTCCACCTTCAGCCGCATGAGCTGCTCCCGCATGGATTCTCTCCTTGGCCGCATGTGCCCGAGCCGCATGGCTTTCTATTGACTGTATTCTATGTTTTATTACTTGATTATTACTGTTAATTCATGTCTCATAACCTCAGCATAGCTTGGATCTCCTGATTGAATGCTTACACTATGATACCTTCATATGTACCTGAATACGATAGTGACCCGTCGTGGTGCACTCCTGACAAGTAAACATGACATGACCTGATAGTGGCCCGTCGTGGCGCACTCTTGACCAGAACTCTTGACATGATTACCTGATATGATATATCTTGATAAGCTGTTGCGACGGCTACCTGACATGACATGACCTGTATGATTAACCTGGACACCGTGGGCGATTGTGCTTGTACAAATAATTCAGTCCTGTCTTGCATCATGTCTAGGAGGGGACTCCTGAGTACCACGGTCAGGAGTACCTACTTAAATGAACTAAGGCTAATAACTAGATTAATACATTAGTCATGAAGAGATCTCCCAGCTACAGGCAATCCCGTTACCTGGGCGCGCCTTGGGATCTGTAGCCTGCCGTCGAGTAGGGAACATTTCAATCACACTATCATGTGTTGCACCCTTCAAGCTACCTAAGGGTACATTCGTTTCCTGGACGATGTACCCACCTGAATTCAACTCTAAATCTTTCAACCCGGGTAACCTGGATGGTCTGTAGGGCTTGTGGCTGTGGGAGATTCTCACTACATCTTGCTAGTAACTAGGCTTGTGATAACCCTAGTTAGTTAAAGTATCAAGCCGTAATTCTTGCTTGGCCGTGAAATGATTGAATGGAGTCTAACCAAGTCCAGTCTTGTCCTGATTCTGTTCCAGATTACTGCATGACCAGAATGCCTATATTTATTTTATCGATAAATGGTGAGAATTCCAAGTTCTGTTCAGACGAAGGGTTACAACCCCGGTCCTTATTTGGTTTACGGGTTGTAACCTGGTTATCTGAATAGTTCCATGGTTATCTCGTCGTATATCATCCTGATGTATTTTCTTATTTCCAGTTCTTACCTTATTTATACTTTGTGCTGATTGCTGGTTTTTAGTTCCTAAGTGAAGCTTCCTTTGTGGCACTTGCTCTTTCTGGGATCTGACCCAGCTGGTTTTGTATGGCCAGATTTCGGAGCAGCTCCTGAGGATCTACTGATTTTCCAGTCCGATGGTGAACACCAGGCGTAACCAGGGTACGAGTGGGTTATTTTTGGCTCTCCCACTCTATTGTAAAAATATTCTTTTGAGGCGTTTAGCCGACGAGCACCTGTTTAGCTCGATTGTACTTACTTACTGTCTGCCTACGGGCTGTAACATGATTGACAGATCCTAGGGTTGATCATGTATGACTAAACTCTTGCTAGTCCTAACATTTTGTAATGACTAGCTTCATGATCAGCTGAATATGTAATATTTGGGACGCCTTATTATTGTATATTTGATGATCATACATCTTGTAAACACTTACTTATTTGCTTGTAATTGAGACACTAGGTTTGTTCATGACCATAGGAGACTGTTGGCTTGTAGTAAACCCTCATGTATCTAGACAGCCGTGACCGTATAGCGAGATGGATTCCATTTCATATACGTAGCTGGCTATGTCTGCCCCCGCTCTCCATTATTCTGGTTCTGGGGCGTGACATGGTTTAAGTGGTGGCCCATGCAGGTCTTGTAAATCAAGATATGTGAGGGTTTACCGAATAGATGTCTCAATCAGTATTCGCCCTTGATCTCTGCTCGTATCTTCTGAATCCCTGGATTCTTGTCCTGATTATATGCTTGTATCATTGATCTGTCCTGGTCCTTCCTTATTGTTCCCTATGTCGTCTTCTTCAGCGGCATCGTTCCTGGACCTGCCGGTTAGCAAGGCGGAGCACTTTCCGTGGATCAGCAATAACCCGGAGATCAAGCCCAGCATTCTGGAGTAGCCTCCAGAGTCGTGCCTTCTGACGGAGAGCCACCAGTCCAGCCAGTTCAGCCTGCCGAGCCTGATGATGGCACTTTGGTAGGTCTCGTCAGGACCTTGATAGCTTCCCAAGATCGTCGTGGAGATGCCTTGCACCAGGCAGTGACGGATGCTCTGACCAGAGGAGGTCATCAGGGTAACAGCGCGGCCAACAGCTTCAAGCGCTTGAACCCTTCCTTCTTCGACGGTAGTGAAGATGCTATCGCTGCAGATGCTTGACTTTAGGACACAGAGGTGATTCTAGAAGCAGCCAGGACCCCAGAGAATGAGAAAGTAGCCGTGGTGCGCCTGCAGTTGCTAGATCTTGTCCGCAGCTGGTGGGCGGCTCAGGCCGTTGGATTAGCAGCACCCATTGCTTGGGCAGTGTTTTGAAAGAGATTCCAGACCAAGTATTTTGATGCTGTAGCTCGGTACGATCTACAGACGAGGTTCACCAATCTGAAGCAGATGGACAGGACGGTCGATGGATATGCGGCAAAGTTTTCGAGACTCAGTCGGTTTGCTCCTACCTTGGTGGCAACCGAGTATGATAGAGCCCAACGATTTCAGCAGGGGCTTCACCTGGAGATTCTATTGGCAGTTGAGCAGTTTGAGCATCAGACTTTTGATGCAGTCTTGAGAGCAGCTAGGAGGCATGAGTATACCTTCCAGAGGATTGTGGATAGGGCCGGAGGTCGGAAGAGATCCCACGGCCAGATGAATCAGTCTTCAGCCCCAGTCCCGGCAGCCAGGGCTTTGACTATTGGAGCTCCGAGGCGAGCGGCCTCAGTAACGTCGGTTCAGCATTCAGCCCCGACGTACCCTCAGCAGCAGAAGCAGAAGCAGTCTTCCGCAGTGGGATGTTCTCATTGTGGGAAACCAGGCCATGTAGTGGCAGAGTGCCGCAGGGCACAGGGATTGTGTCTGGCTTGTGGAGCAGCAGACCATAGGGTTGGATCTTGTCTGAATAGGGGTGGTTCATCATCGTCCAACCTTTCTAGCTCTTCGGTGAGAGGACCAGCTCCGGTCCAGCAGCCGCAGTATCCATTACCGAGGCCCTTGCCGCCTCAGTCCCAGGTATTCCAGCAGCAGAACCCCCAGCAGCATACTCAGGCCCAAGCCTTGAGTCAGAATAGGCAGCGAGGATTTCAGCAGAGGGGACCAGCACCCCGAGGGCATGGTCAGGCTATGGTGATGACCGCAGAGGAAGGATTGGCACCAGGAGAGGTACTGGCAGGTACTATTCTCGTCAACTCCTTTCCAGCTTCAGCTTTATTTGATTCTGGTGCATCGCATTCTTTTATGTCTGCACGATTCGCGACACGGATAGGATTGGAGCCCGAGTCATTATCAGTAAGGCTCAATATACTTACTGGTAACGGACTTGTGGGAGTCGATAGAGTGTTTTCCTCGTGTCGGATCGTAGTTAGCGGTAAGGAATTTCCCGCTAGATTGATAGAGTTCCCGATGGCCGATTATGATGTGGTCTTAGGGATGGATTGGTTGAGGAACCAGTATGCTAGAATAAACTGCCATATTGGTAGGGTTGTTTTTAGCATTCCAGGCGAGCCAGAGTTTTCTTTTTTCGAGGCGCAGTTGAGCCTTCTCCTCCAGTGTTGCGGATGGCGGTAGCAGCAGTGCAGTTGCCCCGGATAGTCGAAGAGTTTCCAGATATTTTTCCAGAAGAGCTTCCAGGTATGCCGCCAGAGCAGAAGATCGAGTTCACCATTGCCTTGATTCCTGGGACAGCCCCAGTGTCAGAGAGAGTCTACAGGATGGCATCTTCAGAGTTGGAGATCTTGTACAAGATGATTGAAGAACTTCGAACCAAGGGATTCATTCGTGCTAGTGGATCGCCTTGGGGAGCCCCGATTCTTCTTGTGAAAAAATAAGGATGGTACGTCCAGGCTATGGGTTGATTATCGTACCTTGAACTCAGTGACAATCAAGAACAGATACCCTCTTCCGAGGATAGATGACTTATTTGATCAGCTCAAAGGGGCAGCAGTATTCTCGAAGATCGACTTGCGCTCAGGATATCATCAGATCAGAGTTAGAGAGCAGGACATCCCGAAGACAGCTTTTAGATCAAGGTACGGGCATTGGGAGTTCCTAGTGATACCATTTGGAACGACCAATGCGTTGGCGGTATTCATGGATCTCATGAATCGTATTTTTATGCCTTACTTGGATCAGTTTGTGATTATGTTCTTGGATGACATTCTGGTCTACAGCAGGAGTGAGGTGGAGCATGAGCAGCATCTCCATATGGTTCTTCAGATTCTCAGGGAGCACCAGTTATATGCCAAGTTCAGTAAATGCGAGTTCTGGCTCGATCGCATTTCGTACTTGGGTCAAATCATCACTCGAGGAGGAGTAGAAGTGGATCCCCAGAAGATTGTGGCTATTGGGTCATGGCCAGTGCCCAGCACAGTTGCAGAGGTTCGCAGTTTTCTCGGATTGGCCGGCTACTACCGGTGGTTTGTTTCAGATTTTGCTCGGATTTCAGCGCCATTGACCCAGTTGACCCGCAAGGATGTGCAGTTTGCTTGGACAGCAGAATGTCAGGATTCATTCGAGAAGTTGAAGCGAGGCTTGATGACGGCTCCCATTCTTGCGCTTCCAGATAGAACCGGAGGATTCTCAATATATTGTGATGCTTCAGGCAGAGGCTTAGGATGTGTTCTGATGCAGCATGGGAAGGTAATAGCTTATGCTTCACGACAACTTCGTGATCATGAGAGGAATTACCCAACCCATGACTTGGAGCTGGCAGCATTAGTGTTTGCACTTAAGTTGTGGAGGCACTACTTGTACGGAGATAGGGTGGAGATTTTCACCGACCATAAGAGCCTGAAGTATGTTTACACCCAGAAGGATCTTAACATGCGTCAGAGGAGGTGGCTGGAGCTTCTTGTGGATTATGATGTCGACTTGCAGTATCATCCTGGAAAGGCCAACGTCGTTGCAGATGCATGGAGCAGGAGAGCCGGAGTTTATTTCCTAACGGCGCAACCGGAGCTGCTAGCAGATCTTCAGAAGATGGGTATTGAAGTTCTTCTCCCTTCCAGTATAGCATTGATAGCCAGCATGCAAATTCAGTCCACTATAGTCGAGAGGATCCGGATGGCGCAGTCAGCAGATTCCAAGCTTCAGCGACTCAGAGCAGAGTGTGAGGCAGACCGGCGACCCGAGTTATGCATTCATGAAGACGGTACACTTCGACAGGGTAAGCGTCTTTGTGTACCCAGTGGAGATATCAGACAGAAAATCATGACAGTGGCTCACAGTTCGCAATATTCCATTCATCCGGGTGGTACGAAGATGTACCGTGATATCCGTCAGTACTTTTGGTGGAATGGCATGAAGAGGGAGATAGCCCAGTTTGTCTCTCGTTGTTTGGTCTGCCAACAAGTCAAGGCTGAACATCAGAGGTCCACTGGACTTCTTCAGCCTTTGCCGATTCCAGAATGGAAGTGGGAGCATGTGACCATTGATTTTGTGACCGGATTATCTAGATCCCCAACTGGTAGAGATGCTATTTGGGTTATAGTTGACAGGCTCACGAAGGTGGCTCATTTCCTTCCGTTCAGAGTTGGTCAGTCGACAGCTCAGTTAGCAGAAATATACCTCAGGCAGATTGTCAGGTTGTACGGAGTGCCAGTTAGTATCACCTCGGACCGGGATTCAAGATTCACGTCGCACTTTTGGCGTAGCCTGCAGGAGAGTTTGGAAACTCGTCTCCAGTTCAGTTCAGCATATCATCCACAGACAGATGGTCAGTCGGAGCGTACGATCCAGACTCTTGAAGACATATTGAGATCTTGCACACTTGACTTCGGTGGTTCTTGGGAAGATCACTTGCACCTGGTGGAGTTCTCGTACAATAACAGTTTCCAGGCCAGTATTCAGATGGCACCGTTCGAGGCACTGTATGGTAGGAAGTGCAGATCCCCGTTAGCCTGGGATGATGTCGAAGAGAGGCAGATGCTCGGTCCAGAAATGATTGCCCAGACAGTTGAAGTGGTCAGGAGAGTCCGGGATCATCTTCGAGTAGCCCAAGATCGCCAGCACCATTGGGCCGATTCTCATCGGCGCCCTCTCGAGTTTTTTGTCGGTGACCATGTATTCCTGAGGATTTCGCCTAACTGTGGTGTCATTCCTTTCGGCTTACGGGGAAAGCTTAGTCCTAGGTATATAGGGCCATTTGACATTCTGGAGCGAGTAGGAGATGTATCCTATCGTCTCGCTCTTCCGTCGTCGCTAAGCGAGGTGCATGACGTGTTCCATGTATCCCAATTACGACGGTATATCCCGGACCCGAGCCACATCCTAGATCATTCGGAATTGGTTGTTGGTACCAACTTTTCGTATGAGGAGATGCCCGTGTCTATTGGACCGGAGATAGAATATACTCAAGAACAAGACTATCAAGTTAGTCCGAGTTGCTTGGGGTCATCACTCTTTGGGTGAGTCAACGTGGGAGCGTGAGGATGATATCCGATCACGATATCCCGACTTGTTTGACTCGTAAGGTATAATGTCTTCCTTATGCCTCATGCCTTCGATTCCTTGCTTGAATGAGTGATTGCCTGCCTAGTTATAGCTTGCTTGTGATTAATATAGCTTGTCCTCGTCTCTCTAGCCTCTTAATTAAATTCCGAGGACGAAATTCTTTAAGGTGGGTAGAGTTGTAATGTTTGTGGTTCGTATTACGTATTTTTGGAATACGTGTACGTATTTTATCTTATTGTAAGCCCCTGTCCCAAAATTCCTAATTTATTATTATTTTTTTGCTAAATAATTATTTAAATATGATTGCCAATATACATGGTAGTATAGGTGTATTAACTACTTTTGTTAATAATAGAGGGTAAGGGTTTCTGTGCAAACATTGTTTTAGGGAGGACTAATATATAAAAAACACCCAAACTCCAGCACTAAAAGCCAATGGGATAGCTCCATATGCAAAACCCCAAAACTTCATGGTTCAAACTGCAAGATGTATTAAGTTTGAATTCAGAACAGTAACACTGCTCGAATTTAAATAGGATTCGATTCGAAGGGAAGGAGATTGGATCAAATCCCTTGAGCGAAATCCAAATCATAGTGTTAATCCTATCGAAACCGAGTGTATATATATGGAGATTGATCCGCCCCCGCAAAACACTAATTTTTCCTGCCACAAGTCTTCTTCTACTCTACATCGAAGGGATATTGGGAGAGTCGAAGCAATCAACTCTTCGACAGGTAATCTTCACTCCTCATATTCTGATTGTTAGGACTAATAAACTTTGCAAACAAATGTTATATATTAATACATGATGGGAGGGGTAGGTGTTCGATCTAATGTCGAAACCAGAGAATCATGGGGTGTACTTATCGAATGCAAGATGATGATAATACATTGTGACTTGCCATCCAATGCTCTTGTATAAACATGTAGGAGTCCAAGTTGTCCTATCCTCAGGGTCAAACCCATTGCCCTGTAATCAGAGGGGAAAATCTGATACTTAGAGTGTTAATCTACACAAACACATAATCAAACCAAGTAGTGCCCTGTTCTGGATACCAGTTGGTCGACATGCCAGTGCACCACCTGCCCTATCCTAGATAGGTTGATAGGAAACGCATAGATTCTTCCTAACATCCATTAATGTACTAGGGTGTGTGTTGTATTAGGATTTGAATATTAAGATTAAAATCAAGTACCATTGCCATGGTTATCGGGCAGACTCAATGAGTAACATGAATCAGCCTCCATCTTATTTCAGTCAGTCCAATTAGGCATAACCAATGTGAGTTTAGCCCAATTTACATCTAGTAGTATGGTCCAGTGCAACCCTCCATTACAGATGTCCAGTCCCTGGTGTTCAGATGGAAAATATGGTGTATTGGTTTGAATAGGATATATTGCATACATTTAGCATCAGTATGCATGTCCTACTTTAGGACTTGTTCTGCAAACTCAATTGGGCTTGTCCTGCATTCAAATGACATGGGCTGCCATTGGAACCTACTGCCAACACCCAAACCTTCACTGCCCATGCTCTGTCCCATTGATTAGCTGTATTTAGCCATGTTAAATGTTAACTCCTTCACCTATATAAATGCATTCCTTTAAGCCTATCGGTCCAGTTCAACTAGAGTCACACACATGCACTATGCTGTAAATAGTGTCTAATGTAGATAGGCACACATGTATAGCAATTATATATGCAAATGGATAGGTATAGTTGGAAATGTGTGTTCTGTCAGTAATGAGGCTGAGGGTTCAATTCAATCCTACGACTGAATAAGTCTTGTGCATATACATGGATGAATATAAACCTGGTATGCATTAGGAGTTCAACAATTTATAACCACTACTTGGTATCACAAATGTGATGTAGACCTGCAAAGGACAGAACACTATGTGTACTAGATAGGTACAGACACTTGACTTTCAGTTTTCAGTTTGAGTCTAACCAATGCTCTGGAACTGAGGATCCCATTTCTTGGAGGCCCCAGTTGCTGGAATTTACATAACCTTTATGTGAGTTAGTATCCAGGGAGAAAGAGAAAGTTTTAATGTACTAGGGTGTACCAATATTTATATACAGTAGTGGGTTGTTGCCCAACAGTATTGGCCCTGCATAATTGTTCCATATGCAGCATTGTTGCATATACAATATTGGTTGGTACACAGTAGTAATGACCATAGATTATTACAAGGGTACTGCCCTGCAATTGTGTCAACAATTAGGATGACTAGCTGTCCTTATATCTCCTCGACCTGCCCTAAGTCATCCTTGTTCATTATCTGGTAACAGAGAGCTTTTAGCCTTATGTTCAGTTTCCCTAGATGCTCACATCACCTACATACATCAGCCCTTACTAGAATGCAT
This sequence comes from Iris pallida, assembly GCA_029216955.1. Lineage (NCBI taxonomy): Eukaryota > Viridiplantae > Streptophyta > Magnoliopsida > Asparagales > Iridaceae > Iris > Iris pallida. The sequence goes on from JANAVB010040019.1 coordinate 8,357,200, forward strand.
TGGTGAACATGGGGTTGTTAGCTTTAGTTCATTTTTGCCTAAGGATCAGAGGCTCCATAGTGTCCTGTACATTCATTTCTGTGAGTTTCACCCTTCACCAACTGTTTACCTGCCTAGTTCAGTCATCACAACACCCTTGTAATCATGCCTTGCATCAACAATCAGTCTATTGCACAGGTACACTGCTTTCAGAAATCTATTACTGCATTACATACCTTAAATACTCTTCAATTCCTGTTTTATTCCAGTTTAGTGAGCTCAGGTGACTGGTTAGGCCTGGGACCATTCCATTCTTGCCCACCACAAGGCAGGGACCAATAGCAAAACTGGTAATTGATGTCAAATATGAACAATGATCAGTGGACCATGTTGTAGACCCATGTGTGTTATGTTTCCCCTCTCCAAGTGCTCTTAGCACCTACCATTGACATGATGCCCTGTAAACTGAGATTTTAGGTACAAAACGTATAGGAACCCAAGGTTGTTCGACACTGATCAAACCCATGTTAGTTCCCTTCGATATATCTGTCCCTAACACCAAATCAGCAGGTCTCCCTAAGCCCTGCCTATTCAATGTATGCATGATGCATTCAGACCTTCACTTCTGTCCAGCCCCAAGTTCATATACCAGTTTCCCTTTTGCATCTTGTTTTAGCTAAAATATTCAATCCTCTACCTTATAATATATGATTCAGAATTAGTTTTAGGGATGGAGGTACAGTAGGTGAGAGTACCATATGATGAATGAATCACAAGTCCCTGTGTGTAGGCAGGAAACACCATGTGTCACATTGATGTTTGTAAATATGGGAATGACATGGGTTCCAGTAGTATTTGTTAGCAGAGCTTTTGGGACACCATTGTTTCATAGGAAGAATACATATATGGGTATATTGTATATAAAGGGAATAGTCGTTGGCTTAGACAGTTGTAGACATACCTATAGGTTATAAGGTCGCCAAGAGTGGTAACCACCCAAGTCATTTAAGGGCTAATTGGAATTGCAAGGGGCAATTAGCAATAATTGCCAATATAGCTGTACTTTATATATTCATATATTGATTAGATTTAATACATAACAGGTTACTTGGACTCCAACCCTTCACTTGATCATTTTTCGCAGCTCGGGACGACAGGCAAGTACACTTTCTGTTCTACTTTCAATTCTGATGGTTTTGTGTAGTAAATGGTCATATGTTCTTTTGCTTGATGACACGATGGACACACGAGTGAGTGATGTGAACCCCATTGTTATACTCTTGTTTAGCTTCTTTTTCTAACTTATTTGGGTTCATGAGTATTGGTCGGGAGGGAAAATATCCTAGTAGACGTGTGAACTTCCCATTCTATCCCCCGTGTCTCTCGTGAATGCTAGCCGCTGCACACGACACGTGCAGTGAGCCTGATTTACCCCATAGCCGTTCACATGTCGAAACAGATATTTTAATTCACTTAGATAGCTTGTCTTCTATTACTTTCACCACTTGACATGTCACTATGCTTTTATATTCTTCCAGTTGACATTTATCTGCGATTCATACTTTATTCTAGATATACCATGTCATCACATTACATGTTCAGTTTTCTTTACATATGTTATATTCATTGTACTGTCGATTCTATTATGTTGCGGATAGTTTTTCAGCTTGTGTGCTTGTTCCAATCCTGACTGGATAACCAATATTTTAGGTAAGGAGTTAGAGAACTTTTGTACTACATATTATGAGCACACTGTAGACCCCGACTTTGGTACACAGGACGAGTTGGAGGCTGCTTATGCAGACTTGCCTGCTACAGATGGCTTCCAGTAGTCTTATTTTATTATTTTCACAGCTTGTTCAGCTGAGACTTTTAGTTGTATTTTATATTTGAGACTCATGAGTTGATGTTTTAGTACATTACCTTTCTTGGAGATTGTGACACTTGATACATTTTTGATATTGGAGTTTCTCAGTTTATTCATTATCCATCTCTCCAAGTTATTTATAGAATTCATTAAATTGGCCTCTCTGTGAATTGTTACTTTGTGAAAATGAATATAAACTGCGTGGTTGTATTTGTAAACTGTGGAGATGACTAGACAGCATTCTACCGTCGATACCGCGGCGTAGGCTGGACGTACCCACGACTCATGCCCAAATATTGGGTGCGGGTCGTGACACTTGTATTGCTTGATTCCTTGCTTAGTTTTCTTCATGGCTTGGTTCGGTTTGGGATTGCTTTGGTTCATCATGGACCAAAGGGTGAACCCCCTACCTACCACCACTACTACCATTTATTAACCCCACTTCCTTCTCTCTCTTCATTACTCTTCTTCTTCTTCCATTTACTACTTCACCTACTAGAGAGAGAGAGAGGTCTAGGCAAGTGCAACTTTCTTCATGGAGGAACTCCAATTTTATTGCTTTATTCTCTTCCTTACAGCATTTTAACTTACTTTAGTACTTGCCATTTTTACTTTCCATGGCTAGATTCTTGTAGATCTAAGTTTACTTTATTTTCGGATTTCTTGGGTTTTGATCTACTTAACCTTGTTATTTCTGAGTTTTGATGGTTCCATGTTGTAGAGGATTTCGTTCTACCCCATTTTGACCTATGGAAGTTCGGATTAGGGCTCCGGATGATAGAGTTATGGAGCTTGAGAACTTGGCTCTCATGGTGTTATTCTTCTCGGAATTTTAGAGAAGATAAACAGTGCTTGACTTGACCGCATGAATATTTCATGCGACAAGTGTTCTATTCAGCCGCATGACTAAAAGTACTTGAGCCGCATGAGGGTCGAACTCATTTAGCCGCATAACTCGCTCAATCCCCAGCCACATAAAATTTTGAACTTCTTGGGCCGCATGAGACGCTACCCTTAGCCGCATGCGCCCTTCCCGCTGGCCGCATGGGACCCCGCTTCTTCCAGCCGCATGAATGCTCTGACTTAGTCTCATGCGCCCTCCCTCCCCGCTGGCCGCATCGGACTTTACTTGACCTAGCCGCATGAGAACTTCCTCCTGAGCCGCATGCACCCCACTTCATCTCCTGGCCGCATAAGCGTACGGCTAGTCCAGCCGCATAAGGCCTTCCTCCCTGCAGACCGCATAAAGACCTTATATATCTAGCCGCATGTGCCTCCTTCTCCTCAGCCGCATGAGCTTTGGACCCTGAGCCGCATGGGCTGTTCCACCCTCAGCCGCATGAGCTGCTCCCGCATGGATTCTTTCTTTGGCCGCATGTGCCCGAGCCGCATGGCTTTCTATTGACTGTATTCTATGTTTTATTACTTGATTATTACTGTTAATTCATGTCTCGTAACCTCAGCATAGCTTGGATCTCCTGATTGAATGCTTACACTATGATACCTTGCACATGTACCTGAACACGATAGTGACCCATCGTGGTGCACTCCTGACAAGTAAACATGACATGACCTGATAGTGGCCCGTCGTGGCACACTCTTGACCAGAACTCTTGACATGATTACCTGACATGATATATCTTGATAAGCTGTTGCGACGGCAACCTGACATGACATGACCTGTATGATTAACCTGGACACCATGGGCGATTGTGCTTGTACAAATAATCCAGTCCTGTCTTGCATCATGTCTAGGAGGGGACTCCTGAGTACCACGGTCAGGAGTACCTACTGAAATGAACTAAGGCAAATAACTAGATTAATACATTAGTCATGAAGAGATCTCCCAGCTACAGGCAATCCCGTTACCTGGGCGCGCCTTGGGATCTGTAGCCTGCCATCGAGTAGGGCACATTTCCAGCATACTGTCATGTGTTGCACCCTTCAAGCTACCTAAGGGTACATTCGTTTCCTGGACGATGTACCCACCTGAATTCAACTCTAAATATTTCAACCCGGGTAACCTGGATGGTCTGCAGGGCTTGTGGCTGTGGAAGATTTTTACTGCATCTTGCTAGTAACTAGGCTTGTGATAACCCTAGTTAGTTAAAGTATCAAGCCGTAATTCTTGCTTGGCCGTTAAATGATTGAATAGAGTCTAACCAAGTCTAGTCTTGTCCTGATTCTGTTCCAGATTACTGCATAACCAGAATGCCTGTATTTATTTTATCGATAAATGGTGAGAATTCCAAGTTCTGTTCAGAAGGGTTACAACACCGATCATTGTTTGGTTTACAGGTTGTAACCTGGTTATCTGAATAGTTTCATGGTTATCTCGTCGTATATCATCCTGATGTATTTTCTTATTTCCAGTTCTTACCTTATTTATACTTTGTGCTGATTGCTGGTTTTTAGTTCCTAAGTGAAGCTTCCTTTGTGGCACTTGCTCTTTCTGGGATCTGACCCAGCTGGTTTTGTATGGCCAGATTTCGGAGCAGCTCCTGAGGATCTACCGATTTTCCAGCCCGATGGTGAACACCAGGCGTAACCAGGGCGACGAGTGGGTTATTTTTGGCTCTCCCACTCTATTGTAAAAATATTCTTTTGAGGCGTTTAGCCGACGAGCACCTATTTAGCTCGATTGCACTTACTTACTGTCTGCCTACGGGCTGTAACATGATTGACAGATCCTAGGGTTGATCATGTATGACTAAACTCTTGCTAGTCCTAACATTTTGTAATGACTAGCTTCATGATCAGCTGAATATGTAATATTTGGAACGTCTTATTATTGTATATTTAATGATCATACATCTTGTAAACACTTACTTACTTGCTTGTGATTGAGACACTAGGCTTGTTTATGACCATAGGAGACTGTCGGCTTGTAGTAAATCCTCATGTATCTAGACAGCCGTGACCGTATAGCGAGATGGATTCCATTTCATATACGTAGTTGGCTATGTCTGCCCCCGCTCTCCAGTATTCTGGTTCTGGGGCGTGACATTCACCTCAGTTGAACTTCTCTTTCCTACTTAAAAGTCACATGTGGAAGCTCTAGACACCTAGATGGATACCTGTCTTCTCTAAGTGGGTATATTATTTTATCTGCCATGTGGATTTTCCAATTCCTATAATTTTTTGGCCATCGAGTGCCTATTTTAGCTCTAGCTAGAATTTGGACCAGTTAGGCTTGGTTTGGGATTGCTGCTTCTCTTCAAAAAGCCACAGCAGAAACAACTTTTGACAGCAGATAGGAGGCTACTGTCAAAAGCTGCCCGAAATTGAACCGACTTTTCAGAAGTTTTTTGATTAGTTGTTGTTACCAAACAGCCTTTGACTGCTTTCCAACGAAAAAAAGTATAGCATTCTCCAATAAGTAATCCCAAACCCAGCCTTAGTATGTTAGTGTGGTATCTTTTGGTCAATCTTCATCATCTTAGGAGTTCTGTACATAACTGAATGATCATGTCTATAGCGGTTCTCTATAATTGTTACCATTTATTATGCTAATATTTCTCATATTTGCTCATTCTCATTAGTCTAACTACAACTTTGAGATGTAGTATGTTATTGTGGCTACAATTATGTGTCCTTGTTACCTTCGTTGTTATAGCACATAATGTTCATGTCATGAACTCTTGCAGGTTAAAAAGCGCCATACTCCCCTTTTAAGGGTATGTGATTCTTAACTCAGGCGATTTCTATTTTATTAAGATTATGATATAATGCAGCTTAGGGTTTAAAGCAGTTATCAACTTATTATCTACATCAAGTGCTAGCATATACTTGTTTGTACTTACTTTTTCCATTAAGGGGATAAAGTTAATACTTGGACTAACATATTCTTTCAATATGCTTATATTTTTCGTTAATGATATAAAAATATCTATTTTTGGGAAGTTTGTGTATAGTTTATGACGCACATGTACTCCTGTGTAAGAAACAGTTGTTAAGATGACAACAAAAAGGAAAGGTTACTTTATTTCATAAATGTTTATTTTTGGTAAACATCAGAATCCATCATTCTTAGTTCAGCAGATCTTCTTGGACATCTACCATATCACAGGCTTGCGCATATCGTTGATTGGAGTGAGGAAAGTTTGATTATGTGCTTTTCATTCAAATATGCTATTGGACCCTAGACCTATCAAAGTAGTACAACAACACCAACATATCCAGAGCTATTTGCCTATTTGAAAATTGTCTTAGGTTTCCATTTCCATTTGATTAGGGTTTGTTTTTTCTCTCATTCTCTCTCACAATCTCGATTTTTTTTTAATTACGGTTCGATTAAGCTATCACCGCAACACCTCTAGCATCGTTGAAATGGTAAGGATATCGTCAGCCAGCCCAAAGGTACTTTCATTCTTTCCCGATCAAGAAATTATTGTTCGTTGTTGGTTTTATTTTTTATTAATTTTTTTATAAATGAATTAACTAAAATTGTGAATGCTCTTCTTCCATGTTTTTTTTAAATGTTCATGCTCATCTTCCATGTTTTTTATTTTTAATATAACAACCGTTACTGTATTTCCTACTGCACAAAATTATATGATAAATTTGAAGTTTATATCGCTAGAGTTAAAATATGTTGGGATTTTGACCACAACCACAAGCTTCTAATAGAAATAAATCAAATTATATATGATTACAACCATGGTAAGTTTAGCTTGTTCGCTTGATACAAGTCCTTCACATGGACATGAACGACTATTATGGAGGCAAGTCAACATCCCTCGATCTCGTTCAGGTGTTATTGCTACTGAATGCCTTAGCCTCGCTTTTATTGAACAGTATCCACTATAGCTGTTCTGTAACTCTTGGATTTTATTTGTGAGAGGAATTTTGGGTTTTAGTTCCAATATAGGTGTCCATTTCTTTAGGGTTTTTGGTGCTGACTTGTGGTCAATTTTTCATTGAAAATTCGAATGTATCTTGAAATTTTCTTCACTAAACATCTACTCTGCTTAGGGAACTCTTTGGTTTGGTTGCCATAGATGAAGTAATTTCACTTTCTTGATGAGGTAATTGTCCTAATGGATTCAAATAGGGCGAATAAGTTATGGGTATTTTTTTCTGCTTTGGAAGCAATATCATCTACTTTTCATGACAATTAGTTACCAATGATATTCAAAGACACTTGATATTCTAGACGTAGCATATTTCATGTAATATTTTTAAAGCAAAGATGAAAATATCCTGATTTACATCATGAAGTGTCCTTGGTGTGTGATTGAAGTTTCCTCAAGTGGTCAAGTGGTCAAGTGTCTAAGTGTCCAATATGTCAAAAAACTGAAATTAGCTTGCTCAGTAACATCTTAGGAACTGAGAGTCGATTTGATCATGATTCTTATTTGAGAAGAAAAGCTATCCAACACACTGTAGCTATTATTGTTAATTATTTTGAGTGTTTCTTTGGATCATTCTTCTGTTTTAGTTTTGAAGTCAGCAAAGAAAACATCTTGTTACATGGAAATATTATTGCTTGATTAATTCCAACAAATGCCTCCGTGATTATGGTATTGCATTTCATGATGGCTAATGGTGCTCTTGTTCATGTTCTGATTCATACCAATGTTACTAAGTATTTGAATTTTAAAGCTGTGGATGGTAGCTTTGTATACAATAAAGGGAAGGTATGCTACATAATCTATTGTGGTCCTGTAGTCCAGTTTCAGTCCACTTAAGCGTAGCAGTCTAAATATCATGTTGATGCTGTGTGCTTATTATCTACTCTTGCCAGATTTACAAAGTACCAGCTACTGATGTAGATGCACTGAAATCTACCTTGATGGGAGTCTTTAAGAAATCGTCATGCACGAAAGCTGTTCATCTACGTGCATGATTATGATGAAAACGACCCAAAATCCCATGAAGGGCTAGATCTTAACAAAGTTACAACCAGAGAAGTTATCTCATATGTTATCTCTTTCCCATTTTAACTCCTAACTATCATCTGGTTTACTACTGCTTATTAGGACTATTTTTGCGTATTCTTTGGAAAGTAGCAAAAGCTGTTTGGTAACACTCTTATAGTTCATTTCATGGTGTCAAATGTTTCTATCTAGTTGCCCCGCAGAAATTAGGTTTATTTCTAGCTCTAGTCGAATAAATAAATCACAGTTATAGACACTTTTTCAGTTTCCTTCTTTTTCTTGCTTTCCGAAAAACAAAATAGTTTCTGTCGTTTCTACAGTTGAAGATAAATAAATCTTGTTCATCAATTATGATCATGTGTGAACTTATTTTTTTATATATAATGTGTTTTCTTCTCAATTTTGTCTAGGTTGGCGTATAAATTTTTGATGGTTGTGGATAGCTAGAAGGAAAGAGGCGATCGAGCTGTTTTTTGACCTACATATATTTTGTAAATAGAATGGTTTATTTTGGACTACTAGGCATACAACTACTTTTTGTACATCTTGAATGTTTTAATGACAACTACTTTTTGTACTTCTTAAATGTTTTAATGAAACATGTTCATATTTTGGCAAACCTTTCCTATATCTTGATTGATCGAAATGGAAGTTGCGATTGAAATTGTTGAAATCAAAATTGTGATTTAGTACGAATTTCTATGGTTATTTGTATGTGATACAAAACAGGTTATTTAGATATGAAATTCTGTAGCGGATTTATAGCACTCAAAACGTCTAAATGTAATAGCATTTCCAAAACAAAGCTGCTATTTGGCACCCGCGGGTGCACAGCCAGTGTACCCGCGGGGCCGAGAACGACGCCGCCATCGCTGTGTGAGGAGGCGGAGCGGTAGGAGGAGAGGAGAGGGCTCGGCGGTGGAGGAGAAGGAGGCTCCGGCGATGGTACTGACGCTCGAGGACAGCGGAGAGTAGCAGGAGGGGGGTGGTCGTCGTCGTTGTAGGAGGAGAAAGACGAGACGACGGTGGAGCGGGGAGGAGGAAAGACGGCGGCGGAGCGGTAGGTACTTTGGCGGCAACGACGTCGTCCTCCTCGGCCCCGCGGTGCACCGACTGTGCACCCGCGGGTGCCAAATAGCTTTTTTGTTTCCAAAACTGTTGGCTGCTATCACGATAGCATATGACGAACGCTATAATAAATCAAACCATCTACAACGTTCATGAACACTATCATTCATCAACAACATTTTTGAATGTTACAGCATTCATGAACGCTGCAATCTATCTACAACATTCACGAACGCTATAAAGCATCCACAGCATTCACAAACGCTATAAATAATCCACAGCACTCACGAACGCTATAAACCATCTACAGCATTCAAGAACGCTATAAAGCATTCACAGCATTCACAAAAGCTATTAACCATCCACAGCATACACGAACGCTATAATCCATCTACAGCATTTAAGAACGCTATAATGTTATAGCATTTACATGCCTTGACATACTATAGCGTGGGCAATTATAGCGGACAGAATACGCTATAAAAGACTTTCTATACAGGTTGAAGCATATCTTAATAATTTATGTTCTTTTTAATACGTTGATGAATATGATTGATGCTAAGATATAAAATTACCTGAGAGAGCCACATGAGGCTGTAGGATGAGTGGAAGAAGTGAACAGTAGCACTAGGGAAAAGCCTCCCGTAAAAGAACCAGGCACTGCAACAATATAATAGGGTAGAACTCTATTTCTTTTACTTCCTTGAGCTTCTTGTCAAGTTGCGTTGAGTACTGAAACATAGTGTTGAAGTCATTTCCAGGGAGGTCATTAAGGAAGTATTGGATCTCCGGTGGTTCGTGACCCAACCCACGGCAGTGCCCGCCGATGGCTTCGACAATCTCCAAGAGAACTAGAAGTGTGTTAGGACTGGAGGAGCAACCCAAATCTGCCACCACCAAGTTCTCCGTGCTGACGGCATTGTAGACTTCTTTTATGCTTTGCTCCACAATGGGCTTGGTTCTATGTATTGCTTTCTCCTAAACAAATTAAGAACAAGATTGATAGAAGCCAATTAGCTAAGTATGCGTGTCCGATTATATATATCAATTGTAGCTAGCTAGGGTTAGAAACCTTGTTAGCAATTCGGCAAACGAAAAAATTCGGAACGGCAAAAGTACGAGTATAAATCGGCACAATATAAGTAAAATACGATCAAAAATTCGGTCAAAAATTAGTCTAACGAAAAACATTCGGATCAGATTTAATTCGTGTTTAGTACGTTTCATATGAACCAATTCGACAATAAAAATTCGACATATATATAGGGTCCACCCACCTCTACTCCTTCATAAACAAGGATTCAATGTGACAATAAGCAGAGATTGAATGATGGAAAACCGAAATATTTTTCTTTGATTGTTGCAAGCAACATGTGCTAAGACTCTTTGGTTTTTTTTTTTTGATAATTGCCAGTCTTAATATCTAATAGCAGCAAGAGTCAAGAAAGTCAAGACTGTTGGGTTTCTTGGTCACATTTTTTGGCCAAATTTTTTAAAAATTCGTACGGTACGTGTTTAAAACGCCACAAGCTTAAAATTTGCGTACAAGTTCGAAATTTTCAAAAGTACGTAAGTATTATACGTTTATGTAAGATACGAAAAATTCGCGTATAATATGCATTTTATTCAGGTGATTGCTAACAAGGGTTAGAAATACAAACTTGAAGTGTTGAATTTTTGGCATAGCTGGTTGCTCCAGCCCCTCCAAGCATATGAAGAACTTGCTCACCACCATTCACGGCCATTCCTTGACGAATTTTATTCCTTTACAGGAACACTCTACTGATGAACCTTATGATCAAGTGATCAGCGTTAGCTACTGTACGATGCGTTAGCTACTATTATGTGTCCAACTTTATATTGTGTGTATGGACATGATTTGAGTGGCACATGCTTGAATATTATGTGTGTGTGATTATGGATATGATTTTTTTTATACGAAAGACAGGTTTGCATGTAGGAAAAAATATTTAAGTTTAAAAAATATTTAAATTAACAAGATAACACCACCGACCATTGTCGGATCAAGACCGATAAACGGTAAAAAAACGATCAAAAATTGGAAATTTTTTATCAGTGACGAAATAGCAACTACCTAGCGACGGTTGACGATGGATCAACACTGTATTTTTGTGGTGGTTAGTAAACCTACGCTGCTACGTTGTCCGCGGACTGTCAACTTATGTTCAATATTCCACTGTCTTAGATTTTGGTGGCGGATCCAAGCAAATAGGAAAGGGCAATGGGACCACGACACGTGGCCCGCGGTGCCATATATCATTCTCCTTGGTAAATATTGCAACCAAAAAATTTGCAGCAAGCTATAAATAGACCTTCCAACCAAAAGCATGGTGTAGTAGTCAAGGCTGATCATTAGTATTCCTGGAAGGAAAATGCTAAGTTTACTACGAAAAATTTACTACTTTCTTACAACCCACACCCACCCTCTGCTATCATAGTCCCATCTGGTCCCACATGGTCTCCCCTCTCTCCCAATCAAAAGATGCCACGTAGGCAGTTGTAAAGCTTACAACCAAAATTGGTTGTAAGCATAGCATTTCACATTCCTGGACAGGACTAAAATTCATCAAGGAATGGCCATGAATGGCGGTGAGCAAGTTCTTCATATGCTTGGAGGGGCTGGAGCAAAACCAGCTATACCAAAAACTCAACACTCCAAGTTTGTATTCCTAACCCTAGCTAGGTACAAATTGATATATATCATCGGACACGCATATTATAGCTAATGAATGAAGTTTTTATTCTGTTTCAAAAAATAAAAATAAAAATCATGTTTATAAAATTTGTTTAGGAGAAGACAATACATAGAACCAAGCTCATTGTAGAGCAAAGCATAAAAGAAGTCTATAATGTCGTCCGCACGGAGAACTTGGTGGTGGCATATTTGGGTTGTTCCTCCAGAACTAAAACGCTTCTGGTTCTCTTGTAGATTGTCGAAGCCATCAGCGGGCACTGCCGTATGCTGGGTCGCGAACCACCGGAGATCCAGTACTTCCTTAATGACCTCCCGAAAATGACTTCAACACTATGTTTCAGTACTCGGTGTGGCTTGACAAGAAGCTTAAGGAAGAAAAAGAAGAGGAGTTCGTACCCCATGATATTGTTCCAGTGCCTGGTTCTTTCTATGTGAGGCTTTTCCCTAGTGCTATTGTTCACTTCTTCCACTCATCCTACAGCCTCATGTGGCTCTCTCAGGTTTTTTTCTAACCATCAATCCCATTCACCACCGACATTGTCATTGTTTCCCACACCAAAATCACAACCACCCCCACAACACTTTGGGCAACATGAGAAAGTGAGAATACCACAATACCCTTATAATGAAGAGAATAACAAAATACAATAATGACCAAATAACAAACAAAAAGTATGTTGGTGTTTTTGCCTTTGGACTAGAAAAGATAGTCCCACATCGGCTACACCAAATGGTGAGTATCTCAATATAATGCATTGCTTGTGTTGAGGTGTGCACATGAGGTGTAGTGGGGCACAAGTTTGTGCCATGTGGAAGTATTTTCCTAGAAGGAAAAAGGATTAAATCTAACAAGGATGCAAGTTAATTTTGTTGTGCGGACTCGGACTCGGACACGGACTCCAGGATGTCTCGTGCATGCACGGGAGTGTTCGGGGGGTAGGCGTGGACTGGCACACTTCTATGCTGATTGTGGGATGATCTAAAATATCAAATTCTATTTTTGAGTATTGGTATTTTAGTCCCACATCGGATAGGAGAAGAGGTGAAGTCTCAACTCCACTCTATAAATAGAGCCCCTTGGCCTCCTTTGAAAGATGCACCAAGAACAGAGTTGAGGGAGTCTGTTAAGTCCAGGAAGCCCGTTCAAGTCTCAAATATTGACTTACGAGCGTTCCAGAAGTTCTTCGTGAACTTCCTGGTTCCTGGAAGCTGTTCGTTCTCGTGTGGGGCGAATAAAGCTTTGAGCAACGGTGGTTCATTCACCCCAGCATCTCATTCTCGTCTGTCATCGCTGCTGTTGCCTTTTACAGTAACTTCATTTTAGAACCTCTACTGCCGATAGTTGCTTGCACAAAGTTTCTTTAGATTTTTTGTGTATTACGTAGAATTTTTAGATCCTCGTAATTCAGAATCCTCCAGGATTTCTGTTGCACATCTTCTTTAAGGTGTTGCATTTGAAACATTGTCTGTACAATTGTTTCAGTTTCAGAATTTTCCATCGAAAATTGTGCCTCGGCACTAACAAAGTACACAAGGATTTAGGAGATTCAGTCAAGATTGACCTATACCATGGGGAAAGGAAAAAAAACATTTTTGAAGAACCTTACAAAATGATTACAAAGAAAATCACAAACACAACAATTATCCCCTTTTAACATCGCAAAGAATCCTTCAATGGCTCTCTAGCAAAACACTAGAAAACCATAGTTTATAACAATCAATAACCTCAACATTGTTCCAGATATAAAGTAGGCTGGTAGAAGCCTTAATTAAAAAAAATCCACCCCATAACCTAACCTAGTCACTAGAGTGATCTGGACTGTCGAAACAGAAATTTAGATCTGATCTGCTCATTAAAATGTGAAGATCCCGATCCGATGGTATGATGGTAGTAATTTCGCTAACATGCCATTTATATGGTTTGTGAGACTCAATTTGGATAAAAACATGTTGGAAGATTTGTCCACTATCAAGTATGCTATCGTTATACCACCAGGCAGATAATAGATGTTTTACTGTTGGTTTCGATACGTTAGCTTTACCGGGCCTCGCTCACTGCTTGTAGCACTCCAAATGAACACAAGCCACATCCAAGAATCTCCATCTTGGTGAGATGTTCTTTTAGACACCTCATGAGACGACTGTGACACTACGTGCTCCTTAAACTTTAGCTCAACATAGGCATATTACTTCCCCAATATGGTTTTTGACTAGAACCAAGCAACTACCATTGCTTCAATTTTGTCCCAAACTGAAGTACGAATACTTGCACAATCTTGTACCAAAGACTATTACTATCACAGTCTTCTCCCAGAACCATAAAACTCACTACAAGAAAAAGATCTTTTAATAACGTTTGTAAAAAAATATTATAACGATTTATATAAAAACGTTACAATTTTAGTACCCCCTCTTAATATGACAGGTTTCACTAGTTTTTGGCCTATTATAACAGCTTTACACATATAAATGTTATATATAGTTTATGCATATGTAACAGTTATAAATACAAGTGTTATGTAATGTAATGAAATCCAAAATTAGCCCGCTCTTTTTCGACTGTTGTCGCTCTTTTTTATTCCCTCTGAAAACCAAAGGAAAAACTCTCTCTCTCTCTCTCTCTCTCTCTCTCTCTCTCTCTCTCTCTCTCTCGTCCCTACTCACATTTTTACTCTTGCTCTCATTTTTTCTCTCCCCTTCTCCTCCTCCCCCTCTTCCCTCTTCTTCTTCGAAAACCTCTCCACTACTTCGTCTTCCCTTCGTAAAGGACATCAAGAAGCCTTCGTGAAGGACCTCAAGGAACGGTTCAAAACCGTAGAGTCAAGGAGGGCTGCAACCCAGGTCGTCGGGACGCCGGAGGCGGGTGGTAGCTTCCATCCATCGTCCGGCCTCGAGAGGACCAAGGAAGCGGAGGAAGAAGAAGAAGAGGAGGAGAATCTGTGCCCTAATTTTTCCTCATTCTCTCATCTCTTCCACAAGGTCAGTAGATCCCTTTTCTCATCAATCTGATTTAATTTCAAACAAATTACAATTTAAGTAATTTTAGGGTTTATTTGAACGATTCGAGTGCTTACTTAGATTTTGATTAATCTGATGGTTGGGATGGAGTTGGGCTCGTGCAGCTGAACCTGGCCTCAGAGATCTACGAGGGCCTGCATTTGCACTTGGAATCGGCCAGCATCGTCACCGACGTAGCCGAGAGCCGAGAAACCTCGTCTTTTCGTGACATAGTCGAGCAACATAGCCTCCACCGTCATGACATAGCCTCCACCGCCAGCGACATAGACCTACCACTGGCGACAAGGTTTTAACCTAATTTATGCCCTAATTTTTATTCAGAAAATTTTGATTTAATTGATTTTAGTGAAACCCTAATTTATGCCCTAATTTCTATCATTGTGTTAGGATTTCTTTGTATTTTCAAAATATTATTGAAACCATTGAATGCATGTTTCGAACGGATATGGATACAACATGGACAGACGAAAGCAAGGATCTTGAATAAATATCATCCATAATTCTAAAGCATTAACCTTATTCTTCTTATCATGGTAAGAAGCATATGCCTTAAAGATCTTTTTGAATGCACATGTGGCTTTTTGTAGCATATCACTTGTCAAAGAATCTAAATGCTTGTTGAGAAGTAGAGAACCACCTCACTACCAAAATATAGTAAATTAGCGACGGCACATTAGCGACGGATATTTTCCATCGGCATTAGCGATGGATTTGTGGCAAATAACCGACGAAGTACCGACGACAAGCCGATACAATTTTTATTTTATTTTATTTTAAGGAGAAAAGGTCGCTCATCCGTCGCTAGGCGTCGAGATATAGCGACGGATAAGTAGCCGTTGCTATGCAGTCGATTATTTGGCAGAAATTGGAAGAAACGGCGGGACAATTTTCGACTACGTAGCAACGGATATTCCGTCGGCAAGTATCAAAAAGAGCGACGGACTAGCGATGGATACAATCCGTCGCTAGTCCGTCGCTAAATAAAGGGCCCAGACTTAAATTAAAACGACGGAGGAAACTTTTTATTCCCCCAAATTTCACTCTCTCTCCTCTCTCTCTCTCTCCCACGGCGGTCGGCGACCACACTCCTCTCTCTCTCTCTCCCGCGGCGGTGATCGACGACCTCTCCTTTCTCTCCCAAAGGTAATCTCTCTCTCTCTCTCTCTCTCGGTGGTCGTGGGTATTGTGGGCTGTCGGGGGCGTCGTGGGCTGCGGGGGCGGCGGGGACTGGGGGGTGGCGCAGGGGGGCAGCGGGGCTGCGGCGGCGCACGCGCGGGGCTACAGCGGGCGGAGGGGGGCAGCGCGCTCCGGGTGTCACGCCCGCTCCCGTAGGAGCGATCGTCCTCGCTAAGGCGTGATGCCGCACGGGCCTATGTTGCCCGTACAAGGCTATGTCCAGAAACGACCGATTTGAACTAGGCCACAGAGTCGCACAGAGTGTCCCCATTTGCAGCGGAAGGTAAATGAACACAAATTGAAGCAAATTCAACTCTTTATTGATATTCAAGAAGTTTACAAGCGCGCTAGGCCGATATTACAAATCGCTCAAGCTCTCTCTCTGAAACATAAAAGGTGTGCCAAGTGGCTTACAACATGGAATAATTCATAGTGATGTTCCGATACATTATGTCCTGTATATGGTGCTCCAGCTCCTTGCAATGCTCCAAGGCTCTAGAGATAGCTCCGTGCCTTAGCACGTTCTAGGGAAGCTCCGCACCCGACGACGTCTCCTACATCCTGCAAGCAGACTGTAGGGTTATCAGTACATTGTTATGCACTGGTGGGGAGGCTAGCTCGCCCACAATGCTATCATTACCAAACATGTTCTATTTCTTTCGTGTATCGTCTATTATTCATTGTCTTTCTAATCTTGCCTTAGGATCCGTTTCATGCATATTTTATAATCTATCTCGTGTTGCCAAATTAATGTGTTGTATGGAAATACATGCATGACTTACCCATACTTACCATCCGACCTTTCCTGTCCGAAGTAAACTAAGTTAGTCAACAATTCATAGGAAATAACTTAACGTGATTCATGTGAAGTTTTCAATGTCAAGGGCGTGTCCCTACCTCGGGTCCTAGCACATCGTAGGCGTGTTTTCTAACTCCTTTGCCGAAGTACTCTCGATTACTTGGTGTGTTATATTCAAGCCTGTTCAGAAGGCACTTCATTAGTTAATTTAGACTACTTTGATTTCAATGCAAGGACTTGTACGTGGATTGCCACCAGCAAAGCCCACTTAAATCTATATGCACCGGTCGCTGGCATCACAAGCCATTTTGGACATAACCAAGCCGTGGTATTTCTCAACTAGCATAGGGTGCGGGCTGGCACACACCTCATTAGTCCCTGAAATACGCCTGCACTTATGTCCCCTGGGTGGCCAAGTCCGCACCCAGGCAGCCCGTAAGCCATATTTTTTATTCCGCCTAGGCCTGCCATGATCCTCCCTTTGATCATGCCGCGGAATCCCTATCACTCGTGCACGAGTCCGTCACGACCATTTTGTATTTTATTGTCATAGGCTAACCCTTAGCCATAATCTGTTATCGACCAGGTTGGCGTCCGTGCAGCGCGGGTAGCGAGCCCGTTGCACGTGCCCGTCATACCTGTCGCTAACCATTCCTTTTTTCTTATCTTTTATGCATTCTTCCTTTTCTTTCTTGCACTTGTCCGTTCGTTCATGGATTCATTCACTCGTTGATTCATTTATTCACTCATTCGTTCATTCTTTCATTCATTATACAACTCCCCGTGCGGGAGTCGTCTTGGCGACCCATCGATCCCGAAGTCTTTCAACGTTGCTATACTCTACTCGGAACGACTATGTCGATAGTCTTTTGTTCCATTGTTGTAAACCATTATTGTTTCATTGTTTGAACGCATAAGGGACTTGAACGTAAGCTTGTGCCTTAGCACGAGTGTGGAGCGCAGTGCAAGAGTTCTCACATTTTCCTTGTTCTTTTCTATATTCTATACAAGCATACAAGATGGGATTATTCCCTTAGCTAGGTGCGTTGAGTCATTTATTAGCATGCGCGTGTTATCGCCTAGCGATTCTAACAATAGTGTCCGTATTGTTATGTGTCTAGGCTAAGCAAAGACGGGTTCATCGGAGCTACCACCTTAGCGATGTTCGTATCGGCCGAGCGATACTCCGAGCGCGCCTTTGAAAGTCTAAGTCTGGATTCCTCTTGATAGGTAATGTAAGCCTTGCATCGATTCTTCATTAGGTGGATGCCAACTTTGGGTCGACGGCTCGTTCGAGTCGTTGCACTTGTCGTTTGAATCGTCGTTTCGCTAGGGCGGAGCAGGTCATTACATAATACACCACTCAAAACAAGTCTCGTCCTCGAGACTTCCTGAGTGCAGGTCATCCTACCATTCTTTAACTCGTGTCGTTTCTTAGACAAATTCTATCGAACGGCTCTATCGTTCGATGGCATCGAATTATGCTCGGTTATCCTTCCAAGTTTTATGTTGCATGCGTTTGGTGGATATTATGGAATGACTGTCCATTCATTTTAGACTTGATGGTACTTATTCAATTGTTGTTCATACGCATCTCAACACCCACTTGCAGTTGCATTCGAGTTCATCATATCGCTGCGTGGGGACTGTGCACATATTCAAGGCGTCCCTCAAATACGTACATTTCAACCAGGCTTAGCGATTAACGAAGTCGGACAAGCTACTCGTGATAGTTTTGATTTGTCGATCGTTTCACTAACTTCAATTTAAAACCAAACTTGCGTATCTCACTATCATTTATCTTGATCCTCGAGATGATCTGATTCGTTTCTCAAGCGTTCTTGTCCACGAAATTAATAGGATTTCTTCTTCTTAGCGGAGTCGACCAAGTCTTAAGTAATTCCCGTCCGATTCGAGACCAAGTTTGTACTATCATCGAGTACGTCTTTCGATCAATGATTCGATTTGTTATCCCAACTTTACCTGCGCATCCATTCCTATCATTCCCCTTGTTTGGGGCCAATCTCGTCGTCGTTCACGCACATTCCCAGTTTTCGTCCTACTCTAAGTCTTGTTGCACCAAGTCTATCGTCCGTCCAGATGATATTGTAATGTAATCGCACAGGTTCAATCACTCGGCATAGGGTCGTCCGCCTATCCGCTAGGTCAGCTCACAAGGTCATATGTACAAGTCAAGTCTGTGGCTCATCGTGCAAGGTCGTTGCACGATGCTTGCCCCAAATCCTATGGTCAAACCATTTCTTTGCTGGTATGGGAGTTTCTACCCAAGTTGTCTTACTTAAATTTCTAAACATCAAACAGTTCTTCCTATTCGTATCAACACATTCTTCGTTCCAGGTTTGAGTTCCTTTAGGAAAATTCCTACGATAGGTTGTCCTCAACCGAATCCTCGACATGTTAATATCGTATGCCCACACTAGCAATTATCGTGGTCTATCTCTTCAAGTATATTTGATACAATTTGCCTATCCATCCTATCCAATCCACGTAGTCAATCACAAGGCCGTCTAGCCTTGCAATATGTCGCGCCCCGATCTCATGCAAGTCTGATTATCCACGGCGGACATGAATCACCATGTCAACATTTCTGCGGAATAATCGTCCCCATCGGGACGTAACTCTTGCGTTGAGTCTAGACTTACTCATTTTCGATACGCGGATTGGTCCTACTCAATCCTCAAATTTTCTTATTCTTCAATCACAAGTCCTAACAATCCTCGAATTTATCTTCGCTTCAAACCACAAGTCGTAGCAATCAAAATTGCCATGTCAAGGTATTTTGAGTTCGATCATTCCCACTGGACATGAATCACCATGCCAACGCTCACGTAGAACGATCGTCCAAAATTCGACGTGACGCATGCGAGGCTGGAGTTGCGCTCGTGCATGACAAGATCGTTGTCATTGTGGTTATCACCGAACAATCAAGTCACTTCCCTTCTTCATCCAAACGTTCATTCCTATAAAAAATCTCCAACATAGCATTCTTTAAAACAATAACTTCTAACACGATCGTCATTCATCGAATCAGAGTACCCCCAAGTTATTGTACATTGATCTTTAATACGCCTCAATACCATCGATGATGTACATAACCCGGCGATCTTCATTTTGCAACAAATTCCAAGTCGTGCAACTTAATTTCCTCAATTCACATTTTGCATGCTAACTCTTCATCGAGCAACATCTATTCCAAATCCTTAGTCATTCTCGTATCTCAAAATCAACGTTTTCTATGCACGCTATCTTCCGATCGTGCTATCTTCGATCTCGTCTGAGTATTTCGTCTTAACTCAAGTTTCAATCCATTCGACAAATTTTAAAATCGCATGTACGATTTGCTATATTTCCTCGATCAACACACCCATTTACTTTATCGTTTCGAATCTCCATTCAATCGTTTCATAATTCACACTACGCATTCTTGATTCGTCCGAACGATATCTCGTTTGAGACTCTCAAAGTCGCAACCAACTAAGCGTTACTCGTTCTAAGGCTTTGCGCGATATCATCGCTTGCCGACGTATTCGTTCTATCCGTAAATATTAGTCTCGCTCGAACAATTTTTATGTCGTCCATACACCACTCAGGGTTCGAGCCACTCGACTAGACAACGACACTCGCTCTTATTCTTCTTCGAACCTATCACATACACCACTCGGAGTCAAGTCATTCTACAAATCCTAAAAAGATCATTCGATACCCAATCGATGTGTTCAATCGCACGTTCGCCCATTCCTCAAAGTCTAAGAACCATCTTCCGTGCTCGCTTTAGCGTTGGTCAAATAGCGTCTCTATCAACATAGGTTCTAAGTCTCACTTATTCTCGTCCGAGCGATAGTCGATCTCGCGCAAAATCGTTCGCACCAGAAGGTCTAGGTGTGCGATACTCTGCACAAATTAGCCAAAGGCTGCATACTAACCATCCCGTTCGAACTATACTTCGGTCTCGCGTACATGTTTGCTACTTTCAGCGTAAGGTTATTCAAGTATGTACTGCGTTTGCTAACTTTTAGCATGCGTTCCTTCCAACTCGAGTCCGTCGCGGTTTGGCACAATGGCCTTCGCCTATCGATCTCGTTCAACCGAGTAATTGTACGAGCTTTTAAAAATATTAGAATTATTATATGGAACATCCCAAGGCATAACGAGAGTGTCACGCCCAGAACCAGAATACTGGAGAGCGGGGGCAGACATAGCCAGCTACGTATATTGAAGTGCAACCCACCTCGCTATACGGTCACGGCTGTCTAGATACATGGGTTTACTATAAGCCAACAGTCTCCTAGGTCATGAACAAGCCTAGTGTCTCAATCATAAGCAAGTAAGTAAATGTTACAAGATGTATGAACATTAAATATACAATAATAAGGCGTCCCAAATATTACATATTCAGCTGATCATGAAGCTAGTCGTTACAAAATGTTAGGACTAGCAAGAGTTTAGTCATACATGATCAACCCCAGGATCTGTTAATCATGTTACAGCCCGTAGGCAGACAGTAAGTAAAGTGCAATCGAGCTAAACAGGTGCTCGTCGGCTAAACGCCTCAAAAAAATATTTTTACAATAGAGCGGGAGAGCCAAAAAATAACCTACTCGTTGCCAGGGTTCCGTCTAGTGGCCACCATCTGGCTGGAAGGTCGGTAGATCCTCTGAAGCTACTCCGAATTCTGGACACACAAAACCAGCTGGGTCAGACCCCAGAAAGAGCAAGTGCCACAAAGGAGGCTTCACTTAAGAACTAAAACCAGCAATTAGCACAGGAATATGAATATAAATAAAATAAGGACAGGAATAAAAGAAAACATATCAGGATGATATACGACGAGATAACCATGGAACTATTCAGATAGCCAGGTTACAACCCGTAAACCAAATAAGGACCGGGGTTGTAACCCTTCGTCTGAACGGAGCTTGGTTTCTCACCATTTATCGGTAAAATAAATACAAGCATTCAGGTCATATAGCAATCTGGAGCAGGATCGGGACAAGACTAGACTGGTCAGACTCAATCCAATCATTTCACGGCCAAGCAAGAACTACGGCTTGATACTTTAACTAACTAGGGTTGTCACAAGCCTAATTACTAACAAGATGCAGTGAGATTAATCCACAGCCACAAGCCCTGCAGACCATCCAGGTCACCCAGGTCGAGAGATTAGGGTTGAATTCAGGTGGGTACATCGTCCAGGAAATGCATGTACCCTTAAGCAGTTTGAAGGGTGCAACACATGACAGTGTGCTGGAAATGTGCCCTACTCGACGGCAGGCTACAGATCCCAAACGCGCCCAGGTAACGGGATTGCCTGTAGCTGGGAGATCTCTTCATGACTAATGTATTAATCTAGTTGTTAACCTTAGTCCATTTTAGTAGGTACTCCTGACCGTGGTACTCAGGAGTCCCTGTCCTAGACATGATGCAAGACAGGACTGGAATATTTGTACAAGCACAATCGCCCACGGTGTCCAGGATTAATTATACAGGTCATGTCATGTCAGGTAGCCGTCGCAACAGCTTATCAAAATATAACATGTCAGGTTATCAGGTCAAGTGTATTAGTCAGGAGTGCGCCACGACGGGCCACTATCAGGTCATGTCAGGTCATTATGTCAGAAGTGTACCACTACGGGTCACTATCGTGTCATGCTCAGGTATCATTTCCAAACATATTAAACAAATCCATGATTATCAAGTTCATGACAAAAGGCGTAAGGATATAAAATGGACGTTAAATATCTAATAAAATATCAATATACAGGGCTATAGAAGATCAAGGATAATCAGGCTACGCTCAAACCAGGCTATGCTCAGGCTAGCGTACGCTTGGGTCTACGTACCAAAGGATCCATACACTTCCAATGGGAAGCGTACGCAAGGGTCAGCGTACACAAGGGCACGCTCAAGCTACAGGTCAGCGTACGCTCAAGCTAGCGTATGCTCAAGACTGCGTACGCTCGAGCTAGCGTACGAAAGGAGCCAGCGTACGCCTTGCTCGCTTAAGCTAGCGTACCAAGGCACGCGTACGCTTAAGCTAGCGTACGCTCAAGACTGCGTACGCTCGAGCTAGCGTACGAAAGGAGCCAGCGTACGCCTTGCTCGCTTAAGCTAGCATACCAAGGCACGCGTACGCTTAAGCTAGCGTACGCTCAAGACTGCTGCCAACAGGCAGCGTATCAAGGTGAGCGTACGCTCACTAAAGAGCAGCGTACGAAGGCTAGCGTACGCTCACTAAAGAGCAGCGTACACAAGTTAGCGTACGCTCACTAAAGAGCAGCGTACGAAGGCTAGCGTACGCTCACTAAAGTGCAGCGTACACAAGTTAGCGTACGCTCACTAAAGAGCAGCGTACACAAGTTAGCGTACGCTCACTAAAGAGCAGCGTACGAAGGCTAACGTACGCTCACTAAAGAGCAGCGTACAGCTTAGCGGCATAAGCTAAAAAGCTAGCTCACTGTTCACTGTCTTCTCCAAATGGCAAGAACAGCAAGAACTCCAAGGTTGAATCTAAGCTTCAATTGTCCAAATCTTGGTCAAAATAAGTCCGAATCCAACTTTCCAAAGGTCAAAATTGGGTAGAATAAATTCTCTAAAACATGGAACCATCAAAACTTGAAAACAAGCAAGTTTGATAGATCAAAACACCAAAAATCCGAAAATAGCAAAATTCTAGATCTACAAGAATTAAAGCCTCAAAATGGAAAATGACAAGTTCTAATGTGGTTTAGAATCATGAGGAGAAGCTAAAAACCATCAAAAGGAGTTCTCTTGTGGAAGCAAGTTGCATTTGCCTATGGTTGGGGAGTTGTGGAGAGGAGGAAGAAGAAGAAATAAATGAGAGTTATGGAGGAGAGAGAAGGTTGGTGGAGAAATAAATATCATGGGTGGTGGTAGGTAGGGGTTCACCTTGGTCCATGATGGACCAAGCAACCAGCCGGCCAAACCAAGTCAACCCAAATCGAGAGTTAAACCAAGCCAAGAAAACTAAACAAGGAACAATACAAGAAAATACGTACACGTATTTTCAAAATACGTAATACGAACCACAGGCATTACAACTCTACCCACCTTAAAAGATTTCCGTCCTCGGAATTTAAAGGGGCTAGAGGGGCAAGAACAAGCTACACTAATAACAAGCAAGCTATACTAAGCAACCAATCAATCATGCAAGCAAGGATTCGATGGCATGAGGCATAAGAAAGACATTATACCTCACGAGTCAAACAAGTCGGGATATCGCGATCGGATGTCGTCCTCACGCTCCCACGTGGACTCACCCAAAGAGTGATGACCCCAAGCAACTCGGACTAACTTGATAGTCTTATTCTTGAGCGTCTTCTCTCTCCGGTCCAATATAGACACGGGCCTCTCCTCATACGAAAGGTTGGTACCAACAACCAATTCCGAATGATCCAGGATGTGGCTCGGGTCCGGGATGTACCGTCGTAATTGGGATACATGGAAAACGTCATGCACCTCGCTTAGCGACGGTGGAAGAGCGAGACGATAGGATACATCTCCTACTCGCTCCAGAATATCAACGGTCCTATATACCTAGGACTAAGCTTTTCCCGTACGCCGAAACGAATGACGCCACGGTTAGGCGAAATCCTCAGGAATACATGATCGCCGACCGAGAACTCGAGAGGGCGCCGATGAGAATCGGCCCAATGGCGTTGGCGATCTTGGGCAACTCTAAGGTGATCTCTGACTCGCCTGACTACTTCAACGGTCTGAGCAATCATTTCTGGACCGAGCATCTGTCTCTCTCTAACATTATCCCAGGCTAGCGGGGATCTGCACTTCCTGCCATACAGTGCCTCGAACGGTGCCATCTGGATACTGGCCTGGAAACTATTGTTGTACGACGTAAATCTTGAATCTCGGTCTGATGTGATACTGACTGGCACTCCGTGCAATCTGACAATCTGCCTGAGGTACATCTCCGCTAGCTGAGCCGTCGACTGACCAACTCTAAACGGGAGAAAGTGCGCTACCTTGGTAAGCCTATCCACAATGACCCAAATAGCATCTCTACTAGCTGGGGATCTAGGTAATCCAGTCACGAAATCCATGGTCACATGCTCCCACTTCCATTCTGGAATCGGTAAGGGCTGAAGAAGTCCAGCCGGTCTCTGATGTTCGGCCTTAACCTGTTGGCAAACCAAACACCGAGAGAAAACCGAGCTATCTCCCGCTTCATACCATTCCACCAGAAATGCTGCCGGATATCACGGTACATCTTCGTACTGCCGGGATGGATGGAATACTGCGAACTGTGCGCTTCTGACATGATCTCCTGTATGATGTCTCTACTGGGTACACAAAGACGCTTACCATGCCTAAGTGTACCATCCTCATGAATATATAACTCTGGTCTTCGTCCTGCTTCACACTCTGCTCTGAGTCACTGAAGCTTGGAATCTGCCGACTGCGCCATCCAGATCCTCTCGACTATAGTGGACTGAACTTGCATGCTGGCCATCAATGCCACACTGGAAGGGAGAACAACTTCAATACCCATCTTCTGAAGATCTGCTAACAGCTCTGGTTGCGCTGTTAGAAAATAAGCTCCGGCTCTCCTACTCAATGCATCTGCTACGACATTGGCCTTTCCAGGATACTATAAGCTGACATCATAATCCACAAGAAGCTCCAGCCACCTCCTCTGACGCATGTTAAGATCCTTCTGGGTGAAAATACTTCAGGCTCTTGTGGTCGGTGAAAATCTCTACCCTATCTCCGTACAAGTAGTGCCTCCACAACTTAAGTGCAAACACCACTGCTGCCAGCTCCAAGTCATGGGTTGGGTAATTCCTCTCATGATCACGAAGGTGTCGTGACGCATAAGCTATCACCTTCCCATGCTGCATCAGAACACATCCTAGGCCTCTGCCCGAAGCATCACAATATACTGAGAATCCTCCAGTTCCATCTGGAAGCGTGAGAATAGGAGCTGTTATCAGGCCTCGCTTCAACTGCTCAAAAGAACTCTGATACTCTGCTGTCCAAGCAAACTGCGCATCCTTGCGGGTCAACTGGGTCAATGGCGCTGAAATCCGAGCAAAGTCTGAAACAAATCGTCGGTAATAGCCAGCCAATCCAAGAAAACTACGAACCTCTGCAACTGTGCTGGGCACTGGCCATGACTCAATAGCCACAATCTTCTGGGGATTCACTTCTACTCCTCCTCGAGTGATGATATGACCCAAGTACGAAATACGATCGAGCCAGAACTCGCATTTACTGAACTTGGCATATAACTGGTGCTCTCTGAGGATCTAAAGAACTATACGGATGCTGCTCATGCTCCGCCTCACTTTTGCTGTAGACCAGGATGTCATCCAAGAACACGATCACAAACTGATCCAAGTAAGGCATGAAGATGCGATTCATGAGGTCCATGAATACTGCCGACGCATTGGTTGCTCCAAAAGGCATAACAAGGAACTCCCAATGCCCATATCTTGATCTAAAAGCTGTCTTCGGGATGTCCTGCTCTCTGACTCTGATCTGATGATAACCTGAGCGCAAGTCAATCTTCGAGAAGACTGAAGCCCCCTTGAGTTGATCAAACAAGTCATCTATCCTCGGAAGAGGGTATCTGTTCTTGATTGTCACTGAGTTCAAGGTACGATAATCAACACATAACCTGGACGTACCATCCTTCTTTTTCACAAGAAGCATCGGGACTCCCCAAGGCGATCCACTAGCACGAATGAATCCCTTGGTTCTGAGTTTTTCAATCATCTTGTACAATATCTCCAACTTTGATGGCGCCATCCTGTAGACTCTCTCTGATACTGGGGCTGTCCCGGGAATCAAGTCTATAGTGAACTCGATCTCCCGCTCCGGAGGCATACCTGGAAGCTCTTCTGGAAAAACATCTGGAAACTCATCCACTATCCTGGGCAACTGAACTGCTGCTACTGCCATCCGCAATACTGGAGGAGATGACTCAACCTCACCTCGAGAGAAAGAAAACTCCGGCTCTCCTGGAATGCTAAAAACAACCCTACCAATATGGCAGTCTATTCTAGCATACTGGTTCCTCAACCAATCCATCCCTAGGACCACATCATAATCGGCCATCGGGAACTCTATCAACCTAGCGGAGAATTCCCTACCGCTAACTACGATCCGACACGAGGAAAACACTCTATCTACTTCCACAAGTCCGTTACCAGTAAGTATATTGATCCTTACTGATAATGACTCGGGCTCCAATCCTACCCGTGTCGCGAATCGTACAGACATAAAAGAATACGATGCACCAGAATCAAATAAAGCTGAAGCTGGAAAGGAGTTGACGAGAATAGTACCTGCCACTACCTCTCCTGGTGCCAATCCTTTCTCCACGGTCATCACCATAGCCTGACCGTGCCCTCGGGGTACTGATCCCCTCTGCTGAAATCCTCGCTGCCTACTCTGACTCAAGGCCTGGGCTTGCGCATACTGCTGGGGGCCCTGTTGCTGAAATACATGGGACTGAGGCGGCAAGGGCCTCGGCAATGGATACTGCTGCTGCTGTTGCTGGACCGGTGCGGGTCCTCTCACCGAAGAACTAGAAAGGTTGGACGAGGATGAACCACCCCTGTTCGGGCAGGATCCAACCCTATGGTCTGGTGCTCCACAAGCCAGACACAATCCCTGTGCCCTGCGATATTCTGCCACTACATGGCCTGGCTTCCCACAATGAGAACAACCCACTGCGGAAGATTGCTTCTACTTCTGCTGCTGCTGAGGGTACATCGGAGTTGAAGGCTGAACCGACGTCACTGAGGCTGCTCGCCTCGGAGCTCCAATAGTCAAGGCCTTGGCTGCCGGGGCCGGTGCTGAAGACTGATTCATCTGGCCGTGAGATCTCTTCCGACCCCCGGCCCTATCCATAATCCTCTGGGAGGTATACTCATGCCTCCGGGCTGCTCTCAAGACTGCATCAAAAGTCTGATGCTCAAACTGCTCGACTGCCAACAAGATCTCCAGGTGAAGTCCCTGCTGGAACCGCTGGACTCTATCATACTCGGTTGCCACCAAAGTGGGAGCAAACCGACTGAGTCTGGAAAACTCGGCCGCATATCCGTCGACCGTCCTGCCTCCTTGCTTCAGATTGGTAAACCTCGTCTGTAGATCATACCGAGCCACGGTATCGAAATACTTGGTCTGGAATCTCTCCCGGAATATTGTCCAAGCAATGGGGGCTGCTAATCCAACGGCCTGCGCTGCCCACCAGCTGCGGGCAAGATCTAATAGCTGTAGGCGCACAACTGCCACCTTCTCGATCTCTGGGGTCCTGGCTGCTTCTAGAATCACTTCTGTGTCCTGAAGCCATGCATCTGCCGCGATAGCATCTTCACTACCGTCGAAGAATGGAGGGTTCAAGCGCTTGAAGCTGTTGGCAGCGCTGTTACCCTGATGACCACCCCGGGTCAAAGCATCCGTCACTGCCTGTTGCAAGGCATCTCCATGCCGGTCTTGGGAAGCTATCACGGTCCTGACGAGTCCTGCCAAAGTGCCATCATCAGGTTCTACAGGCTGAACTGGTGGGTCTTCCTCAATAGACGCGACTCTGGAGGCTACTCCGGAGTGCTGGGCTTGATCTCCAGGTTGCTGCTGGTCCGCGGAGGTGCTCCACCTTGCTGATCGGCCGGGTCAGGTACTATGCCACTGAAGAAGACGACATAGGAAACAATAAGGAAGGACCAGGACAGAGCAACGATACAAGCATATGATCAGGACAAGAATCCAGGGATTCAGAAGATACGAACAGAGATCAAGGACGAATACTGATTGAGACCTCTATTCGGTAAACCCTCACATATCTTGATTTACAAGACCAGCATGGGCCACCACTTAAACCATGTCACGCCCCAGAACCAGAATACTGGAGAGCGGGGGCAGACATAGCCAGCTACGTATATTGAAGTACAACCCACCTCGCTATACGGTCACGGCTGTCTAGATACATGAGGGTTTACTATAAGCCAACAGTCTCCTATGGTCATGAACAAGCCTAGTGTCTCAATCACAAGCAAGTAAGTAAATGTTACAAGATGTATGAACATTAAATATACAATAATAAGGCGTCCCAAATATTACATATTCAGCTGATCATGATGCTAGTCGTTACAAAATGTTAGGACTAGCAAGAGTTTAGTCATACATGATCAACCCTAGGATCTGTTAATCATGTTACAGCCCGTAGGCAGACATTAAGTAAAGTGCAATCGAGCTAAACAGGTGCTCATCGGCTAAACGCCTCAAAAGAATATTTTTACAATAGAGCGGGAGAGCCAAAAAATAACCCACTCGTTGCCAGGGTTCCGTCTAGTGGCCACCATCTGGCTGGAAGGTCGGTAGATCCTCTGAAGCTACTCCGAATTCTGGCCACACAAAACCAGCTGGGTCAGACCCCAGAAAGAGCAAGTGCCACAAAGGAGGCTTCACTTAAGAACTAAAACCAGCAATTAGCACAGGAATATGAATATAAATAAAATAAGGACAGGAATAAAAGGAAACATATCAGGATGATATACGACGAGATAACCATGGAACTATTCAGATAGCCAGGTTACAACCCGTAAACCAAACAAGGACCGGGGTTGTAACCCTTCGTCTGAACGGAGCTTGGTTTCTCACCATTTATCGGTAAAATAAATACAAGCATTCAGGTCATATAGCAATCTGGAGCAGGATCGGGACAAGACTAGACTGGTCAGACTCACAATCCAATCATTTCACGGCCAAGCAAGAACTACGGCTTGATACTTTAACTAACTAGGGTTGTCACAAGCCTAATTACTAACAAGATGCAGTGAGATTAATCCACAGCCACAAGCCCTGCAGACCATCCAGGTCACCCAGGTCGAGAGATTAGGGTTAAATTCAGGTGGGTACATCGTCCAGGAAACGCATGTACCCTTAAGCAGTTTGAAGGGTGCAATACATGACAGTGTGCTGGAAATGTGCCCTACTCGACGGCAGGCTACAGATCCCAAGCGCGCCCAGGTAACGGGATTGCCTGTAGCTGGAAGATCTCTTCATGACTAATGTATTAATCTAGTTGTTAACCTTAGTCCATTTTAGTAGGTACTCCTGACCGTGGTACTCAGGAGTCCCTGTCCTAGACATGATGCAAGACAGGACTGGAATATTTGTACAAGCACAATCGCCCACGGTGTCCAGGATTTATTATACAGGTCATGTCATGTCAGGTAGCCGTCGCAACAGCTTATCAAAATATAACATGTCAGGTTATCAGGTCAAGTGTATTAGTTAGGAGTGCGCCACGACGGGCCACTATCAGGTCATGTCAGGTCATTATGTCAGAAGTGTACCACTACGGGTCACTATCGTGTCATGCTCAGGTATCATTTCCAAACATATTAAACAAATCCATGATTATCAAGTTCATGACAAAAGGCGTAAGGATATAAAATGGACGTTAAATATCTAATAAAATATCAATATACAGGGCTATAGAAGATCAAGGATAATCAGGCTACGCTCAAACCAGGCTATGCTCAGGCTAGCGTACGCTCGGGTCTGCGTACCAAAGGATCCATACACTTCCAATGGGAAGCGTACGCAAGGGTCAGCGTACACAAGGGCACGCTCAAGCTACAGGTCAGCGTACGCTCAAGCTAGCGTATGCTCAAGACTGCGTACGCTCGAGCTAGCGTACGAAAGGAGCCAGCGTACGCCTTGCTCGCTTAAGCTAGCGTACCAAGGCACGCGTACGCTTAAGCTAGCGTACGCTCAAGACTGCGTACGCTCGAGCTAGCGTACGAAAGGAGCCAGCGTACGCCTTGCTCGCTTAAGCTAGCATACCAAGGCACGCGTACGCTTAAGCTAGCGTACGCTCAAGACTGCTGCCAACAGGCAGCGTATCAAGGTGAGCGTACGCTCACTAAAGAGCAGCGTACGAAGGCTAGCGTACGCTCACTAAAGAGCAGCGTACACAAGTTAGCGTACGCTCACTAAAGAGCAGCGTACGAAGGCTAGCGTACGCTCACTAAAGAGCAGCGTACACAAGTTAGCGTACGCTCACTAAAGAGCAGCGTACACAAGTTAGCGTACGCTCACTAAAGAGCAGCGTACGAAGGCTAACGTACGCTCACTAAAGAGCAGCGTACAGCTCAGCGGCATAAGCTAAAAAGCTAGCTCACTATTCACTGTCTTCTCCAAATGGCAAGAACAGCAAGAACTCCAAGGTTGAATCTAAGCTTCAATTGTCCAAATCTTGGTCAAAATAAGTCCGAATCCAACTTTCCAAAGGTCAAAATTGGGTAGAATAAAATTCTCTAAAACATGGAACCATCAAAACTTGAAAACAATCAAGTTTGATAGATCAAAACACCAAAAATCCGAAAATAGCAAAATTCTAGATCTACAAGAATTAAAGCCTCAAAATGGAAAATGACAAGTTCTAATGTGGTTTAGAATCATGAGGAGAAGCTAATAAAACCATCAAAAGGAGTTCTCTTGTGGAAGCAAGTTGCACTTGCCTATGGTTGGGGAGTTGTGGAGAGGAAGGAAGAAGAAGAAATAAATGAGAGTTATGGAGGAGAGAGAAGGTTGGTGGAGAAATAAATATCATGGGTGGTGGTAGGTAGGGGTTCACCTTGGTCCATGATGGACCAAGCAACCAGCCGGCCAAACCAAGTCAACCCAAATCGAGAGTTAAACCAAGCCAAGAAAACTAAACAAGGAACAATACAAGAAAATACGTACACGTATTTCTAAAATACGTAATACGAACCACAGGCATTACAACTCTACCCACCTTAAAAGATTTCCGTCCTCGGAATTTAATCAAGGGGCTAGAGGGGCAAGAACAAGCTACACTAATAACAAGCAAGCTATACTAAGCAACCAATCAATCATGCAAGCAAGGATTCGATGGCATGAGGCATAAGAAAGACATTATACCTCACGAGTCAAACAAGTCGGGATATCGCGATCGGATGTCGTCCTCACGCTCCCACGTGGACTCACCCAAAGAGTGATGACCCCAAGCAACTCGGACTAACTTGATAGTCTTATTCTTGAGCGTCTTCTCTCTCCGGTCCAATATAGACACGGGCCTCTCCTCATACGAAAGGTTGGTACCAACAACCAATTCCGAATGATCCAGGATGTGGCTCGGGTCCGGGATGTACCGTCGTAATTGGGATACATGGAAAACGTCATGCACCTCGCTTAGCGACGGTGGAAGAGCGAGACGATAGGATACATCTCCTACTCGCTCCAGAATATCAAACGGTCCTATATACCTAGGACTAAGCTTTTCCGTACGCCGAAACGAATGATGCCACGGTCAGGCGAAATCCTCAGGAATACATGATCGCCGACCGAGAACTCGAGAGGGCGCCGATGAGAATCGGCCCAATGGCGTTGGCGATCTTGGGCAACTCTAAGGTGATCTCTGACTCGCCTGACTACTTCAACGGTCTGAGCAATCATTTCTGGACCGAGCATCTGTCTCTCTCTAACATTATCCCAGGCTAGCGGGGATCTGCACTTCCTGCCATACAGTGCCTCGAACGGTGCCATCTGGATACTGGGGAAACTATTGTTGTACGACGTAAATCTTGAATCTCGGTCTGATGTGATACTGACTGGCACTCCGTGCAATCTGACAATCTGCCTGAGGTACATCTCCGCTAGCTGAGCCGTCGACTGACCAACTCTAAAGGGAGAAAGTGCGCTACCTTGGTAAGCCTATCCACAATGACCCAAATAGCATCTCTACTAGCTGGGGATCTAGGTAATCCAGTCACGAAATCCATGGTCACATGCTCCCACTTCCATTCTGGAATCGGTAAGGGCTGAAGAAGTCCAGCCGGTCTCTGATGTTCGGCCTTAACCTGTTGGCAAACCAAACACCGAGAGACAAACCGAGCTATCTCCCGCTTCATACCATTCCACCAGAAATGCTGCCGGATATCACGGTACATCTTCGTACTGCCGGGATGGATGGAATACTGCGAACTGTGCGTTCTGACATGATCTCCTGTATGATGTCTCTACTGGGTACACAAAGACGCTTACCATGCCTAAGTGTACCATCCTCATGAATACATAACTCTGGTCTTCGTCCTGCTTCACACTCTGCTCTGAGTCACTGAAGCTTGGAATCTGCCGACTGCGCCATCCAGATCCTCTCGACTATAGTGGACTGAACTTGCATGCTGGCCATCAATGCCACACTGGAAGGGAGAACAACTTCAATACCCATCTTCTGAAGATCTGCTAACAGCTCTGGTTGCGCTGTTAGAAAATAAGCTCCGGCTCTCCTACTCAATGCATCTGCTACGACATTGGCCTTTCCAGGATGATACTATAAGCTGACATCATAATCCACAAGAAGCTCCAGCCACCTCCTCTGACGCATGTTAAGATCCTTCTGGGTGAAAACATACTTCAGGCTCTTGTGGTCGGTGAAAATCTCTACCCTATCTCCGTACAAGTAGTGCCTCCACAACTTAAGTGCAAACACCACTGCTGCCAGCTCCAAGTCATGGGTTGGGTAATTCCTCTCATGATCACGAAGGTATCGTGACGCATAAGCTATCACCTTCCCATGCTGCATCAGAACACATCCTAGGCCTCTGCCCGAAGCATCACAATATACTGAGAATCCTCCAGTTCCATCTGGAAGCGTGAGAATAGGAGCTGTTATCAGGCCTCGCTTCAACTGCTCAAAAGAACTCTGACACTCTGTGTCCAAGCAAACTGCGCATCCTTGCGGGTCAACTGGGTCAATGGCGCTGAAATCCGAGCAAAGTCTGAAACAAATCGTCGGTAATAGCCAGCCAATCCAAGAAAACTACGAACCTCTGCAACTGTGCTGGGCACTGGCCATGACTCAATAGCCACAATCTTCTGGGGATTCACTTCTACTCCTCCTCGAGTGATGATATGACCCAAGTACGAAATACGATCGAGCCAGAACTCGCATTTACTGAACTTGGCATATAACTGGTGCTCTCTGAGGATCTAAAGAACTATACGGAGATGCTGCTCATGCTCCTCACTTTTGCTGTAGACCAGGATGTCATCCAAGAACACGATCACAAACTGATCCAAGTAAGGCATGAAGATGCGATTCATGAGGTCCATGAATACTGCCGACGCATTGGTTGCTCCAAAAGGCATAACAAGGAACTCCCAATGCCCATATCTTGATCTAAAAGCTGTCTTCGGGATGTCCTGCTCTCTGACTCTGATCTGATGATAACCTGAGCGCAAGTCAATCTTCGAGAAGACTGAAGCCCCCTTGAGTTGATCAAACAAGTCATCTATCCTCGGAAGAGGGTATCTGTTCTTGATTGTCACTGAGTTCAAGGTACGATAATCAACACTAATCTGGACGTACCATCCTTCTTTTTCACAAGAAGCATCGGGGCTCCCCAAGGCGATCCACTAGCACGAATGAATCCCTTGGTTCTGAGTTCTTCAATCATCTTGTACAATATCTCCAACTCTGATGGCGCCATCCTGTAGACTCTCTCTGACACTGGGGCTGTCCCGGGAATCAAGTCTATAGTGAACTCGATCTCCCGCTCCGGAGGCATACCTGGAAGCTCTTCTGGAAAAACATCTGGAAACTCATCCACTATCCTGGGCAACTGAACTGCTGCTACTGCCATCCGCAATACTGGAGGAGATGACTCAACCTCACCTCGAGAGAAAGAAAACTCCGGCTCTCCTGGAATGCTAAAAACAACCCTACCAATATGGCAGTCTATTCTAGCATACTGGTTCCTCAACCAATCCATCCCTAGGACCACATCATAATCGGCCATCGGGAACTCTATCAACCTAGCGGGGAATTCCCTACCGCTAACTACGATCCGACACGAGGAAAA
This sequence comes from Iris pallida, assembly GCA_029216955.1. Taxonomy (NCBI): domain Eukaryota; kingdom Viridiplantae; phylum Streptophyta; class Magnoliopsida; order Asparagales; family Iridaceae; genus Iris; species Iris pallida. The sequence continues at coordinate 8,391,596 of JANAVB010040019.1, forward strand.
CACTCTATCTACTTCCACAAGTCCGTTACCAGTAAGTATATTGAGCCTTACTGATAATGACTCGGGCTCCAATCCTACCCGTGTCGCAAATCGTACAGACATAAAAGAATACGATGCACCAGAATCAAATAAAGCTGAAGCTGGAAAGGAGTTGACGAGAATAGTACCTGCCACTACCTCTTCTGGTGCTAATCCTTCCTCCACGGTCATCACCATAGCCTGACCGTGCCCTCGGGGTACTGATCCCCTCTGCTGAAATCCTCGCTGCCTACTCTGACTCAAGGCCTGGGCTTGCGCATATGCTGGGGGCCCTGTTGCTGAAATACATGGGACTGAGGCGGCAAGGGCCTCGGCAATGGATACTGCTGCTGCTGTTGCTGGACCGGTGCGGGTCCTCTCACCGAAGAACTAGAAAGGTTGGACGAGGATGAACCACCCCTGTTCGGGCAGGATCCAACCCTATGGTCTGGTGCTCCACAAGCCAGACACAATCCCTGTGCCCTGCGATATTCTGCCACTACATGGCCTGGCTTCCCACAATGAGAACAACCCACTGCGGAAGATTGCTTCTGCTTCTGCTGCTGCTGAGGGTACATCGGAGTTGAAGGCTGAACCGACGTCACTGAGGCTGCTCGCCTCGGAGCTCCAATAGTCAAGGCCTTGGCTGCCGGGGCCGGTGCTGAAGACTGATTCATCTGGCCGTGAGATCTCTTCCGACCCCCGGCCCTATCCATAATCCTCTGGGAGGTATACTCATGCCTCCGGGCTGCTCTCAAGACTGCATCAAAAGTCTGATGCTCAAACTGCTCGACTGCCAACAAGATCTCCAGGTGAAGTCCCTGCTGGAACCGCTGGACTCTATCATACTCGGTTGCCACCAAAGTGGGAGCAAACCGACTGAGTCTGGAAAACTCGGCCGCATATCCGTCGACCGTCCTGCCTCCTTGCTTCAGATGGTAAACCTCGTCTGTAGATCATACCGAGCCACGGTATCGAAATACTTGGTCTGGAATCTCTCCCGGAATATTGTCCAAGCAATGGGGGCGGCTAATCCAACGGCCTGCGCTGTCCACCAGCTGCGGGCAAGATCTAATAGCTGTAGGCGCACAACTGCCACCTTCTCGATCTCTGGGGTCCTGGCTGCTTCTAGAATCACTTCTGTGTCCTGAAGCCATGCATCTGCCGCGATAGCATCTTCACTACCGTCGAAGAATGGAGGGTTCAAGCGCTTGAAGCTGTTGGCAGCGCTGTTACCCTGATGACCACCCCGGGTCAAAGCATCCGTCACTGCCTGTTGCAAGGCATCTCCATGCCGGTCTTGGGAAGCTATCAAGGTCCTGACGAGTCCTGCCAAAGTGCCATCATCAGGTTCTACAGGCTGAACTGGTGGGTCTCCCTCAATAGACGCAACTCTGGAGGCTACTCCGGAGTGCTGGGCTTGATCTCCAGGTTGCTGCTGGTCCGCGGGAGGTGCTCCACCTTGCTGATCGGCCGGGTCAGGTACTATGCCACTGAAGAAGACGACATAGGAAACAATAAGGAAGGACCAGGACAGAGCAACGATACAAGCATATGATCAGGACAAGAATCCAGGGATTCAGAAGATACGAACAGAGATCAAGGACGAATACTGATTGAGACCTCTATTCGGTAAACCCTCACATATCTTGATTTACAAGACCAGCATGGGCCACCACTTAAACCATGTCACGCCCCAGAACCAGAATACTGGAGAGCGGGGGCAGACATAGCCAGCTACGTATATTGAAGTACAACCCACCTCGCTATACGGTCACGGCTGTCTAGATACATGAGGGTTTACTATAAGCCAACAGTCTCCTATGGTCATGAACAAGCCTAGTGTCTCAATCACAAGCAAGTAAGTAAATGTTACAAGATGTATGAACATTAAATATACAATAATAAGGCGTCCCAAATATTACATATTCAGCTGATCATGATGCTAGTCGTTACAAATGTTAGGACTAGCAAGAGTTTAGTCATACATGATCAACCCTAGGATCTGTTAATCATGTTACAGCCCGTAGGCAGACATTAAGTAAAGTGCAATCGAGCTAAACAGGTGCTCATCGGCTAAACGCCTCAAAAGAATATTTTTACAATAGAGCGGGAGAGCCAAAAAATAACCCACTCGTTGCCAGGGTTCCGTCTAGTGGCCACCATCTGGCTGGAAGGTCGGTAGATCCTCTGAAGCTACTCCGAATTCTGGCCACACAAAACCAGCTGGGTCAGACCCCAGAAAGAGCAAGTGCCACAAAGGAGGCTTCACTTAAGAACTAAAACCAGCAATTAGCACAGGAATATGAATATAAATAAAATAAGGACAGGAATAAAAGGAAACATATCAGGATGATATACGACGAGATAACCATGGAACTATTCAGATAGCCAGGTTACAACCCGTAAACCAAACAAGGACCGGGGTTGTAACCCTTCGTCTGAACGGAGCTTGGTTTCTCACCATTTATCGGTAAAATAAATACAAGCATTCAGGTCATATAGCAATCTGGAGCAGGATCGGGACAAGACTAGACTGGTCAGACTCAATCCAATCATTTCACGGCCAAGCAAGAACTACGGCTTGATACTTTAACTAACTAGGGTTGTCACAAGCCTAATTACTAACAAGATGCAGTGAGATTAATCCACAGCCACAAGCCCTGCAGACCATCCAGGTCACCCAGGTCGAGAGATTAGGGTTAAATTCAGGTGGGTACATCGTCCAGGAAACGCATGTACCCTTAAGCAGTTTGAAGGGTGCAATACATGACAGTGTGCTGGAAATGTGCCCTACTCGACGGCAGGCTACAGATCCCAAGCGCGCCCAGGTAACGGGATTGCCTGTAGCTGGAAGATCTCTTCATGACTAATGTATTAATCTAGTTGTTAACCTTAGTCCATTTTAGTAGGTACTCCTGACCGTGGTACTCAGGAGTCCCTGTCCTAAATATGATGCAAGACAGGACTGGAATATTTGTACAAGCACAATCGCCCACGGTGTCCAGGATTTATTATACAGGTCATGTCATGTCAGGTAGCCGTCGCAACAGCTTATCAAAATATAACATGTCAGGTTATCAGGTCAAGTGTATTAGTCAGAAGTGCGCCACGACGGGCCACTATCAGGTCATGTCAGGTCATTATGTCAGAAGTGTACCACTACGGGTCACTATCGTGTCATGCTCAGGTATCATTTCCAAACATATTAAACAAATCCATGATTATCAAGTTCATGACAAAGGCGTAAGGATATAAAATGGACGTTAAATATCTAATAAAATATCAATATACAGGGCTATAGAAGATCAAGGATAATCAGGCTACGCTCTCTTAAGCCAGCGTACGCCTTGCTCTCTTAAGCTAGCGTACCAAGGCACGCGTACGCTTAAGCTAGCGTACGCTCAAGACTGCTGCCAACAGGCAGCGTATCAAGGTGAGCGTACGCTCACTAAAGAGCAGCGTACGAAGGCTAGCGTACGCTCACTAAAGAGCAGCGTACACAAGTTAGCGTACGCTCACTAAAGAGCAGCGTACACAAGTTAGCGTACGCTCACTAAAGAGCAGCGTACACAAGTTAGCGTACGCTCACTAAAGAGCAGCGTACGAAGGCTAGCGTACGCTCACTAAAGAGCAGCGTACAGCTCAGCGGCATAAGCTAAAAAGCTAGCTCACTGTTCACTGTCTTCTCCAAATGGCAAGAACAGCAAGAACTCCAAGGTTGAATCTAAGCTTCAATTGTCCAAATCTTGGTCAAAACAAGTCCGAATCCAACTTTCCAAAGGTCAAAATTGGGTAGAATAAAATTTTCTAAAACATGGAACCATCAAAACTTGAAAACAAGCAAGTTTGATAGATCAAAACACCAAAAATCCGAAAATAGCAAAACTCTAGATCTACAAGAATTAAAGCCTCAAATGGAAAATGACAAGTTCTAATGTGGTTTAGAATCATGAGGAGAAGCTAATGAAACCATCAAAAGGAGTTCTCTTGTGGAAGCAAGTTGCACTTGCCTATGGTTGGGGAGTTGTGGAGAGGAAGGAAGAAGAAGAAATAAATGAGAGTTATGGAGGAGAGAGAAGGTTGGTGGGGAAATAAATATCATGGGTGGTGGTAGGTAGGGGGTTCACCTTGGTCCACGATGGACCAAGCAACCAGCCGGCCCAACCAAGTCAACCCAAACCGAGAGTTAAACCAAGCCAAGAAAACTAAACAAGGAACAATACAAGAAAATACGTACACGTGTTTCCAAAATACGTAATACGAACCACAGGCATTACAGAGAGAGAGCGTACACTTCTTTTATTTTAAAACGAGCTTTCAAAACTGAAAGAATCAAAATGAAGTCCAAGCACGTAAAGCCGTGCTCTGATACCAATCTGTCACGCCCCGCTCCCATAGGAGCGATCGTCCTTGCTAAGGCGTGATGCCGCATGGGCCTAGGGTGCGCCCGTGCAAGGCTATGTCCAGAAACGATCGATTTGAGCTAGGCCACAGAGTCGCACAGAGTGTCCCCATTTGCAGCGGAAGGTAAATGAACACAAATTGAAGCGAATTCAACTCTTTATTAATATTCAAGAAGTTTACAAGCGGCGCTAGGTCGATATTACAAATCGCTCAAGCTCTCTCTCTCTGAAACATAAAAGGCGTGCCAAGTGGCTTACAACATGGAATAATTTATGTCGATGTTTCGATACATTATGTCCTGTATATGGTGCTCCAGCTCCTTGCAACGCTCCAAGGCTCCAGAGATAGCTCTACGCCTTAGCACGTTTGAGGGAAGCTTCGCACCTGACGACGTCTCCTGCAACCTGCAAGTAGACTGTGGGGTTATCAGTACATTTTTATGCACTGGTGGGGAGGCTAGCTCGCCCACAATGCTATCATTACCAAACACGTTCTATTTTCTTTCATGTACCATCTATTATTCATTGTCTTTCTAATCATGCCTTAGGATCCGTTTCATACATATTTCATAACCTATCTCGTGTTGCCAAATTCAATGTGTTGCATGGAAATACATGCATGACTTACCCATACTTACCGTCCGGCCTTCCCTGTCCAAAGTAAATCAAGTTAGTCAACAATTCATAGGAAATAACTTAACGTGATTCATGTAAACTTTTTAATGTCAAGGGCGTGTCCCTGCCTCGGGTCCTAGCGCGTCGTAGGCGTGTTTTCTAATTCTTTTGCCGAAGTACTCTCAATTACTTGGTATGTTATATTCAAGCCTGTTCAGAAGGCACTTCATTTAGTTAATTTAGACTACTTTGATTTCAATACAAGGACTTGCACGTGGATTGCCACCAGCAAAGCCCATTTAAATCTATATGAACTGGTCGCTGGCATCACAAGCCATTTTGGACATAACCAAACCGTGGTATTTCTCAACTAGCATAGGGTGCGGGCTGGCACACACCCCGTTAGTCTCTTGAAATACGCCTACACTTACGTCCCCTGGGTGGCCAAGTCCGCACCCAGGCAGCCCGTAAGCCATATTTTTTATTCCGCCTAGGCCGGCCACGATCCTCCCTTTGATCATGCCGCGGAATCCCCATCACTCGGACACGAGTCCGTCCACGACCATTTCGTATTTTATTGTCATAGGCTAATCCTTAGCCATAATGCGTTATCGACCAGGTTGGCGTCCGTGCAGTGCGGGTAGCGAGCCCCGTTGCACGTGCCCGTCATACCTGCCGCTAACCATTCTTTTCTTTCTTATCCTTTATTCATTCTTCCTTTTCTTTCTTTCACTTGTACGTTCGTTTATGGATTCATTCACTCGTTGATTCATTTATTCACTCATTCGTTTATTCTTTCTTTCATTCATTATACAACTCCCCGTACGGGAGTCACCTTGGCGACCCAACGTTTCCGAAGTCTTTCAATGTTGCTATACTCTACTCGGAACGACTATATCGATAGTCTTTCGTTCCATTATTGTAAACCATTCATTGTTTCATTGTTTGAACGCATAAGGGATTTGAACGTGAGCTTGTGCCTTAGCACGAGTGTGGAGCGAGGTGCGAGAGTTCTCACATTTTCCATGTTCTTTTCCATATTCTATACAAGCATACAAAATGGGATTATTCCCTTAGCTAGGTGCGTTGAGTCATTTATTAGCATGCGCGGTGTTATCGCCTAGTGATTCTAACAATAGTGTCCGTATTGTTATGTATCTAGGCTAAGCAAAGACGGGTTCATCGGAGCTACCCACCTTAGCGATGTTCGCATCGGCCGAGCGATACTCCGAGCGCGCCTTTGAAAGTCTAAGTCTGGATTCTTCTTGATAGGCCAATGTAAGCCTTGCATCGATTCTTCATTAGGTCGATGCCAACTCTTCGGGTCGATGACTCATTCGAGTCGTTGCACTTGTCGTTTGAATCGGTGTTTCGCTAGGGCGGAGCGGGTCATTACATAATACACCACTCAAAACAAGTCTCGTCCTCGAGACTTCCCGAGTGCAGGTCATCCTACCATTCCTTTAACTCCTGTCGTCGTGTTTCTTAGACAAATTCTATCGAACGGCTCTATCGTTCGATGGCATCGAATTATGCTCGGTTATCCTTCCAAGTTTTATGTTGCATGCGTTTGGTGAATATTATGGAATGACTGTCCATTCATTTTAGACTTGATGGTACTTATTCAATTGTCGTTCATACGCATCTCAATACCCACTTGCAGTTGCATTCGAGTTCATCATATCGCTGCGTGGGGACTGTGCACATATTCAAGTTGTCCCTCGAATACGTACATTTCAACCAGGCTTAGCGATTAACGAAGTCGGACAAGCTACTCGTGATAGTTTTGATTTGTCGATCGTTTCACTAACTTCAATTTAAAACCAAACTTGCGTGCATCTCACTATCGTTTATCTTGATCCTCGAGATGATCTGATTCGTTTCTCAAGCGTTCTTATCCACAAAATTAATAGGATTTCTTCTTCTTAGCGGAAGTCAACCAAGTCTTAAGTAATTCCCGTCCGATTCGAGACCAAGTATTGTACTATCATCGAGTATGTCTTTCGATCAATGATTCGATTTGTTATCCGAACTTTACCTGCGCATCATCCATTCCTATCATTCCCTTTGTTTGGGGCCAATCTCGTTGTCGTTCACGCATACTCCCAGTTTCCTGTCCTACTCTAAGTCTTGTTGTCCCAAGTCTATCGTCCATCCAGACGATATTGTAATGTCAATCGCACAGGTTCAATCACTCGGCATAGGATCGTCCGCCTATCCGCTAGGTCAGCTCACAAGGTCATATGTACAAGTCAAGTCTGTGGCTCATCGTGCAAGGTCGTTACACGAGGCTCGCCCCAAATCCTATGGTCAAACTATTTCTTTGCTGGTATGGAAGTTTCTACCCAAGTTCGTCTCACTCAAATTTCTAAACATCAAACAACATTCTTCCTATTCGTATCAACACATTCTTCGTTCCAGGTTTGAGTTCCTTTAGGAAAATTCCTACGATAGGTTGTCCTCAACCGAATCTTCGACATGTTAATATCGTATGCCGACACAAGCAATTGTCGTGGTCTATCTCTTCAAGTATATTTGATACAATTCACCTATCCATCCTATCCAATCCACGTAGTCATTCACAAGGCCGTCTAGCCTTGCAATATATCGCACCCCGATCTCACGCAAGTCTGATTATCCACGGCGGACATGAATCACCATGTCAACATTCCTACGAAATAATCGTCCTCATCGGGACGTAACTCTTGCGTTGAGTCTAGACTTACTCATTTTTGATACGCGGATTGGTCCTACTCAATCCTCAAGTTTTCTTGTTCTTCAATCACAAGTCCTAACAATCCCCGAATTTACCTTCGCTTCAAACCACATGTCGTAGCAATCAAAATTACCATGTCAAGGTATTTTGAGTTCGATCATTCCCGCTGGACATGAATCACCATGCCAACGCTCACGCAGAACGATCGTCCAAAATCCGACGTGACGCATGCGCGAGGCTGGAGTTGCGCTCGCGCAAGACAAGATCGTTGTCGTTGTGGTTATCACCGAACAATCAAGTCACTTCCCTTCTTCATCCAAACGTTCATTCCTATAAAAAATCTCCAACATAGCATTCTTCAAAATAATAACTTCTAACACGATCGTCATTCATCGAATCATAGTACCCCCAAGTTATTGTACATCGATCTTTGATACGCCTCAATACCATCGATGATGTACATAACCCGACGATCTTCCTTTTGCAACGAATTCCAAGTCGTGCAACTTAATTTCCTCAATTCACATTGTCGCATGCTAACTCTTCATTGAGCAACATCTATTCTAAATCCTTAGTCATTCTCGTATCTCAAAATCAACATTTTCTATGCACGCTATCTTCCGATCGTGCTATCTTCGATCTCGTCTGAGTATTTTGTCTTAACTCAAGTTTCAATCCATTCGACAAATTTTAAAATCGCATGTACGATTTGCTATGTTTCCTCGATCAACACACCCATTTACTTTATCGTTTCGAATCTCCATTCAATCGTTTCATGATTCATACTACGCATTCTTGATTCGTCCGAACGATATCTCGTTTGAGACTCTCAAAGTCGCAACCAACTAAGCGTTACTCATTCTAAGGCTTTGTGCGATATCATCGCTTGCCGACGTATTCGTTCTATCCGTAAATCCTTTAGTCTCGCTCGAACAATTTCTATGTCGTCCATACACCACTCAGGGTTCGAGCCATTCGACTAGACAACGACACTCGCTCTTATTCTTCTTCGAACCTATCACATACACCACTCGGAGTCAAGTCATTCTACAAATCCTCAAAAGATCATTCGATTCCCAATCGATGTGTTCAATCGCGCGTTCACCCATTCCTCAAAGTCTAAGAACCATCTTCCGTGCTCGCTTTAGCGTTGGTCAAATAGCGTCTCTATCAACTTAGGTTCTAAGTCTCACTTATTCTCGTCTGAGCGATAGTCGATCTCATGCGCAAAATCGTTCGCACCAGAAGGTCTAGGTGTGCGCTACTCCGCACAAATTAGCCAAAGGCTGCATACATAACCATCCCGTTCGAACTATACTTCAGTCTCGCATACACGTTCGCTACTTTCAGCGTTAGGTTATTCAAGTACGTACTGCGTTTGCTAACTTTTAGCATGCGTTCCTTCCAACTCGAGTCCGTCGCGGTTTGGCACAAAGGCCTTCGCCTATCGATCCCGTTCAACCGAGTAATTGTACGAGCTTTTGAAAATATTAGACTTATTGTATGGAACATCCCAAGGCACAACGAGAGAGAGCGTACACTTCTTTTATTTCAAAACGAGCTTTCAAAACTGAAAGAATCGAAATAAAGTCCAAGGACGTAAAGCCGTGCTACGATACCAATCTGTCACGCCCCACTCCCGTAGGAGCGATCGTCCTCGCTAAGGCGTGATGCAGCATGGGCCTAGGTTGTGCCCGTGCAAGGCTATGTCCAGAAACGACCGATTTGAGCTAGGCCACAGAGTCGCACAAAGTGTCCCCATTTGCAGCGGAAGGTAAATGAACACAAATTGAAGCGAATTCAACTCTTTATTGATATTCAAGAAGTTTACAAGCGACGCTAGGCCGATATTACAAATCGCTCAAGCTCTCTCTCTCTGAAACATAGAAGGCATGCCAAGTGGCTTACAACATAGAATAATTCATGGCGATGTTTCGATACATTATGTCCTGTATATGGTGCTCCAGCTCCTTGCAACGCTCTAAGGCTTCAGAGATAGCTTCGCGCCTTAGCACGTTTGAGGGAAGCTCCGTACCCGACGACGTCTCCTGTATCTTGCAAGCAGACTATGGGGTTATCAGTACATTGTTATGCACTGGTGGGGAGGCTAGCTCGCCCACAATGCTATTATTCCAAACACGTTCTATTTTCTTTCGTGCACCGTCTATTATTTATTGTCTTTCTAATCTTGCCTTAGGATCCGTTTCAAGCATATTTATAACCTATCTCGTGTTGCCAAATTCAATGTGTTGCATGGAAATACATGCATGACTTACCCATACTTACCGTCGGCCTTCCCTGTCCAAAGTAAACCAAGTTAGTCAACAATTCATAGGAAATAACTTAACGTGATTCATATGAACTTTTCAATGTCAAGGTCGTGTCCCTGCCTCGGGTCCTAGCGCATCATAGGCGTGTTTTCTAACTCCTTTGCCGAAGTACTCTTGATTACTTGGTGTGTTATATTCAAGCCTGTTCAGAAGGCACTTCATTTAGTTAATTTAGACTACTTTAATTTCAATGCAAGGACTTGCACGTGGATTGCCACCAGCAAAGCCCACTTAAATCTATATGTACCGGTCGTTGGCATCACAAGCCATTTTGGACATAACCAAGCCGTGGTATTTCTCAACTAGCATAGGGTGCGGGCTGGCACACACCCCGTTAGTCTCTTGAAATACGCCTACACTTACGTCCCCTGGGTGGCCAAGTCCGTACCCAGGCAGCCCGTAAGCCATATTTTTGATTCCGCCTAGGCCGGCCACGATCCTCCCTTTGATCATGCCGCGGAATCCCTATCACTCGTGCACGAGTCCGTCCACGACCATTTTGTATTTTATTGTCATAGGCTAACCCTTAGCCATAATGCGTTATCGACCAGGTTGGCGTCCATGCAGCGCGGGTAGCGAGCCCCGTTTTACGTGCCCGTCATACCTGTCGCTAACCATTCCTTTCTTTCTTATCTTTTATTCATTCTTCCTTTTCTTTCTTTTACTTGTCCGTTCGTTCATGGATTCATTCAATCGTTGATTCATTTATTCACTCATTCGTTCATTCTTTCATTCATACTTTATACAACTCTCCGTACGGGAGTCGCCTTGGCGACCCATCAGTCCCGAAGTCTTTCAATGTTGCTATACTCTACTCGGAACGACTATGTCGATAGTCTTCTGTTCCATTGTTGTAAACCATTCATTGTTTCATTGTTTGAACGCATAAGGGACTTGAACGTAAGCTTGTGCCTTAGCACGAGTGTGGAGCGCGGTGCGAGAGTTCTCACATTTTCTATGTTCTTTTTCATATTCTATACAAGCATACAAGATGGGATTATTCTCTTAGCTAGGTGCGTTGAGTCATTTATTAGCATGAGCGGTGTTATCGCCTAGCGATTCTAACAATAGTGTCCGTATTGTTATGTGTCTAGGCTAAGTAAAGACGGATTCATCGGAGCCACCCACCTTAGTAATGTTCGCATCGGTCGAGCGATACTCCGAGCACGCGTTTGAAAGTCTAAGTCTGGATTCCTCTTGATGGGCCAATATAAGCCTTGCATCGATTCTTCATTAGGTCGATGCCAACTCTTCTGGTCGACTGGCTCGTTCGAGTCGTTGTACTTGCCGTTTGAATCGGCGTTCCGCTAGGGCGGAGCGGGTTATTACATCGGGGCAGCGGGGGGCGGCGGGGGTGGCACGCGCGGGGCAGCACGGGACTGGTAGGGGTGGCGGGGGGTGGGAGGGGCGGCGGGGGGTGGGAGGGGCGGCGGGGGTGGGAGGGGTACGCTGGCGCGCACGGAGCTGCAGGGGGCGACGGGGGGCAGCGTGCTCCGGGGCAGTGGGGGGCGACGGGGATGGTGTGCGTGGGGCAGCACGGGGCTGGGGGGGGCGGCGGGGGGTGGGAGGGGCACGCTAGGGTTTATAAGTGTAAGTAGTAGTAATTATCCTAGTTTAAGAAATATGATGAGAAAGTCTATTTCTTTATATATATATATATTTTCTTTATATATATATATATATATATATATATATATATATATATATATATATATAAAGCAATATGACATACCCTAGTCTTAGCCACATGGTGTTCAATAAAAGAAAATGCAATATGACAAACCCTAGTTTAAGAAATAGGATGAGAAAGTCTATTGCTTTATAATAATAATAATAATAATATATATATATATATATATATATATATATATATATATATATATATATATATATATATATATATATATCAAGGTTCAAAGTATCGGAATCGGTATCGGACTTTTCCTATGAGTATTGGTATCGGCGATATCGGTAGTATCGGCAGTTTCGGATCGGAGTATCGGATTTTTTGGTATTGGGAAACAAATAATTATCGATAGTATCGGATTCTTTTACATGCTTTTACAACCTTATTATGCTTTCAACCTAGGTTCACAATATCGGTATCGGAATCGGTATCAGACTATTCCTATGCTGTTTAATTTTCTTTGCCGAATTGACCGAAACAAAGACCCCCAATGTCGGCATCGATCAATATTTGGTATCGGTCAGTATCGGATCAGAACATGCCAAACCGTATTGGTATCGGCCGTATCGGATCGGTATCGGCCGATACTTTAAAGAAAATGCAATATGACAAATCCTAGTTTAAGAAATAGGATGAAAAAGTCTATTGCTTTATATATATATATATATATATATATATATATATATATATATATATATCAAGGTTCAAAGTATCGGTATCGGAATCGGTATCAGAATCGGTATCGGTATCGAACTATCGGACTATCGGTATCGGTATCGAACTATCGGTATCGGTATCGCACTATCGGTATCGGACTATCGGTATCGTTATCGCACTATTGGTATTGGTATCGAACTATTGGTATCGGTATCAGTATCCGTATGTACTTAGTATCGATCGTAGCAGATTAATATCAGTATAACGGTTTGGTATATGTCGTATCGGATGGTATTGACCTTAGCGAATTGTTATCGTCCTATCCAATATGTATCGACCGTATAGCTAGGATTCGTACCGGCCTTATCGATTCGGTATCGGCCATATCCGATAGGTATCGGCCGTATCGGATATGCATCGGCCGTATCAGATTAGCATGGTGGAAGGTTTAGTAACAACTGTACTTAGATTTTTCTCTTCTCGAGCTAGAATACCATTGCAAGAGAGTCACGAGGGAGTAAAAAAAATCTCCTACATAATGATGTTTACGAGAGTGATTGGCCAATTACAGTAACACACATGCTGCATTTTCTATCAGGGAAGGAGAGATTGAAGGCAATAACATATAGAGTTGTATTTCGGAAGAAGACGAACTCCTATAAACTCTTTGTTCACAAAGAGTTTGTACGAGTTCTAATCTCTAATTTGATGAAGTAAGAGACACTACCAAAATATGTTGATTTAGCGACGGCCAGATTCGTCGCTCGTCCGTCGACAATTTGTATTAGCGACCGATCACTGACGGATCTTGGTCAAAATAATTCGTCGGTAATTAGCTCGTCGCTAATAATGATCCGTCGCTAAGTAGTCGTCACGCGACGGAATAGCGACGGCGATTCGTCATCACAATACGATGCATTAGCGACGACTTTTCGACGGTCTTTCGTCGATTTCAAGTATTAAATACTGAACTGTGTAGAAATAGCGACGGATAATCCGTCGGTAAACCGTCGTAATAGTGTATCAGAGTGTATCTTTCCGTCGCTATTCCGTCGAATGCTGTCGCTAACAAAGGACGGATTAGCGACGGAATACTGACGGATAATCCGTCGACCATGTTCTGGAAATGCTTGGCATTTCCAGAACCATGGCGACGGATACCTTGTCGCTACTCCGTCGCTCATCCGTCGACGAAGCGACGGACTAGTGACGGATAATCCGTCGCCATTGTTCTGAAAATGTCATGCATTCCAGAACCTTGGCGACGGATGTTCCGTCGCTATTCCGTCGAACTATGTATCTCCAGAAACATGGCGACGGATGTTCCGACGCTAATCCGTCGACCAAGCGTCGCTAACTGAAAATAGTTTCAAATCTCCAGGTAGCGACGGATATTCCGTCGAAAGGTAGTCGAAAACTGGAAACATCCGTCGCTAAGTTGTCACTAGTCCGTCGCTAACTGAGATTTTTTTAAAAAAATGCAGAGCTTTCCTGTTCACACAAATATACATAAACCAAACCAATATATAACGCACAATAATTATCCAACAATCACATAGACCAAATATATAATGCACACCAATTATCCAACAATCACATAGACCAAATATATAGTGCACACCAATATAAAATTATCACAAATATTCTAAAATCATAAACTAATATCCGTCGTTATAATCCGAAAATCCCACAAATATTCTCAAATTCTCACAAATATTCCAAATTTTCTTAATTACAATACTTTAAGGAGGAGGAGGAGTTCGATTGTCCGGTGGTGGTAATCCCTGCTGCGACCGCGAATATACTGCTCCACTAGGTACGGTGGCAAGTCGTCGTAGACACTGCTCGAAAGTCGGCGTAGCTACTTTGGCGAAATGAGATCAAGGAGTGCCGTCACAGTCGGAGGCGGTACCAGAGGGACAGCAGGGTTGAAAGAAAGATGACCGACGGAAGAAGGACCGGAAGCAGCAGTCGACGGACCGGCACCAGTAGAAGACGGACCGACACTAGCAACAGACGGACCGGCAGCTGCAGACGGAGGCGGGAAGTACGTGGCAATTTCCTTCCGTAAGGACGATACCGCCTCGTACAGCTGCGTAAGCTGCGACCTAACATCATCGTTTGCTGGAGCCGTGGGAGGAGGCGGTGTCGGTGGAAATCTCTGAGTCGCCATGTGCAACGGCCCTAGGGAGCCGACTCCGTATAGGTGCCCTTTCTTAAAGCCGTGGACGGTATCTACGAACAAGTCGTTGCAAGCAACCAAAGAAGAGGGCGTCCGGGCGGGCGTCGTTTCATCGATATCCTCGGTCTCAGTTAACTGAGCCCGACTAAGGGCCTCACGATACACAGCCTATCAAATGAATGCGTTTTTATTATAAGATTTACCTAAGTTGTAATCAAAATCCTATGTTTCACTAAGCTAAGTGTGAATCCTAAGTTTACCTAAGTTATAGTCCGAATACTTTTAAATATAACGTAAATCTCATAAATATAAGTACATACATCAGTCTCCTTGGCTCTCTCGTCGACGAAGCTCCCGTCCTTCCGTCTCTTGTGCGTATGCTGGAAGATGTCATGCATGGTGACTGATTCTGGCGCCCTTCCCTCCTTCACCGCCTGTTAGGTCTGCATACGAAATTTTCGTAGAACTTAATTAACTCCGTACATTAATAATACTTAATTCGATAGTGAAATAAATTTACGGTATCTCACCAGATCTGCAAGCGTCGCTGCGTGGGGCCTGGATCCTTCCGTATGAAGCCCCGCAGCCCGTTGGTTCGCCTTTGCCTTCTCCGATTTCTCCTTGTACGCAGGAGTATTCATCATATCTAAGAGGTCCTCATAATAGTCCTGCCGGATCCAATTCGGCCTCGTTTGCCCCATTTTCAGGTCATGAATCATATCCTGTATCTTCTTCGAGGCAGCATTTTTGTAGGTCCTGCGAATCGCGTCCTCGCGATGGGAAGGGGCCACCAGTACGTCATCTAACATACAAATTCAATTATCATGTAATTTAAAAAAATGGTTGATTAAAGAGTAACTAATAATTAACTAGAAGATATAGATATATACCCTCAACTCGTCGAGCCAGACGTACTTCAAGTTTGGGGGCACCGACGAAAAGTTGAGGTAGGGACCATGGAAGTTAGCCCTGATAATTTCTCCAAGAGCCCTGGCAACATTAAACGGAAAAAACCTACAAAGAAGAAACGACTGGATTATTAACTTGAATAAATGAAAGAAATTTAATAAATTATCTTAAATTTACTTACGAGGTCCCCGCGGGCCATAGCTCTCGTCGGAACTCGCCTCTCGGCCTCTCTGGTGCCGTCGGAGGATCCGCGGGTCTGCGTATGTACTCCCCTATAACCGGATGGAACCGAGTATGGGGGTACTCTGGGGCCCACTATACAGTAACTGGGGGATTCACTGGTGGATCCGCTAGTGGGTCCGCTGGTGGGTCCGATAGCGGAACGGATCCGCTAGCAGATCCAGACTCATGCCTCGATGAAGTAGTCGATCGACGGCGGGATGCGTCTGTGCCCGGGGTACTCTCCGGGTCGGGCTCGCTGGATGGGGTCACATCCCGGGAAGATTGAATGCGACCACGACCACCAGCACCACTACGACCACGACCACGACCACCACCATCGCCAGCACCAGCACCACGACCACCACCAGAACCACGACCACGGCCAGCCATCATGATATGTAAATAGAACACATAAACATAATTAATAATATAAAAGTGTAAATGAATATAAAATTTTAAACTAAAGTATACATACCACCAGTAGGGAGACGAGTGCCGCCGCGACGAAAAAGACTAGGAGTGCCATCTGCAATAAGTAAATAATCGAACAAAAAAAACATGAATTCACGTAATTGCTTTTATGAGGTCAAACTTAATTCACGTAATTGGAAGTATTTTTAATATACAACAATATTTAACCTAATCATCGTCTTCGTTCTCATCCTCGGCCTCGTCTTCATCATCATCCTCCTCCTCATCCTCATCCTCATCGTCGATTTCATCTGTATCCTCATCCCCATAAAATTCTTATTCTTCTTCTTCTTCTTCTTCTTCTTCTTCTTCCTCAATATTTGGGACCAGACGCCTCTTTTTCCCCGGGTTGACAGCTAAGTCTTGTGTATCAACCTCTTCCTTCCCTCTATTTTCTTCAATAATATCTTCAACATCCATTGTATCCGAGTGTTATCCCAAGTATTGGGACTTTTCGATCTGGTCCTCTTAGTATGCTGGGTCTCCAACGTTGAATGTATTTCTAGATTTAATCTTGCATACTGCCTACCAGTCAAATCGATCTCTACGACACCTTGGGTAGCTTGTATCGTAGACTTGAACAGCCTGATTTGCTATCGCAAATGTATCGGACCCTCTATACCTCCTGCGATGATTTATATCGACAAATCCAAATTGTTTATCGATTCTCCAACCGATATTTGGTGTCGTATCGAACCACTCACATTTGAACATCACAATATGCATATCATATGGGCCAGTATATTATAAATCTACAATATTCCGAAACACTCCATAATAGTCAAAGTCCGGTTCGTCGTCATAGATGGTGCCTCTTATGCAAACACCGGAATCCTTGGTACTGATGCCGTCATTGATAAATTTGACATTTATAGCATTCTGAGTTGCCTTAAACCTGAAGCCCTTAACGACATAGCCTGGCCAAGTCTTTGTTTGCCTCTTCGGTCCCAATGCCAGATAACGAACACTCTCATTAGTGAGTGTTGTTTCAGGCAATAAAACCTGTAAATAAATATTTATAATTTAAATGTTTTAGATTATATATTTCTAATCTCAGTTACTTACGTATTTTATAAGAATATATAAAATCAACCTCAATTATAATCTCAGTTACTTACGTATTTGCGAAACTATGACGGAAATGTACAATCAACCTCTCTTTGAAGTCCCTCATCGGTAATATCGGGTGTCCTCATTTTGACTTCATCTCTAAATACACTATTAGAGAAAATAAGAATATATAAGTGTTGTCACTTACTTCATCAAATTCAAGATTATAACGAGTGCAAGTGTGCTGACTTACTTCTCCAAATCTCTCACTTCTTGTATGTCACAGTTTAACAAGACATATCGGTGAGCGGCATCATACTCGTCGTCAGTCAACCACCATTTTTTACTAGCCCCAACAGGCTTGCCCCTTACATTGATTATACCTCCATCCTCAACGTCCTCGTCATTCTTTTGAGGTCTATTTCGATTTGTCTTAACTTGAGTATCGAAATAAATGGAGCAGAAGTTTGATACCTCTTCGATAAGATATGCTTCGCATATCGAAGCCTCTATATGAGCCTTGTTGCCAACTTTCTTCTTTAGATGGTGTAGGATCTAGAGAGACAAATTATCTTGTGAATTAAGAATTTATTTTAAAACCCACTGAAATTCAACTTAAATTATATCAATTTTTATGTACCTTTCAAATGGGTACATCCATCGGTAATGAACAGATGCACCGACACGGGCTTCGTATGCTAGATAAATCGGTAGATGCTCCATGCTGTCGAAGAAGCCAGGAGGAAATATTTTCTCCAACTTGTAAATTGTTAAGATAATCTTCTACTTAAGTTCAACCATGTGTTGCACAGTCAACTTAGTTGAACAAATATCCCTAAAGAATATATATAGTTCGGCCAACGGAACCCATACAGCAGAAGGCAACAACTCTTTCAAAGCAATGGATAGTAATCTTTCCATAAACACGTGGCAGTTATGACTCTTCATTCCCGTTAGCTTGCGTTCATTGAGATCAACGCATCTAGACAAATTCGACACATAGCCGTCGGGAAATCTTAAAGTAGATACCCACTTGAAGATTATTAATCTATCTTCCTTGCTTAATGTGTATTGTGCTATCGGCTTAGTTATTTGTCCACCAGCTCCCCTTTGTATCAAGTTCAGATAAGGACGCTTGCATATCTCGGCAATGTCTTGTCTTGCTTTTGGATTGTCCTTCGTCTTTCCTTTAATATCCATGACGGTATTGAAGACATTATCGAACACATTCTTTTTGATATGCATAACATCAAGATTATGCCTTATAAGATTATCTTTCCAATAAGACAAGTCCCAAAAGATACTCCGTTTGATCCAGTTATGGATTTGTCCGAACCCATCGACACGATTGTTCGATGGATCTTCCATTACAGTGGGCAAGTCCTTTACATCTTCCCAAATATTGTATCCCGATAATCTGGCAGGCGGAAGAAATTTTTTTTGTTTTCCAGATCTGAACGCGTCCTTGTTCTTTCTCCAAGGATGACTTGCGGGCAGAAATTGACGATGACAATTAAAGAAAGAAGTTTTTCCTCCATGATTAAGGCGGAACGCCTTACTATTTTGCATGCATATCGGACAAGACATGGTGTCGTGAGTACTCCATCCCGACAGCATACCGTATGCAGGAAAATCATTGATTGTCCACATCAGTGAAGCTCTCATCTGAAATTTCTGTTTTCTGGAAATATCATAGGTCGCGACGCCGATCTCCCACAGCTGTTTCAGCTCATCCACCAACGGCTGTAAATATATATCGATATTCTTCATCGAATTTTTGGGACCCGTTATGATAGCTGTCAAGAACAGATAAGGAGTTTTCATACACATCCATGGTGGCAGATTGTAAGGGGTCAGAATGACCGGCCAGCAGGAGTATTGAGATCCCGACTGCCCGAAAGGGGCGAAGCCATCAGAAGATAGCCCCATGGATACATTTCTAGGCTCTGCAGCAAAATCTGGATGACGAAAATTAAAATATTTCCACGCCTCTCCATCCGAAGGATGTGATAATTCTCCATCGTCCTTTGTGCGTTCTTCGTTGTGCCACGTCATGTGTTCTGCTGTATTCTGAGACATATACATCCTCTGCAAGCGCTTCGTTATCGACAAGTAATGCATATACTTGTAAGGACATCGTTTTCTAGTTGACTTTCCTTTTCCCCTGACTGGCTTGTAACGATCCGCATTACAGAAGCGGCAACTTTCTATATCCTCGTTCTCCTTGTAGTACAACATGCATCCGTTGCGACAACAATCTATCTTCTCGTACCCCAGTCCCAGTTGTCGGACCATCATCTTCGATTTGTAGAAGTTTTTTGGAAGCTCTTTTGATTCCTTCGGTAACACCTCCTTGATTAGTTGTATAATCCGATCATAGCAAGTTTGTGGCAAGTTAAAATCGGACTTTATGTTCAACAACCGCATCGTCACTGATAGTACGGAAAGTAGCTCACAACTAGGATACAAAGAAGTTTCAGCATCCTGAAACATATCATAGAACTCCTTCGCCTCGGAATTAGGATCCTCCGGATCAAAATTAGGCCATGCCGTGTCGTACACCATATCTCGTGCAAGGTTCTGCAAGTCTCCATAATCAACAGAGCATTCGTCGTCTTCGACGACAAAATTCGTTGCAGCATTATCATCAAAAGCATAAGTAGCAGCATTCGCAACCTGTCTTTCCGTATATAGTTCACCTTGCGATGACCACAGGCCGTAATCACGTACGAAACCCTTACGGGTCAAATGATCTATTACACACACCACTTCTTCGTAACGTCTATTGCGACAATTACGACATGGACACTTGATTTTGTTACCGTCCATATACTGAGCTTTGCTCATGGCATACTTAAGAAACACTTCCACGCCTGCCTGAAATTCATCACTCACACCTATTCTGCTCTCATGTTGTCATTTGTACATCCATGTACGATCAACAAAATAACGATCCATCACAGATTGGATATGAAAATTTGTATAGTAAGACAAACTAAACAAAATTAGTATATAATCATGTAACTGGTGGATCCGCTGGTATATAGGCCGGATGTACTTAGTATCGACCGTATCAGACTAGTATCGGTCTATAGGTTTGGTATAGGCCGTATCAAATTGGTATTGACCTTAGCGAATTGATATCGTCCTATCCGATATGTATCGGCCGTACAGCTAGGATTCGTACCGGCCTTATCGATTCGGTATCGGCCATATACGATAGGTATCGGCCGTAGCGACGTTATATATCGGTCGTATAGATTAGTATGGTTCGATACCGATACCGATAGTTCGATACCGATACCGATAGTTCGATACCGATAGCTCGATACCGATACCGCTAGTTCGATACCGATACTGATAGTTCAATACCGATACTACTAAGTCCAAATAAAGCGTCGATCATGTTATATACGGTTCAACTTGACGAGTCAGTAAATATATATATATATATATATATATATATAATTCATGGTTTAAAGTATCGGCCAATATCGATCCGATACGGCCGATACCGATACGGTTTGGCATGTTCCGATCCGATACCGACCGATACCAAATATTGACCGATTCCGACATTGGGGGTCTTCGTTCCGGTCAATTCGGCAAAGAAAATTAAACATCATAGGAATAGTTCAATGCCGATTCCGATACCGATATTATGAACCTAGGTTGAAAGCATAATAAGGTTGTAAAAGCATGTAAAAGAATCTGATACTACCGATAATTATTTCTTTCCTAATACCAAAAAATCCGAAACTCCGATCCGAAACTGCCGATACTACCGATATCGTCGATACCAATACTCATAGGAAAAGTCCGATACCGATTCCGATACCGATACTTTGAACCTTGATATATATATATATATATATATATATATATATATATAATTAACTAACTAACATTTACTAGTGTAATAGCATAATGCTAACTAAAATTAACTAACTAACATTTATCGATTCCGATACCGATTCCGATACCGATAATTATTTGTTTCCCTATGATTCTTCCCCACCGCTCCCAGTAAACCCTAACCCTAATATTTTTATATAATTTCTGTAGGTCCTAAAAATGAAGTTGCACCCATCAAAAAAGCAATAAAAATCAAATTGTGCACCCTTCAAATGAACTGCGCAGGAGACAGATTGCGCAACAACTCAACTGCACAAGATGAACTGCGCACTCATCCAAGCGCGCTAGCTGACATGGCAACGTCATCATTATCTGACAGAAAATCAGATCTTCTGACAACTGACAGCACGAAAAGTAAGGAGTCTGTTCGTTTCTCGAGCCGCGCCGCACTCGATGATAGCTGTACAACCAGCGCAGTTTGACAGCTCAACCTCAGCACAATCCGAGTCTTAGTGCAACCCATTGGAAGCACAGTCTGATGCTAGCGCAGTTTAAGCAGCGTAGTCCATCAAGATAATTGACAATTTACACGTGGCCTACATGCCATCAATTGCTCACCCCGTGGCAACCATCTGTACACGACCATGTACATTTCAATCAAACAATGCCACGCGTCTAATACAGTGGATCCATGATCGATTAACTGCCAGCGCAGTTCGCTGCTTGTGCAGTCCAATGCCTGCGCAATCGTGTCTGCGCAATCCAGAAATAACTACTAATTAGTTATTTTCCAGAACTCTATAAATAGAGTTTCAATTCCTTCATTATCAAGATCAGATCATTCAAGATCATCACCTGAGATCAGGAGTTCTTGCCAAAGTGCTGCTGTATTCTTCAGAGGCTATCGTCTTCAAAGTTTACATCGTCCAAGGAATAAAATAATCGTCTTCAGATCGGATTCCTATAGTTGTACTTTCCCAGAATTCAATTGTAATCTTCTTACCAAGTTTTTGAAATAAAAAGAACTTTTGTTTTTGCAAACAAAATAGCGACTCTGCTGGGGAAGACTTTCTCCTCCGACGAGGAAGTGATAACTCAATGTGATGTTGCGTCTATCGGAAAGACGCAGAAGACGCTGGTTGTGAAGGTCAACCAGACGGCCTACGAGGCGATGATCAACTTCGGGACTACTCGTCGCACTGCAACTTCTGCCAAGAGCAAAGTCTGTTTAGTGTGGACTCCAAAGTCCTCTGCACAATCCTCTGCGCAGTCTGCTGTCTCTGTTCCCAAAACTGCTGTGCAGTCTGCTGCCTCTACTACCCATGTGCAGTATACTGCTTCTCTTGCCAGTGCACAAACCACTTACTATGCTGCTCTGGTAAAGTGCAAGACTCCTCTTCCCCTGGAGCAGTTGGCTGCAACTCAGTCCACCACTCCATCAACCAGAGTGCAACTCAAGCACTCTGAAGTCAAGAGTCCTGCTGCGCAAACTACAGTTTCTGTGGCCAAAATGCCATCTGTCAAAGCTCCCCAGGCGCAATCAACCCTGGCGTAAGCTGTTCCTGTGCAGTCTAATAGGGATAGTCCTTTGGCTAATCTCTCTTTTTATCACATTAAAGGAAAAGACTCTGCTCTTCTTCCCAAGTACCCTGTTGCTCCAGCGCAATCCACTGGGGGTAGTCTGTTAATTGTTCCTCTTCCTCCTCGGAACAAAAAAAAGGCCCGTTGGTCTTTTCTCAAACTTCCTCGTTCCACGACATGGAAGACAACAGAGGGAAACGCTCTTTAGCTAACCCTTCTTCACAAAACAAGGAAAAAGGTCCTTTGGTCTTTTCTCAGTCTTCTCCGGTTTTTACCGTAGAAGATCAATCTGAATGTGCCTCGGCACCAATCAGTACAAGAGCTCTCTCAAACAAGAGTTCTTTCCTCCCTGCCAAAGGGAAGTGTATTGATCAAAGAGGTATTCTGCCTACTCCGGTAGCAGAATTCCAAGATCTCCCTACTCTTCGGATATCCCGCTCAAAACAGAGAAAATTACTAGTGTCTCAGACAGAAACCCCTGGGGGTGAATTTGCTGATCTAAGGACTTATCTCAATAGACCAACTTCGGCAAAACGCAAACAGCCAATGTCGAAGATGAACTTGCATCAGAGACAAACTTCCAGGATAAAAAATCCTGACACCTATGCTAATGAGGTGAGTACTTCTCTATATACTCATGGGACAAAACATTTGAAGAACCGAAACCACGTTCCGAATGTGGTCAAAGAACATATTCCTCAGACTTCTTCTCGTCCCATCATTGTTCCTGATCTCCGAGAGCACCTCAAACAAAAGCGGGACAACATCTCAACACCTCCAGTTCAGCCACTTGGACACCATTATAATCACAAGGTTGTCATCAAGTACTGTTGTCAGACAACAAAATGATCTGTCTTCGATCGTTTGAATTTTGCAACGTCAGAACTAATGTCAGAAGATGAAGACGAAGTGTTGTACGCTTCCGTCAACATGACTTCTCGAGACACTGGGGTAGAAAGTGCTCCAAGCACGGCAAGCCTCACAGGCCCAGCCGGCGGTATTTAGATTTACTCCAAGAATCTTCTGAAGGAGTATTTTGACATACCAGATCCCGAAGCCGAGACACAATCGGTCAAAGGAATCTTCTTCAAGATCCTTCTGGTCATCTCTCTATTTCTTATTCAGGAGATGATTCTTTCTCTGATTATGATGCATACAACGAAAGTTCTGAACAGACAGTATCTTCTACTGTACCTAGAGAAGTGACAGAATACATTGTCACTGAAGACCCAGATGCTTCCAGTTCAGCAAATCAAGAACAACGAATAGCTGCACTAGAGGACAAGCTGAAGACCATGGCTGAAATGGCTGCAAGTATGCATTCTATTATTGTGGCCCAATATACAGTACCACCGACCGTACCTGCTGTAAATCCTGAGATCATAGCATCGTCGGTACCTGTCAATGCAGGTCTGGGGGTAGTATCTCCTCAAATACCCCCTGTACAAATTCAACCCACACCTTGTCAGTCAGGAGCTAGAGGTAGCACTTACCATGCTGTTCCTCCTCCTAACACTCAACCTGCTCCTTCTGCATCATCGGAGGATGCTAATGAAGCAGTCAAACTCTTGCACACTCAATTCAAGGCCTTCAAAGAGAAGGACAACTTACAGAGATTAGGGATCAAACAACCCTATCCAGTTGAATGAAAGGAAGTCCCATTTCCTCCAAAGTACAAAATCCTTATAATTTTGCTGTTTGATGGCAGCACTTCTCCAAGTCAGTTCATTAACCACTTTGAGGTAATGACTGTTCAACTTCAGCTAAATGACGCTCTTCTTACCAGGGTGTTCGTCGGCTGTTTAGCCGATGTAGCATACGATTGGTACAGAAGCTTGCCCGATGGCTGTATCACCTCTTTCTCTGGTTTGAAACAAGTCTTCTTGGAGCGATTCTACGAGGGAATCAATGACATGACTATGTCGGCCCTCAACAAGATCAAATAAAGACATAATGAAACCGCTGAGAGTTTCATTGAAAGATTCTACCGAGAAGCATTAAAGATGCCTCCTGGAACTCCGGCCGCTGTCACTATAGATACCTGCAAGGCAAATGTTTTGCCTATCATCAGCATGTGGACGGGGTCAACTCAATTTCAAGACTGGCCATCATTCATTGTCAATGCTAAAGCGGCTGAAGTTAGCGCTGACAAATTCAAGCAATTGGGGGTACACATGTCTAACCCCGACCGGGATGAACACCCGACAGCTAGTAGCGGTAATCGCCAGAACAACCACACAGGTAAAGAAACTTTAAACATCAATCTGAAGAACAAAGAATCTCTGGCTGTCAACGTAGCTCCACCTATGTCTACTTCTACTCCTTCTGCCCCTCCACCAAGGGAACCTCGTCCAAAAGTAGAGTACTCCTTTGACGAGAACGACACCGTGAGCATCTTCGATTGCTTAATCAAAAGCAATAAGATCCAACTCCCAAACCCGAAGAAGCCCGACGAGGTCGGTAAGACTGATCATCCCAAATACTGTGTTTACCACGGGTTCATTGGTCATCCCACTCGAGCATGTTACGTGCTCAAAGGCAAAATTCAGGAGCTAGTCAATGTTGGTGTTATCACTCTTCAACAAGATGAGAAGACTGTTATCGTTCTCAATACAGTTCAGTAACTTCCCTCCACAGATGGTACAACATGGTGTCATCCCTATCCCCAAGGCCACTCTTAAGATCGAGAATCTCCCTCCTCCACGGAGTGAAGGTCTCGTCCCCTTATCCCTTGATAATGGCGAGATTATGTGGATTTATTCGGATCTTGTTTCTGACTTTGAGGCTCCTTCTAAGCAAAAAGACCGCTCCAAGGACAAAAAAAAGATCTGCAATATGGTGTCTTTTGACCCCATAGTTGAAGAGGAAATCCTGGTGGGCACTAGGTCAGGGAAAGCTTATCTACGGGAACTTCCCGAGATTCAAGAAAATCCTGCTTCTTCTTCTGAGTCTGCTCCAGTGCAACCTGCCTCTGCTGAGGGCATCTCTGCTGTGCTTTCACCGGTTGTAGAACCCATTCCCCCTAAACCGACAGCAGCCGATAAAGGCAAACAACAAGTCCGCTTCGACAAACCTTTGAAGAAGTCATCCCCTTCTGGACTTGAAAAGTCATACAACTTTGATATTTTAGCCCAACAAGCCAATACACCGGCCAGGCTGTCAATCTTCGAGCTCTTGTGCCTCTCCAAAGAGACTCGAGAAACTCTGAGTGAAGCTCTCATGCAGGCGGAAACCTGTCTAACCCTTCTGAGGAAGCCGAAAGCAGAGCGTGTCTCCTGCCTCCATTGCCACAGTGTGTTGGAATTAATTCCAAACATTGCCTTCACACAGGATGATATGTTGATGGAAGATAATAGGCATGATCGTCCTCTATACTATACAGGATATGTCGACTCGATGAAAGTCGATCGTATTCTGATAGATCCAGGGTCTGCCCTCAGTATCATGCCAAAGACAATGTTAGATGCACTGAAGATCCCAGTACATTGTCTTTGCAGTACAATCACCACCATCCTGGGGTTCAACCAAGAAAGAAGTGAGCCTCTGGGCAAGATTCTTCTAAAACTATAAATTGGCAATCTTCGCACAAAGGTGACCTTCTACATTATAGACAACTATGGTTGCTCTTACAATGCTCTTTTGGGAAGACTATTTCTTTACGAACACAACATTGTTCCTTCGACTGTTCATTAATGTTTCAAATACGTTGATGACAATGGAGAGGTTCAAAAAGAGGTTGCGGATCTCTACCCTTTCAAAGGTGTCGAAGCATATTGTAACGATGCTCGCATGTATAAGGATGAGTTCATGAAAGTAGTACTGGCTCTGGACACTGAAGAAGAACAAGAAGCAGTGCCCAATGACACCCTCATCATACCTGTTAAAGGGCGTGTTTCTCGTCCTCAATCTTCCAAACCACTGGCTATTCACTTGCCAGTCCAGAAGCAACCAACTGATGGTGGTCAAGATCAAAGGGAGGTCACCTCTTCTGAGCCACTTGTTATCGACCTACGTCGTAACAAGGATAAAATACAGCTCACTTCTTCTGAGCCACTTGTTATTGATTTATCTCATAACAAGGATAAAAGGGAGCTCACCTCTTCTGAGCCGCTTGTTATTGACCTCCGTCGTAATAAGTCCAATCCTCCTCCACGTTCTTCTTCTCCCCCTCTTGTAATCAATCTGACCAAGCCTGCTACAGCTAAAAGTCCTGTTGTAAATACAGATGTATAAATCAATGAAAAAGTATATCCTTTCCACTATACTGATGTCATTTATCATGCTAAGTGCTATTTGGATATGTTAGATAGCTTTCAGTCATTTACAATGGGAGTTGTACAGTCTCTTCAAACAGAGGTCTTACTCGAACACCCAGATGATTCATACTTTGTTTTCCCTTCTCGAAAGAGAGGCGAGAGTCCAATACTTTTTAGTAAAGGACCAGAACAAAAATTCAGCTATACGGATGATAGCAAAAATAACGATATGGGACGTCTCCAACTCCGTCGTTATAGTCAACAATCAAAAGACATCATCCGAAAGATAGGTTATGACTTCAAGAATGGCCTCAACTACGGTAAGGGTAGAAGAACTCCTATCCGTACGGTTGTTCCGGAAGGAAAATTAGATATGTACTATAGCAGGACAAAAAGAGGTATCGGTTATGCTTCACCTCCGATCTTATCTCCAGCAGTCTCCGAGTCTGATAGTGAGGAACGCTCTAACTCTTCTGATTCCAGATCATGGGACTCTAACACCGGCATTAGTCAGGTTCATCAGCTGATAGTATCTTCTAACATGGTCTCTACCGAACTTCCAGAAGGTTATGACGAGGATATCGAAGAAAGTCCTGAAACAGATCCTTGGGCTCAACAAATGGATACCCAATGGGAACTCCGATTCGAACAACGAGAACCTCCTACTGAAGATCAATTGGTTCAAATTGACGTAGGATAAAGTGGGTCACCTCGTCCAATATTCATCAGCAAGAACCTTTCAGAGGCGGATAAGCAAGAATTAATTCTTCTTATTTGAGAATACATTGATGTCTTCGCCTGGAGTTATGAAGATATGCCAGGTTTAGATCCCAAAGTTGTTACTCACAAATTGAATATCTTACCTAATGCAAAGCCAGTCAAACAGCATCAAAGGCGATTCAAGCCAGAAATGATGGACGCTATTGATGATGAAGTCAAAAAGCTCATAGCTTGTGGCTTTATTCGAGAAGAACAACATCCAGATTGGGTAGCCAATATTGTCCCAGTCTTGAAGAAAACTGGCAAAGTTCGAGTTTGCATCGACTTCCGAGATCTTAATGAAGCATGTCAAAAAGACGAGTTTCCTCTCCCTATTACAGACGTCATGATCGACAATACTTATGGGTTCGAGCGAATATCCTTCATGGATGGATTCTCTGGATACAATCAGATTCGGATGAATCCTGAAGATAAAAAAACACACTTCTTTTCGCACTCCTCGCGGAGTCTACTGCTATACCGTGATGCCATTTGGTCTCAAGAACGCTGGTGCAACTTACCAACTTGCTATGAGTACTATCTTTCGAGATCATCTACGCAAGACTGTTGAATGCTATGTGGACGATATTGCTGTCAAGAGTCGTCTAAAGGAAGATCACATCCAAGATTTGAGAACTGTCTTCAATCTAATGTGCCAACATCAGCTGAAAATAAATCCCACCAAGTCATTCTTGGGTGTCTCTAGTGGTAAATTTCTCGGCTTCTTCATTACCTCTAAAGGTATACACGTGGATCCTGAAAAGATCAAAGCCATTCAAGAGATGCGTCCTCCACGTAACCTAAAAGAGCTACGAGGATTCCAAGGTCGACTTGCGTACATTAGGAGATTCATTTCAAATCTGTCTGGACGCTGCAGACTATTTACCCAGTTAATAAAGAAAGGTGTCTCTTTCATTTGGACTGAAGAATGTCAACGAGCATTTGACGACATAAAACAATATCTCATGAACCCACCATTCTTGATGCCACCAATCTCGGGCATACCATTCTTAATGTATGTCGCGCTATGGATCATTTATTGGGTGCTTTACTTGCCCAAAAGAACAAAGAAGGTCATGAACATGCCATCTACTATCTCAGTTGTACTATGATTGGTGCTGAACACCGTTATAGTCCGGTCTAAAAAGAATGCTTAGCCCTTATGTTCGCTGTTCAAAAGACTCGGCATTACATCATTGGACAAACTATTCATCTTATATCCCGAGTTAATTCTCTTCGGGTACTGATGAAGAAGCCAAGTACACTCAACTCTCGATTGGCTACATAGGCTATTCTGTTAGCCCAATATGACATGGTAAATGTTCCACAAAAGTCTGTCAAAGGTCAAGCACTGGCTGAATTTTTAGCGGCTCATCCTATACCGGAGACATCAAAACTCTATGATGAAATTCCAGACGAGACATTGGAAGCAAATATGATCTCCGAAGAATTTTCTACTTGGCGTCTGTTCTTTGACGGTGCATCCAGGATCGGACCAAATGGTACCATTATCGCAGGAGTTGGGGTTGTTCTCGTTTCTCCAGATGGGTCAACTATCCAAAGAGCCTACTCCCTAGATGAACCTTGCTCCAACAACGTGGCAGAATACAATGCTCTACTCATTGGCCATCAATTAGCTAAACAACTAGACGTCGAATATCTTGAAGTCTATGGCGACTCCAAGCTGGTTGTCAACCAGGTTAGAGGAACTTATGAAGTTCGTCATCAAGATCTAGTGCCTTATCATGAAGCGGCAATCAGCATGGCTACATCATTCAAAGCCTTCTTCATCGAATACGTCCGCCGGGCTTGCAATACTGAAGCAGATGCTTTGGTTAATCTTGCAGCAGTCTTAGCCATACCTGTTAAAAGACAACAAGTGGTGGTTGTCTCTAATCGGGAATTGTTCAGCATTGAAAACAATCATAATATTGGGTTCAGTAATCTTATTGAGGCCAATGTTATCAGTGAAGATTGGAGAACTCCCTTCATCGACTTCGTGGTCCATGATATACTTTCTGAAGATCCCAAGGAGGCTACGAGTATTCGTCGACGATCTCTGCGATTCTACTATAATCAGACCACCAAAACTCTCTATCGTCGGACTTATGACGATCTTCTCTTACGCTGTCTTGCTGGTGATGAAGTGAAGCAAGTATTACGTGAAGCTCACGATGGTGTTTGCGGAGCACATCAACCCGGCCCTAAGCTATAAGATCGTATACGACGTATGGGTTACTACTGGCCCTCTATGGTATCTGATGCCATTGAATATGCAAGAAAGTGTCGAGCTTGTCAAATCCATGCAGATTTCATTCATCAACCATCAGAATTCCTTCATTTGACAGCTTCTTCCTGGCCTTTCGAAGCTTGGTACATGGATATTATAGGTCCCATCAATCCTCCTTCTTCTAAGGGACATCGGTTTATACTAGCTATAACGGACTACTTCTCCAAATGGGCCGAAGTTACACCCTTGACAGAAGTCAAAACCAGCAGCGTCATCAACTTTGTCAAACATCATGTCATTTATAGATTTGGTGTACCTCGACGAATCATTCATGACAATGGACCTCAGTTTATCAGCCAGAAGTTTACAAGATTCTGCGATGATCACCGAATTGACAATGTCGCTTCGACAGCCGACAATCCTGCTGCTAATGGCTTGGCTGAAGCCTTCAACAAAACTATCATCAAGCTCCTTAAGAAGTTTGTATCTACTAACAAACAAAATTGGAGTGAAAAGCTTGGAGAATGTCTTTGGGCCTATCGTACTACGGTCCGCAACTCCACAGGTTGTACACCTTTCTCTTTAGTGTATGGCTGTGAAGCAGTTCTACCCCTGGAACTTCAAATTCCGTCCTTAAGGATTGTCATCGCTAATGAGCTGATAATCGAGAACAACGATATTCTTTGACTTCAGGAATTGGAGGCGCTTGACGAGAAGCGACTATTGGCTCAACAACATATTAAATTATACCAAGCCCGCATCTCGAAGACTTTCAACCGCAAAGTTAAAGTCAGAGCCTTTCAGAAAGGAGAGCTCGTTCTAACGGTCAGACGTCCCATGACTATGACACATATGACCAAAGGCAAGTTCGATGCAAAATGGGAAGGTCCATATATCGTGAGCAAAGTCTTTTCAAATGGAGCATATCAACTCTCAGAGCTTGACGGTCTAGTTGCTATGATCCGACGGTTCACCCGTTCATTCATCCGACGGTTCACTAGTTCATTCATTCATCCGACGGTTCACCCGTTCATTCATTCATCTAACGGTTCACCCATTCATTCATTCATCCGACGGTTCACCTGTTCATTCATTTATCCGACGGTTCATCCGTTCATCCATTCGTCCGACGGTTCACCCGTTCATCCATTCATCCGACGGTTCACCCGTTTATCCATTCATTCAATTCCTCTGACGGTTTATCCGTTCATCCTGAAGATTCATTTCGTTCACACATTTTGACGATTCATCCATTTCGTTCATATCAGTAACTTGTCATCTTTGATTAAGTTGTCTACTGAAATAATAATATTCAACAAATTATATTCTGCCATGTCCACATTACCTCTTAGCAGATATAATGAATATAATTATTTTCTAAATCAAGAAATATATCATGTCTCGGACCTCTGAATATGTTTTCTATCGCTATTATTTATATCCGAATGAGATATGCAATAAATAATAGAGCCACAAAGAAAATGTCTTTTTATTGATCAAAATTAAAAGGCATTACAAAAAGACTTGTTACAAAACAGAAGATACAAAAAATCTTTCTATTCAGCTGGTGGGGTCATCAAACTAGCCATTTGCTGCTTTAGAGTTTGAAGTCGCTCCTCTCTAGAGTCTATCACCCACCTTCTAGCTTCTTCTATACCAGAATTTTCATCAAAAGTCGGTAAGGTTACTAGTCGTCGGGAGATTTCATTTTGATGAGTCCTGACATATTTATCTCTTTCGTGAGTCAGAATGTCCAGTTGCTGGACGGCAGCCTGATGTTGAGTAGTCTCTTCTTCCAGAGCAAGTTGAATAATTTTTAACTCTTTCTGAAGTCGATCGAACTCTACTTTCAGCTCAACAACTTTCTTTTCCTTCTGCCCAGCAGCAGATGCTATTACTTCCATCTGAGAATTGTACTCTGAAGACTTGGCAGCAAAAGTGTCCAAGGAAACCTGGAAATCAGCTTTTGTAGCTGCAGCCTCTCGAGACATCCTCTCAAACTCAGCATGTACCAAGGATTCCACCTCTCTCCGATTGAGATCTTTATAGATCTTAACTAATTCTTCCAACTCATCCAGTATGTGTTCAAGGTAAGCAGCTTGCGCTTCATCACCTTGACTTCGGATGGCAGCAATCAGATAAGAGGTTGGACCTCTAACAGTGATGAACCCAACATCTTCCTTCTCCATTACCCTTTCTATTAAAGGTCCTAGTGAATTGAAAAAAAGGTTGGTGAAGGAGCCGATAATGAATCTGTTAGTAGCTATAGCACCAGGGGTAGCAGCTACTCCCATGGATATTGAAGCAGCAGGTGCTTGCACAGTGGAAGCTCAGTAGCATGAACTGTGGTCTCTTTGGACAAGGGAGCCATGGTAGAGCTGGTTGCTCCTCCCAGATGTTCTTCTGTGAAATCAGATAAACCCTATCAGCTTGCTGTCATTAGCAACTATCGAAAAGGTCAAAAGTAAGGGTAATCTTACCATTGCCGGGACCAGTGACAAGTTTGTCATCTGCTGATATGGGTTGTAACCTCGCAGAAATAGCTTCAGACATTACTGCCTGGCTACTACCCGCTTCAGAGCCGTCTGACAAGTGACGGCTACTGCTGGCTATCTCCATTATTGGCACTATATCAGTGCATGTTGGAGGAATCGGAGAAGTTGAATTTCTGTACGGATAAAAATTAAGATGTCAGCCATTTAATCCATAAAAGAAGGGTATTAATATCAATCAATACCAGTACCTCCTTGATGAGTGACCGTAGCTCCCTCCGGTAATACTTCTTTAATCAGATTCTTCTCTGGGGATGCGGGTACATCAGCATCCTCTTCTGGGTTAAAAGTGTCATCAACAGCCTCTGTTGATGTATCTTCATCACTAGCACTCTTCTCTCGTGTTTCTCCACCAACTGGATCCGCATCATCTTGGAAGCCAAAGTCACAATCATCTAGTGCCTCAATCATTAACTGATCTTCTTCAGCACGTATTGATCGAAGAGAAGCTAGAAGATGGGTGGTTTCTGTTGCAAGTTGTATTGCTTTGGGAGATGCTTCTAGCTCATTTGGCCTCGCAGTTTCATCTGCCATCTCTGCGATTTCCCCCCTGGTCTCTACAACTTCGTCCCTTTTTTTTGAACTGAAAGTCTCCTGCCCGGGTTCAAGGGCAGGCGTAGGAGACGACATCATGACTCCAGCAACAACACTGGTCACAACCGACGATAGGATAGGTCTTGGAGGAGTGGCCACCTTCCTCCTGAAAACTATCCTCTTTCTGCGTAAAGGTCTCTCCGGACTCTCTACGTCTACAACATCTACCTGCCTTTGAAGAGAGGTTGGAGTCGCCGCCTCTTCTCTTTGAGTCGACTCAGCATGCTGTCGAGATTGCGATCGGATGGTAACTCTTTCTGAAGATTCTAAGATAATCTTCCTCTTAGCAACTGGAGAAGAAGGTTCTTCCGCCTTCCTTTTCTTCCTCTCCTTGATTGGAGATCTGATGACCTTCAAGGAGACGCGCAGTGGCTGGTTGACTTCTTCAGGGAAGTTGGCTTCCCTGGAAGCTTCCAACGGTGCATCAACTGGCTCATCTTCTTCATCATTTCCAGGAGCCACCACAACAGATGCTCCCTTCTTTAGTCGGGCCGCATTCGCAAAACTGTCTACGAGACTGAAGTTCTCCGCAAAAGTGTTCGCCGATGTGTAGAAGAGCGAATATGTATATAGCATACGAGGACCGTGATCGCTCTTTAGCGGCATTGAGAACATCGTCCTCGTGTCCCGAGCATTATAGTAAGCCCAAGCACGAGCTCCATCGATCAGATAACCTTTTCCTTATAGGCACGTTATGGCGTTGTCTACGTGGAACTGGTCATAGCCGAATTGCGTACAAATCGGCTCGGGTGATAAGGCTCCAGATAGCACTCATCTTCAAATCTGTACACTAAGTGAGACGGTCGGATCGTCTTCAACCAGTTGAAAATTGTGTGGCCCAGAGGCTGTGCCCTCCCAGAATCGATAAGGTTGGTGGACATATGCT
Organism: Iris pallida; assembly: GCA_029216955.1. NCBI lineage: Eukaryota > Viridiplantae > Streptophyta > Magnoliopsida > Asparagales > Iridaceae > Iris > Iris pallida. The sequence continues at coordinate 8,425,572 of JANAVB010040019.1, forward strand.
CGTAGCCAGCCGGAGGGAGAACACAATAGAAGTTCCAGCCCTTTCCAAGATTCATAGCGCGTCTGCAATCTCTTAAAGTGGTGTATATCCACTTGCTTTTGGAGAATCTCCTCAAGAAGCTGCCGCTCACCGCTCCCATATCAGGGTTCATCAGTGAAGGATAGTGCAGAAGCAGCCATTCGAACAGATAAGTGTATGGTAGCTCCAGCCAGGAAAAACTTTCTTTCTCACCCTTTTCTCGAAGCATTTGATCAACAAAAAGGCGGAGGCCAGTATTTACTCTGTAAGTCATCGCTGACAATAGATCCATCCGGTAGCCAAAGACTAAGCGGACGGCAGTAAACAGCACGCCGCGATGAAAGCGATCGACGGCATTGGCTCCAGGAACGACGTATCTTCGGAGCCAATAAGTGAGGAAACCCGCCAACTGGGCCTCCTTCGACATGGGCCTATAGCCCATCCTCATATAACTCTCAATAATATCATTTTTCTTAAGAGGGGGATATTGAAGATCATCTTCAATCTTGATATCCATATCCTTGTTCTCCTCCATCAACCCTATCACTTCGCTGTGGCTAAGTGGTCTGAAAAAGGAGGGTTGGCAGTTATCATGCTCCTTTGTCTTTTTCTCAATGATATGGCCGAGAAAGAGATACGACAAACATTTTGTTGAGTAGCAGGTGCCGGATGTACCACTCTTGTAGCACAAGGAATAGATCTTATAGTGGCATAGCAACTCTTCGAAGACGGCCACCATGTCGGCATTCTCTTGACGTAATTTGTCTAACTCATCATTGGTCGGGACAAATTTTTCGTAGGGGATATCCCCCATGGGAAAGCTGGAGATGTACTTTATCTCATGTAAAGCCAATCTGATCTCTCCGCAAGGTGTCATAAAAGTCCCTGTTCTGTAATTGTATCTCTCTGCCAATGCAAGAAAGAGATGCGGATTAGGCGGGAAACCATAAACGGTGGCGTACATCACTTGGTACAGCTCAATCTCTTTGAGCTTGTCTTCAAATTGAGCGAATATCCAATTGGTTATGCAGCTCCACCTCTTGTTATCTGGATTCACGAGACCAGTCAATCGAATATCCTGGTCTGGATATCTTCCCTCAACCTTCGCAAACTCGTTTGCGAATATCGATGTTCTGACCGGTAGCAGCAGGGAAGAGTTTTCTGGTAGGATGTACCCAGGTTTCAGTCCTCTGAGTAGGGAGCTGTGACGCTCCGAGGAATTGTAGAACATGTCTTTGCTGTTCGGCTCCTTCTTTACACAGATGTTACCCGTTCGAGCTTGCTGGAGTGGAGTTATATCCCATTCCATCCTCCTAGGATAGCTCGTAAAAGCATAGCGAGATAGGGGAAGGCATCTGAAAATCTCTGGTAAAAGTATCATCTTTTTGCATCTTTGAAAAAGCCTTTGCTCCATACGAGGTCTAGGCTGGAAGTTTTTATCGAAAGCCTCACCGAACAGGAACAACAGCTTCTTATAAGTAACCGTATCTGCAGTTTGGAGTGGCCGTCCGTTTATTAAATACAGCAGAGTTTCATTATCTTGGGCCATCAAGATGGCTTACCGAGATGATGGCAAGGCATATTGAGGATATGTCACATGGGAAAGATCCTCCTTGAACTCAGGTTCAGCTAAAGATCCTGCAAAGACCTCATATTCTGGGTCTTCCCTGAGGTTAACTGCATCAAATAAAGAGATAAAGATCAGTACATGCAAAATCACAAAGTCTCTTTGAAAATAGTTCATCAAATTGCGCTATGTGCAAAGCAGCAGATTGCGCCAATGCAACCCACATGCGCAAAGCATCCAATTGTGCCAACACATCCACTTGCGCAAGACATCAGGTTGCGCTAATCCATTTGCGCGAGGCATAGGTTACGCTAACTAGCTTGCGCAAGGCATCAGTTTGCGCTGGCTCAACTGACTTGTGCAGATCGATGGACTGCGCCGAACATCTGCCAGCGCTTTCCAACCGATTGCACAAGAATATAGTTTTCATAAAAAATAAAAAACTATTGTGTGCGTGCAACCAAAACCCTAAACAGGGCGGCGCCATACCATCAATCTCTAAAAAGAGAGAGGTATGAAGGTTCGAAAATGTCAAGAACCCTAAAAAGGGTTTCGATTGAGTTTGTCATCAACCTTGCAGTACTGGGTGGCCAACTTCATAACAAGAGATTCGGGGCGCAACCCGAGTCGAAGACTCAGCCGGAGCCTTGCCTTTCTCTGTTGCAGTTCGCTTGGGTGCCATTGCAATCGACGGCGGGAAGAAGAAGAAGGAAGTCGGAGTAGGAAGGAATCTTTTATCTCTTCAGAAAATCAAAAGCAAGTAAAGAATGAAAGAAAGAAGAATGGAAACTATTTATAGTTTTTCAAAAGTAACAGTCACCTCAGATTATACCAAAAAATTAGGAGCTGATTCCTCCAAACGCGCAGTCAAAGTGCCACTTGCGCAACTTGATTTTAAATTCAAAATTCAAAGTATTTTGAAACTTTGAATATTTTCAAATTTTGAAAACTTTGAAGGGGGTCTTCTAGGTCCAAAAAATTAAGTTGTACCCATCAAAAAAGCAATAAAAAATCAAATTGTGCATCCTTCAAATGAACTGCGCAGGAGACAGATTGTGCAACAACTCAACTGCGCAAGCTGAACTGCGCACTCATCCAAGCGCGCTAGCTGACGTGGCAACGTTATCATTATCTGACAGAAAATTAGATCTTCTGACAACTGACAACACGAAAAACGAGGAGTCTGTTCGTTTCTCGAGCCGCGCCGTACTCGATGACAGCTGTACAACCAGCGCAGTTTGACAGCTCAACCTCAGCGCAATCCGAGTCTTAGCGCAACCCATTGGAAGCATAGTCTGATGCTAGTGCAGTTCAAGCAGTGCAGTCCATCAAGATAAATGACAATTTGCACGTGGCCTACATGCCATCAATTGCTCACCACGTGGCAACCGTCGGTACACGACCATGCGTATTTCAATCAAACAATGCCACGCGTCTAATACAGCCACGATCGAGTAACTGCCAGCGCAGTTCGCTGCTTGCGCAGTCCAATGCCTGCACAATCCAGTCTGCACAATCCAGAAATAACTACTAATTAGTTATTTTCCAGAACTCTATAAATAGAGTTTCAAGTCCTTCATTATCAAGATCAGATCATTCAAGATCATCACCAGAGATTAGGAGTTCTTGCCAAAGTGCTACTGCATTCTTCAGAGGCTATCGTCTTCAAAGTTTACATCGTCTAAGGGATAAAGCGATCGTCTTCAGATCGAATTCCTATAGTTGTACTTTTCCAGAATTCAATTGTAATCTTCTTACAAAGTTTGTTAAATAAAAAAAACTTTTGTTTTTGCAAATAATTTCTAAATAAATAATACTATTAATAACGATAATACTACCAATAATAATAATAATACAAATGCATATGCATTTATATACATATTATAAACAACACTCAAATATACATTATATTAAAAATATGTAAACCCTAACCCCCGTCGCCCCTCCCATCACCCGCCGCCCTCCAGCCCCGCGCTGCCCTACGAGCGCCACCCCCGCTGGCCTGGAGAGCGCTGTACCGCACGGCCTGCCGCAGCCCCGCGCGCGCCACCGCCCGCTGCAGCCCCGCGCAGCCCCGCTTTTCCCCTGCGCGCGCTGCCCCACGACGCCTCCGGCAGCCCACGACGTCGTCGACCACAGAGAGAGAGAGTGAGAGAGAGAGAGATTTCCTTTGGGAGAGAGAGAAGAGGTCGTCGATCACCGCCGCGGGAGAGAGAGAGGAGAGGGAGGTCGCCAACCGCCGGAGAGAGAGACAGAGAGAGAGAGAGAGGAGAGAGAATAAAATTTGGGAGAATAAAAAGTTCCCCCCGTCGTTTCAATTTAAGTCTGTGCTCTTTATTTAGCGACGAACTTGTGTCGAATTTTATCCGCCGCTAATCCGTCGTTCTATTTGATACTTGCCGACGGACTATCTGTCGCTACATAGTCGAAGAATTGTCCCGCCACTTCTCCCGACAATTCCTGTCAAATAATCGACTGCATAGCGACGGATGTGTATCCATCGCTATGTCTCCGACGACCTAGCGACGGATGAGCAACCTTTTATCCCCCTTAAAATGAAATAAAAAATGTATCGGCATGTCGTCGGTACTCTGTCGGTCATTTGCCGTAAATCCGTCGCTAACGCCGACAGAAATTTTTCGTCGCTAAGGATCCGTCGCTAAATGACTGTATTTTGGTAGTAAGATGTCTTGTTAAACTGTGACATACAAGAAGTGAGAGATTTAGAGAAGTAAGTCAGTACACTTGCACTCATTATAATCTCTAATTTGATGAAGTAAGTGACTACACTTATATATTCTTATTTTCTCTAATAGTGTATTTAGAGATGAAGTCAAAATGAGGACACCCGATGTTACTGATGAGGGACTTCAAAGAGAGGTGGATTGTACATTTCCGTCATGGTTTCGCAAATACGTAAGTAACTGAGATTATAATTGAGGTTGATTTTATATATTCTTATAAAATACGTAAGTAACTGAGATTAGAAATATATAATCTAAAACATTTAAATTATAAATATTTATTTACAGGTTTTATTGCATGAAACAACACTCACTAATGAGAGTGTCGTTATCTGGAATTGGGACCGAAAAGGCAAACAAAGACTTGGCCAGGCTATGTCATTAACGGCTTCAGGTTTAAGGCAACTCAGAATGCTATAAATGTCGAATTTATCAATGACATCATTAGTACCAAGGATTCTGGTGTTTGCATAAGAGGCACCATCTATGACGACGAACCAGACTTTGACTATTATGGAGTGTTTCGGGATATTGTAGATTTATAATATACTAGCCCATATGATATGCATATTGTGATGTTCAAATGTGAGTGGTTCGATACGACACCAAATATCGGTTAGAGAATCGATAAACAATTTGGATTTATCGATATAAATCATCACAAGAGGTATAGAGGGTCTGATATATTTGCGATAGCAAATCAGGCTGTTCAAGTCTACTATACAAGCTACCCAAGGCGTCGTAGAGATCAATTTGACTGGTAGGCAATATGCAAGATTAAATCTAGAAATACATTCAACGTTGGAGACCCAGCATACCAAGAGGACCAGATCGAAAAGTCCTAATACTTGGGACAGCACTCGGATACAATAGATGTTGAAGATATTGTTAAAGAAAATAGGGGGGAGAAAGAGGTTGATACACAAGACTTAGCTGTCAACCAGGGAAGAAAGAGGCGTCTTGTCCCAAATATTGAGGTAGAAGAAGAAGAAGAAGAAGAAGAAGAAGACGAATTTGATGGGGATGAGGATACAGATGAAATCGACGATGAAGATAAGGATAAGGATGTGGATGAGGAGGAGGATGATGATGAAGACGAGGCCGAGGATGAGAAAGAAGACGATGATTAGGTTAAATATTGTTGTATATTAAAAACACTTCCAATTACGTGAATTAAGTTTGACCTCATAAAAGCAATTACGTGAATTCATGTTTTTTTCGTTCGATTATTTACTTATTGCATATGGCACTCCTAGCCTTTTTCGTCGCAGCGGCACTCATCTCCCTACTGGTGGTATGTATATTTTAGTTTAGAATTTTACATTCATTTACACTTTTATATTGTTAATTATGTTTATGTATTCTATTTACAGGTCATGATGGCTGGCCGTGGTCGTGGTTCTGGTGGTGGTCGTGGTGCTGGTGCTGGCGGTGGTGGTGGTCGTGGTTATGGTCGTAGTGGTGCTGGTGGTCGTGGTCATATTCAATCTTCTCGGGATGTGACCCCAGCCAGCGAGCCCGACCCGGAGTGTACCCCAGGCACAGACGCATCCCGCCGTCGATCGACTACTTCATCGAGGCATGAGTCTGGATCTGCTAGCGGATCCGTTCTGCTATCGGACCCACCAGCAGATCCACCAACGGATCCACCAGTAGATCCTCCAGTTACTGCATAGTGGGCCCCAGAGTACCCCCATACTCGGTTCCATCCGGTTACTGAGGAGTACATATGTGGACCCGCGGATCCTCCGACGTCACCAGAGAGGCCGAGAGGCGAGTTCCGACGAGAGCTATGACCCGCGGGGACCTCGTAAGTAAATTTAAGATAATTTATTAAATTTCTTTCATTTATTCAGGTTAATAATCCAGTCGTTTCTTCTTTATAGGTTTTTTTCGTTTAATGTTGCCAGGGCTCTTGGAGAAATTATCAGGGCTAACTTCCATGGTCCCTACCTCAACTTTTCGTCGGTGCCCAAAACTTGAAGTACGTCTGACTCGACGAGTTAAGGGTATATATCTATATTTTTTAGTTAATTATTAGTTACTCTTTAATCAACCATTTTTTAAATTTTGTGATAATTGAATTTGTATGTTAGACGACGTACTGGTGGCCCCCCCATCACGAGGATACGATCCGTAGGACCTATAAAAGTGCTGCCTCGAAGAAGATACGGGATATGATTCATGACCTAAAAATAGGGCAGATGAGGCCGAATTGGATCCGACAGGACTATTATGAGGACCTCTTAGATATGATGAATACTCCTACGTACAAGAAGAAATCGGAGAAGGCGAAGGAGAACCGACGGGCTTCATACGGAGGGATCAAGGCCCCACGCAGCGACGCTTGCAGATCTGGTGAGATACCGTAAATTCATTTCACTATCGAATTAGGTATTATTAATATACGGAATTAATTAAGTTCTACGGAAATTTTGTATGCGGACCCAATGGGCGGTGAAGGAGAGAAGGGCGCCAGAATCGGTCACCATGCACGACGTGTTCCAACATACGCATAAAAGACGGAAGGACGGGAGCTTCATCGATGAGAGGGCCAAGGAGACTGATGTAAGTGCTTATGTTTATGAGATTTACGTTAGAATTAGAAGTATTCGGACTATAATTTAGGTAAACTTAGGATTAACACTTAGCTTAGTAAAACATATGATTTAGATTACAACTTAGGTAAATCTTATAATAAAAATACATTCATTTGATAGGATGCGTATCGTGAGGCCCTTAGTCGGGCTCAGTTAACTGACACCGAGGATGTCGGTAAAACGACGTCCGCCCGGACGCCCTCTTCTTTGGCCGCTCGCAACGACTTGTTCGTAGTTACCGTCGGCGGCTTTAAGAAAGGGCTCCTGTACGGAGTCGGCTCCCTAGGGCTGTTGCACATGGTGACTCAGAGATTTCCATCGACACCGCCTCCTCCTGCGACCCCGGTAGACGATGATGTTAGGTCACAGCTTACACAGCTGTACGAGGCGGTATCGTCCTTACGGGAGCAAATTGCCACGTACTTTCTGCCTCCGTCTGCTGTTGCCGGTCCGTCTGCTGCTGGTGTCGGTCCGTCTTCTACTGGTGCCGGTCCATCGACTGCTTGTGCCGGTCCTTCTTCCGTGGGTCATCTTTCTTTCAACCCTGCTGCCCCTCTGGTACCGCCTCCGACTGTGACGGCACTCCTTGATCTCATGTCGCCAGAGCAGCTACGCCGACTTCCGAACAGTGTCTACGATGACTTGCCGTCGTACCTAGTGGAGAAGTATATTCGTCGGTTGCAGCAGGGATTACCACCACCGGGCAATCGAACTCCTCCTCCTCCTTAAAGTATTGTAATTAAGAAAATTTGGAATATTTGTGGGAGTTTTGGAATATTTGTTCTATGATCGGATTATAACGACGGATATTAGTTTATGATTTCAGGATAATTGATGTCTATTTTATATTAATTTGGTTTGGTCTATGTGATTTTTGGATAATTGGTGTGGATAAAATTCGTATGTGCATATTTGGTCTATGTGATTTTTGGATAATTGGTGTGCATTATATATTTTGTCTATGTGATTGTTGGATAATTGGTGTGCATTATATATTGGTTTGGTTTATGCATATTTTTGTGAACAGGAAAAGTGCTGCAATTTTTTTTTCAAAAATATCTCAGTTAGCGGCGGACTAGTGACCATTTAGCGACGGATATTTCCAGTTTCTGACTACTTTTCGACGGAATTTCCGTCGCTAACTGAAGATATGAAACTGTTTCTAGTTAGCGATGGGTGGTCGATGTAATATCCATTGGCAAGGTTCTGGTAGTATATAGTTCGACGGAATAGCGACGGAACATCCGTCGCCATGGTTCTGGAAATGCATGACATTTCCAGAACCATGGCGACGGATAATCAGCCACTAATCAGTCGCTGTGTCGACGGCGTAGCGATAGAACATCCGTCGCCAAGGTTCTGGAGATGCATGACATTTCCAGAAACATGGCGACGGATAATCAGCAACTAATCAGTCGCTATGTCGACGGCGTAGCGACGGAGTCACGACGATTTATCCGTCGCCATGGTTCTGTAAATGTCAAGCATTTCCAGAACATGGTCGACGGATAATCCGTTAGTATTCCGTCGCTAATCCATCCTTTGTTAGCGACGGCTATCGACGGACTAGCGACGAAACGATACCCTCTGATGCACTGTTACGACGGTTTACCGACGGACTATCCATCGCTAGCGTCTACACAGTTAAGTATCTAATACTTGAAATGGATAAAAGCCTGTCGGAAAGTCGTCGCTAATGCATCGTATTGTGACGACGAATAGCTGTCGCTATTCCGTCGCTCTTCGACTACTTAGCGACGGATCTTTATTAGCGACGAGCTGATTGCCGACGGATTATTTTGACCAAGATCCGTTAGTGATCGATCGCTAATACTGATTGCCGACGGATGGGCGACGGATCTGCCGTCGCTAACTCGACATATTTTGGTAGTGCCTCTTGGAACCAGAGAACCAGTCGCTTTTGTCTTTTTTCCTTTTTGAAGGAAATTGAACGATTGCTTTACGAAGTTGCATTAAAGGTAAAACTTAAGTCTAAGAGGGAAATGGAATCAAATTGCCAATCTAGGCAGGTATTGATGGACGACATCTTCGGCATGCCTAGTAATATATTTGATTTTATTAAGTTTTAAAAGTGCCTCAATGTTTCTGTTTTGGGCTATAGTAACCCATCTGTTATGTGAACTGCAGAAATTCGGATTCACATGAATGTTGTGCTTAGAACTTTTGCCACGTGTATGGGTTCTTCACATATTATTAGTCATGCTAGGTGGTCCTTCAAATGTAGGCCAACTGTTCCTTTAGTTTATTATATAAAACAGTGTTTAATGTACAATTACCTATATGTTCATGTTTCATAATTCCTTGCTTAGATTAAGTATTATGATCTAGGTAGACCAGGTTTTGGTTTTATTATTGTCTCATGGAGTTTGGTTATAGATTATAAACAAAGAATAATTTATAAATGTCTTTGTTTTAGCACACATACAATTTTCTTATCTGCATAATCTTCAGGGTTATGTTTAAGTTTGTAAGGGATGAGAAATTACTATCACAACACCTCCCCCCTCCCAACCTGCACACCACCACCACCAACAAAAAGGTTCTAAATTGGAGCTTCTTCATTCCCAATTGGTTCTCTCAACCACTCAGTCAAGCTTCCTTTCAAGGAAAATATAATAAGGGGACAATCATATGTATAATCTTACTATTTCTGTACAATCATAGAGGGATGTAGAAGATGCTTATTAATATAATTGTTTTTGAACTATACAGAGGATAAACCAATAATTGCCTTTCTAATTGGAGACATTGAACTGTATAGTCTTATTATTCCTGTGCAATTTTTTTAATTGGAGACATTATTTTTTGAACTATATAGTCTTATTATTCCTGTGTAATTTTTTTAGCAATCCCTAAGCTGCTGCCTATATATCAGTATCATAGTATCATGCTACCTCTTTGTTGAGTATCAATTGTCTGGGCTATGATGAGTATCACTTTAAGAAATTTTTTGTTCTATGGTTGGAGACAATTGGTCTTATCGCTGGAATTGGCACACGCACTATCTTTTATTTTATTTTTTGAACACTTTATTTTTTCTAAATAACTGAATGTTTCTAAGCTCTACTACAAAATGGATTGTGGGTCTTTGGTATTCTTTAGGATAAGCGGTATGTTAAAAGCATATATATTTTTTGCAATTTTTTCTATTTTTGCTTGAAACTTTAATCTTTTAGTTTTTTCTCTTGTTTATAATGCATTGCTAAGAGAGGACTATTCTCCTGATAGAAATTTTGGCATTTCAGGGTGTTTAGCATTAATTTTTGACATTTAATTAGAGTGTCTGTATCATGTACGATATCTGCAGAAATTGACAACCATTTTTAGTGTATGTGCTTCCTAGCTTACATGCTTGGATATGCTTATCCAACTTTCAGTGCTTCAAGGCCATTGAGATGGGGAAGGTTAATAGGCGTATGCCTTTCCAAAGGGTGATCGAAAATGGGAGGCTAGAGATATATAGATGTGAGAGCTTACTTGTGGCTGGTTGAAAGGTTTTACTAGTATCGATATAGATACGAAAATGGGAGGCTAGAGATATATGGATGTGAGAGCTAACTTGGTTGCAGGTTAAGGTTTCCTGGCTTTAGTGCTCTTGCTAACTTGGTGCTCTTGCATTATCTGGATTGTTTCAGGTTTGCAGTTTGGGTGATAAGATATATACTACCTTTGCATTTTGCTCCGTTGCTTTGCTTTGATTTTTTTATTTAGTCTGATGCATTTTGTGTAACTTGTTAGCAATAGGTTTTTACTTGTACCGAAAGGTGTGTTGCTCTATTGTAGTCTTCTTTGCTTTATTTTTGGCAAGTTAGATTTTCAGTATAAAAATTGGTGGGTTGGTACAATTTGGTCATATGATATTGATACTTTTGAAGTTTTCTTGCATTAATATAAATTATATATATAACTATTATGATTTATAGGCGTTGATGAGATACTTTGGACTTTGGAGGTTCTATGTTGCTTGTGGACTATGATTTATGGGCGTTGATGAGATACTTTTGACTTTTATAGTTTTGCCTTGCCTGTAGGCTATGTTGCCTATAGGCTTCTTCTTTTAACTATGTTGTTTTGTTTTCATACTTGATACTTTGGAGTTTGGACTTTGGAGGCTATTTTGCCTACTTTCCTGAATGTGTTGTCTGTAGGCTTCTTCTCATTTTATGTGTTGTCTACTGGAATCTGGAATCTGGATGCCTCTTTACTTGCCTGTAGGCAGTAACTTTCTTCATTATGATGTGGTGATCCATATCTGATCTCTGATCCCATTATAGTATATATATTTACTATTTAATTTTGTTTTCATACTTGATACTTTGGATGCTATGTTGCCTACTTGCCTGGATGTGTTGTCTGTAGCCTGTAGGCTTCTTCTCATTTTAAGTGGTTCCTACTTTAGTCTGGAATCTGGATGCCTCTTTACTTGCCTGTAGGTAGTAACTTTCTTCATTATGATGTAGTGATCCATCTCTGATCTCTGAGCCCATTATAGTATATATATTTATTATTTACTATTTAATTTTGTTTTCATACTTGATACTTTGGAGGCTGTGTTGCCTGGATGTGTTGTCTGTAGGTTTCTTCTCATTTTATGTGTTGTCTACTTTAGTATGGAATCTGGAATCTGGATGCCTCTTTACTTGCCTGTAGGCTTCTTCTTATTTTATGTGTTGTATGTGAGGACTAGTATGTAGTTATTTCATTATCATAATGTTCTCAAGTCCTAAAAAATCACTATTATTGCCATGATCATAGAGAGTTGATTATGTAATTTATGTTTTTTTTTGTTTTTCTTCCTGTTAATTTGATTCATTACGCCTCTATGGACCCTCCCCCCCAAAAAAAAAAATTTCTTCTCATTTTCTTTCCTTGTAATACCATTTTTTGTAGGGTACAGTTTTGACTTTTGAAGGGATATATACAATGTTGGCTTTTGAAGGGATGTCACTATTTGGTGTTGGTGAATGCAATGTTTCAATGTTTTGAGGCCGGCTTCCCTAAAAGGGAAATATTTTGTGTTGGTGAAAGTTTTGAAGGAAAGAAGATGTATATGTTTGGGATTTTTTTGGAAATGTACTGAAAAGGGAATTGTTTTTGGAAATGTAATTAAGATGATGATATGTTAAGCAAAGGCTGAAAAAGAGATAGATAGTATGTAATTAATATGGTATTTGGAACTAGAAATTATGAATGAAATTAATGTTTCAGATGTTATAATATTTGTGTGGAAATTATGCATGTTATGGAATTCATATTGATCATTGTATGTATATATGGCACAAATATTATATATGCATGATGGTTGAAATTATGCATGTTATGAATGGAATTTGTGTGGAAATTATGTGTAGAAATTATGCATGTTTCAGATGTATATATGCATGACGGTTGAAATTAATGTTTTACAGGTTATATATATGTGTGTGAGAATACCAGAACGAGCTAAAAGCGTTATGTATATGTGGCACATACATGACGGTTGAAAATTTGATTGTTATATATAATTCTATTTTTAATGTCGGTTTTAGAATTTTGTGTCATATATAATAGGACTATTTATATCGATTTCAAAAAGAAAATGTCATATATGGTCCATATATTCATAATGGTTATTATAAATATTTATAACACCTATTTTCATCACGGTTGCCTGTGTCAAAAAACCAGTCATATAATGTCATATATGGCGATTTTTACCCGACATAAAATGGTATTTTTCTTGTAGTATCACAAACTTCGATTTGACCATGAATCTTCTTCCAATCGGAGTACTGGGATAGAATTCAAGGCCGAATTGGACTTTTCTAATGAAGTATCCATGTTTAGCATGTTAGTCGGGTTCACCTTAGTGTCAATCTTCAACAAATCAATCTCCTTATCGTACCATTCTCATATGTTGTGGTATCACTGTTTAATGTATTCCGCTCGACTGTGACACACTAAATTCTTGGCAAGATGTATCAAATGCTAACTGTAACAAAATACTAGAACAATGCACCTTATCAAACATAAACTTACTAACTAGACCCCTTAATCATATAGCATCCTTAGATGCCTCAAATGTCGCTATATACTCTACTAGACCAAAACATTTATTTCCTAATGAGTATAAGTGTAGTGCCCCAACATGCAAGATATCTTATGAAGATGGTTGGTTCGATGAAGCCTTGTTGGACTTGGGAATATACGAAGGATCGCTTGGAAGGCTATGCGATCGTGGCGGAAATCGTCTTATAAATGTGAGTAGTGTTGAACCCTTCGAAGATCCTTTAGCTTTACGCTTAATAAAAGGATATGTATGCTATGTTTACTCGTTGAGTTACTGAATAACACCTTGCATGAAAGTTGGAAAGATAATTAATCACATGTCCCGAAAGATGTTGCATATTATTTCTATAAATTGTATGCTTGCATGCTTTTCAATAAAATACTTGACAGGTGAAGGAAAAGTCCCAAATACTTGGACGGTGAGTATATCGAGCCTTAGCTCGATGAATAAATGGTAACACAAATAATAAGTTCCAAGAACTGGGCAGTGAGTATGCTTGAATTATGTACGAATGAACATATGCTAAACATATGCTAAGTCCAAAGAATTGGCAGTGAGTACATTGAGTTTTGGTTGGAAAGATATATGGTATCAAAGATATGGGAAAGGGATTAGGTAACAATATTCTATTATCCCGTCGTCGATGTAGAATGTTGAAAGATGACAATACGAATGAGAATTATGGTTTATTGAGAAAGATAGCTTACTTACTTAGTTTTTCTTATCATGCATTATATGTATTCTTCATAGATAAGTTACATATATTTGCATGTCATGAACAACTTGTCGACAAGGTAGTTCCTTGAACGGTAATCCGAGGCTGCGAACCCAGACTATAAGGGGTACCGTTATACCGGGAAGATGGTCCAAGATGGCGTGTCGCCAGTAACCTTCATATAGATAGGTCCAGTGCAAATGATCACTACCAAAATATGTGGCTTTAGCGATGGCAAGATCCGTCGCCCATCCGTCGCTACTATGTATTAACGACGGATTACTGACGGACATTGGTCAAAAAAATCCATCGGCAATCAGCTCATCGCTAATATAGATCCGTCGCTAAGCGACGGAATAGCAACGGCTTTTTGTCGTCATTATTCGTTGCATTAGCGACGACTTGCCGACAGTCTGTCGTCGAATTCAAGTAATTATTATAGAATTGTATGGATGCTTAGCGACGGATAGTCCATCGGTAAACCGTCGTAACAGTGTATCAGAGGGTATCGTTCCGTCACTATTCCGTCGACCGCCGTCGCTAAATAAGGACGGATTAGCAACGGATCCCTGACGGATAATCCGTCGACCTTGTTCTGGAAATGTCAAGCATTTCCAGTACCATGGCGATGGATATTCCGACGCGAATCCGTCGAACATTGTATTTCCAGAACCATGGCGACGGATATTCCGACGCTAATCCGTCGACCATGGCGACGGATCCCTAACGGAATATCCGTCGCTAACATTCTGTACATGTTCATACCACCAGAACCTTGCCGACGGATATTCCGTCGGCAAGTCGTCGCCATGCAGAATATTCCGTCGGCAGGTCGTCGACGATCCGTCGCTAACTGGAAATATTTCCAATTCTCCAGTTAGCGACGGATATTCCGTCGACATGTAGTCGAAAACTGATGTTATCCGTCGCTAACCCGTCACTAGTCCGTCGCTAACTGAAATATTGGTAAAAAAAATTGCAGAGCTTTTCCTATTCACACAACATCCGAACATCGGACCAATATATAATCACAATATACAATCACTGAGACCAATATATAATCCATTATAAATCACATATGAATTTAATGCACACCAATTATCCAAGAATCACATAGACCAATATATAATCACAAATATGCATAACGCAAACCAAAATAAAAAAGACACCAAATATTCCAAATATTCCACAAATATTCCAAAATTATCACAAATATTCCAAATATTCTTATACAATACTTCAAGAAGGAGGAGGAGTTCTATTGTCCGGTGGTGGTAATCCCTCCTGCGACCGACGGTAATACTCCTCCACTAGGTACGAAGAAAATCCGTCGAAGACACTGTCCGAAAGTAGGCGTAGCTGCTCTGGCGACATGAGATCAAGGAGTGTCGTCATAGTCGGAGGTGGTACCAGAGGGGCAGCAGGGTTGAAAGAAAGATGGCCGATGGAAGAAGGACCGGCACCAGCAGTCGACGGACCGGCACCAGCAGTCGACGGACCGGCACCGGCGCCCGCAGTCGACGGACCGGCACCAGTAGCAGACGGGCCGGCACCAGCAGCAGACGGACCGGCAGCAGCAGCAGACGGACCGGCAGCAGCAGACAGAGGCAGTAAGTACGTGGCTATTTGGTCCCACAAGGACGACACCGCCTCTACCAGCTGCGCAAGCTGCGACATCACATCATCGTCTACCGGGGCCGCGAGAGGAGACGGTGTTGGTGAAATCTCTGAGTCGCCATGTGCAACTCCCCTAGGGAGCCGACGCCGTACAGGCACCCTTTCTTAAAGCCGCCGACGGTATCTACGAACAAGTCGTTGCGAGCGGCCATAGGAGAGGGCGTCCGGGCGGGCGTCGTTTCACCGACATCCTCGACAGCAGTTGACTGAGCCCGACTAAGGGCCTTACGATACGCAACCTATCAAATGAATGTGTTTATACTATAAGATTAACCTAAGTTGTAATCTAAATCCTATGTTTCACTAAGTTATAGTGTGAATCCTAAGTTTATCTAAGTTATAGTCCGAATACTTTTAATTCTAACGTAAATATCGTAAACTTAAGTACTTACATCGGTCTCCTTGGCCCTATCGTCGACAAAGGTCCCGTCCTTCCGTCTCTTGTGTGTATGCTGGAACACATCGTGCATGGTGACCGATTCCGGTGCCCTTTCCTCCTTCACCGCCCGTTGGATCTGCATACGAATTTTTCGTAGAATTTAATTAACTTCGTATATTAATAATACCGAATTCGATAGTGAAATAAAATTGTGGTATCTCACCAGATCTGCAAGCGCCGCTGCGTGGGGCCTTAATCCCCCCGTATGAAGCCCCGCGGCCCGTCTGTTCGCCTTCGCCTTCTCCAATTTCTCTTTGTAGGTAGGAGTATCCATCATATCTAAGAGCTTCTCATAATAGTCCTGTCGGATCCAATTCGGCCTCGTCTGCCCTATTTTTTGGTCATGAATCATATCCCACAGCGCTTCTGTAGGTCCTGCGGATCGCTTCCTCGCGATGAGAGGGCCACCAAAACGTCGTCTAACATACAAATTCAATTATTATGTAATTTAAAAAATTGTTGATTAAAGAGTAACTAATAATTAACCAGAAGATATAGATATATACCCTCAACTCGTTGAGCCATACGTACTTCAAGTTTGGGGCCACCGATAAAAAGTTGAGGTAGGGACCATGGAAGTTAGCTCTGATAATTTCTCCAAGAGCCCTGGCAACATTAAACGAAAAAAAACCTACAATGAAGCAACGACTGGATTATTAACTTGAAAAATGAAAGAAATTTAATAAATAATCTTAAATTTACTTACGATGTCCCCGCGGGCCATAGCTCTCGTCGGAACTTGCCTCTCGGCCTCTCTGGTACCGTCGGAGGATCCACGGGTCCGCACATGTACTCTCCAATAACCGGATGGAACTGAGTATGGGGGTACTCCGGGGCCTACTGTGCAGTAACTAGTGGATCCACTGGTGGATCTGCTGGTGGGTCCGATAGCGGAACGGATCTGCTAGCAGATCCGAACTCGTGCCTCGATGAAGTTGTTGAAGAACAAATAGGCAACTCAAGAGGGGGATGAATAGAGTTTATGACAATAATGTCCAATTAAATATTAAACTCTTTCACCAACAATAAATAATCAGAGTAAATGCGGAAATAGTAAAGAGCAAGAAAGCATACGCAAACACAGCCGATTTTAACCTGGTTTCCCTCGTGGAGGACTAGTCCAGGCCTGAGAACTCTAGCTCAGGATTAAATCCACTATTTGTGAAATAGTAGTTACACCCCGTGGCTTTTCTTTAGAAGAGCACGTCAACTTCTTACAGAGATCGCAGTGGCGTTGCTTGGAATTTTCTAAGCTACTTCTTGAACTCTTGCACAAACTCCTAACTGAAAAGTACTGACCACTTTGAGGCTTAGGGAGCTTGTGGCTAGTAGATGAGAAGGGTATGGCTTGTATAAGGCTTTAGAGAGAAGAGAAGAGAAGATTGGACCATTCAAAATGAGAGAATTCATGGCCTATTTATACGATACCATACAGGCAGAATTCGGCCAGAATTCTGGTTGGAATATTCAAAAATTTGTCCGTTGGACAACTTGCATCCAGCCAACCCTAAAAATTAGGGTCCTAGATCTTAGGAGGCAGAGTTCGGCCCGAACTCTGTGTGGAGGCAGAGTTCGGCCCGAACTCTGTCTCCAGAGCACAAAATAGGTCTAGTGGGCCAATGGGCTATTTGGATGTTTGGTGGGGCTTTTGGTTTGAGGTATAGGTTTAGTCTAAGTCTGAAAATGCTCAGCATAGCTCAGTTTATATAAGTCTAGACTCAAATGAAAATGTAAAATACAGACTCAAACTATGAGGTATTGCAGGTGCGAGCTGTCGTCTGGCTTGTACTGAATTCAGTCTTCATGTGTCGTATTAAAATATTACAAGTATCATGTTGTCAATTGTATCAATATATGGTTGACTGTAATTTTGTGTCAACAATCTCCCCCATATTGATAATTGACAAAATGATATTTGTATATTCAATATTCATACCTGGACCCATTTAAAAAAATAGCGTAGCTCCCCCGT
Organism: Iris pallida; assembly: GCA_029216955.1. Classification (NCBI taxonomy): domain Eukaryota; kingdom Viridiplantae; phylum Streptophyta; class Magnoliopsida; order Asparagales; family Iridaceae; genus Iris; species Iris pallida. Next base: position 8,443,374 of record JANAVB010040019.1, read on the forward strand.
AATTAGTGCAGAGCTAGCAATAGCTCCTCCGTAAACATTGCTTTGAACCTATTGTCCAGATAAAAACAATCTTTTCCAAAGCACATATACACAAAGCCAGAGAAAAATGATGATGTAATATGAATATAGCAAAATATTTTCTCCCCTTTTTGGCATTTATCAAACAACCAGAAATAATGATTGGCAAGCACACCAAAAAAAATAATGATAAACTGCATAAACTGATAAACGACATAATAAAATGTCTCTAAGAGTCACATAATGAGTTCTAATACAACCAAAGTACAGAAATAAAAAACAACTACAGCAACTAAAAATACATAAAAGCATAAACTACGATCCTCAGCAGCAGCAAATAGAAATCCACATCCATCATCGAGCTCGTGAAGGCCCAGCGTCGTCGGATGGATCAGTGAAGGAACAACGAGGGTCCACAAAAGCCACATCCGGATCCAGGTAGCGGATAACCCAAGGGTCATTGATACGGTATCCATCGCGAGTAGGGTCCCGCTCCATGGAAATAGGCATAGAAGGATGTCGGGACATAGAGTACCAAATATCGTGCAGTGAGTTGCTAATGGCACTCATCTGCAGGGTAGTCCGGTAGTCAAGCTGAGTCCAGCGATCATCCTCTAAAGTGAATCGATCGCGGAGCATAGTCTGGAGTGACTCAAGAGTAGCAGGATGAGGAGAAGGATCCTGTCCAAGAGGAGGGGCGTCGGGCTCATCGTCAGAGTGCTCGGACACAATAGGTGAGCCAACTGCTGCCTGAAGCCGCCTTGCCTTAGAGAGGAAGGCAGGGGCAGGTAGGAACTGTCACTCATCAAGAGGTACACGAAAAGCACGAAAGAGCATAGGAAGATAAAGAGCATAAACCAAGGATCTTGGTTTCTTCCTAGCATTAATCATCCAGTCCATCATGGTACGTGGAAGATTAAAAGGAACATGAAAATGGAGGTGATACAAAGCAGAGATTTCAAAGTATGTAACCTCATCGGTCGATCCTGCTTTGGGCAGAATCGTGTTAAAGATGATCCGATGAAGTTCATAAAAGTAAGGATTGAGAAACTTGGCGAGAAGCTTGCGAAGACGTGTGTTAGGGGTACACAAGTCGTCCTTAAAGCTTTCTAGGGATGACCCATCAAAAAACTGAGACTTGCGAGCTTCAACAAGTTTCTCCCTTAAGTCAGGCTCCGGAAGATCAAGGTGTTCGGCCAAGTCGAAATCATCAAAAGAAATATCAATGCCAGCAACCCGTAAAAATATATGTGTATCATTGTGAGTAAGGTTGCAGTAAAACATTTGGATGGCATTGAGATAGAAAATCGAATTGGTGGTGACAAGTTCATCATGACATAGATCATGAAAGAGTGAATCATATTGTAAAAAGATTGTAAAATTTATAGGGTGAACCGCATACACCGAACGTGATCGAAAATCACTAAACCACTCATTGGAAGCGTCAAGTGATACAAATATCCGATCATCGTACGTGTTGGGGTCGAGTGGACGAGGTGGGTTGAACAACAGGTGAATGGGTTATTGATTTGGTTGTTCAACGGGTGGTTCAACACGAGAAGGAGCATTCGAAGAGGACGCTCCCTCGGTTTGAAGTCTCTTCCCCCTATTGAACAACCTAGGAGCCATGAAATAATAAAGAAAATTAAAGAAATTTAGATGGAGAGAAGTATGGAAATATACCTTAATTTGATGATGAAAGATGAAGGAGAATGGTGAGAGAATCCTTCTCGTTGAGTTTTGAGAAGAAACATGCTCTAGGAAGGAAGAACTAGCGTTAGGGTTTGGAGAAAAATAGTTTGGAGAAGTTTAGAAGGTGGCAATGGAGAAGAGAGAAGCGGGGAACCCGGTTTTTAGTGTAGGGGTTCGAATGGTCGGAGCAAATGTGGACCATTGGATTACAATCTGATCAGCGGCTGAGGCTGCATTCGGTTCTGGAACAGTCAGACCGAATTCGGCCCGAACTCTGGGTAAGGCAGAGTTCGGCCCGTATTCTGGTTTCTGTAACCAGAATAGAAAACAGGCTAAAAATAAGTTTGATCAAGTAAGAGAGACTAAAAGAAATATGATTTAATGCTGAATCAAAGTGAAGTTTGAAAGTTTGAATTTTAGCATGTGATAAATAAAAGTAGACCATGTAATAAACAAGGAAATATGCCACAATTTAATATTTTGAAGCTGCCATGGGGTAGCTGCAGGGGCCGGATTCCAGCTAGTAGTAGTCCTGAGGACTAGTACACCATGTCGCTTTGGCTTTTATGCCTTGTTATCAGAAGGACCCTTTCGGCTTGTACCCATAGCAAGTTCATCATAAAGAATCAAGACATAATCGATATTTACGCAGGTTACTTTAATGAATAACAACTTCATCCAAAATTCCTAGTTCACGACAAAGGAAGTTAAAACGCTCTTCGGATAGTGGTTTGGTAAAGAAATCTGCTAGTTGATGATCGGTGTCAATAAATTTTAAGTTAATAGTACCATTTTACTGGTGATCATGTAAAAAATGGTGACGTATTTCAATGTGCTTCGTGCGTGAGTGACATATGGGGTTCTTAGTGAGATTTATAGCACTAGTGTTGTCACAAAAAATAGGAATGTGCATAAAAGATAATTTATAGTCTTCAAGGGTTTGCTTCATCCACAGAATTTGTGCACAACAACGACCAGCTGCGATATATTCAGCTTTTGTTGTGGATAGTACGACAAAATTCTGCTTTTTGCTAAACCAAGAGACTAAAGCCTTCTCTAATAAATGGCACGTGCCGCTCGTACTTTTACGGTCGACCTTGCTTCCGGCGAAATCAGCATCAGAGTAACCAATGAGGTCAAATGATGTTGATTTGGGATACCATAGGCCCACTATAACCATACCCTTAAGGTATCGAAAGATACGCTTAACAGCAGACATGTGTGATTCCTTAGGATTAGCTTGATATCTAGCACACAGGCAAACGCTAAACATAATATCAGGACGACTAGCAGTTAAATAAAGTAGACTGCCTATCATACCTCGATACTTACGTTGATCCACAGGTTTGCCGCTTTCATTTGGTTCTAGTTTAGTTGTAGTAGCCATTGGAGTGCTGATTGGTTTGACGTTGTCAAGGTCGAATTTCTTCAGCATGTCCTTTGTATACTTTGACTGACAGATGAAAGTTCCATTTGATGTTTGTTTGACTTACAGTCCAAGAAAGTAATTGAGCTCCCCCATCATGCTCATCTCAAACTCGGTTTGCATACACTTGGCAAAATCTTGACAGAGAGTTTCATCAGTAGAACAACATATAATATCATCAACGTAAATTTGTACCAAGAGAATAGTGTGTTTGAAAGATTTTATAAAAAGTGTAGTGTTAACTTTCCCTTTTAAAAAACCTTTTTCAATCAAGAAATTGCTTAGACGTTCATACCAAGCTCTAGGGCTTGTTTGAGGCCATATAGCGCTTTCTTGAGCTTGAAAACATGGTCGAAAAATTTGTGATTTTCAAAACCAGGGGGTTGTTTTACAAAAACTTCCTCCTTAATAAATCCATTTTAGAAAGCACTTTTAACATCCATTTGAAACAATTTGAAGTTTTGAAAGTTAGCAAATGCGCAAAGCATCCGAATGGATTCCAATCTTGCAACAGGAGCATACGTCTCATCATAGTCGATACATTCCTCTTGGTTGTATCCTTGAGCTACTAGACGACCTTTATTGCGTGTAACTGAACCATCTTTATTTACTTTGTTTCGAAGAACCCATTTAGTACCAATAATCAAGTGATTTACCGGCCTCGGAACAAGTTCCCAAACTTGGCTCCTCTCGAATTAGTTGAGTTCTTCTTGCATGACAGAAATCCAAAATTCATCATTAAAAGCTTCTGTAATATTTTTCGGCTCAATTTATGAAATGAAGGCAGTACTAGCAATGGAATCTCTTAATGATGACCTAGTACTTACTCCGCGTGAAACCTCACCTATAATCAAATTTTCTGGATGTGACGGCTTGAAAGAGAATTTCTTTGGTAAGCCCTCCAGAGAATTGGTTTCAGTGGTGGTATTCATTAGAGTAGAAGTTGATGGCTCAACATCATCATCAAGAGTAGCTGCTGCACTGTTATCCTCATCGAAAGTCACATTAGTAGACTCTTCCACAATTAATGAGCGTTTGTTGAACACTCTATATCCCTTGTTCTTGGCCGCATAGCCGAGGAATATACCATCGTCAGCTTTGGCATCAAATTTGCCTAAGTTGTCTTTGGTGTTAAGGATAAAACATCGACAACCAAAAACTTGAAAATATAAAACGTTTGGAGTTCTTCCAAACTAAAGCTCATAGGGTGTTTTCTTCGTAATAGGAGGAATAAGCACCCAATTTAAAATATGGCACGCTGTACTGACAGCTTCAGTCCAAAATTATTTTAGAAGAGAGAATTTATTTAACATGACTCTAGCCATATCGCCAAGAGTCCTATTCTTCCGCTCCACAACACCATTTTGTTGAGGAGTTCTTGGACAAGAAAACTCATGATAAAACCATTTAAATCACAAAACTTTTCAAAATCACTATTTTTGAATTCGCCTCCATGATCACTTCGGATTCGAGTAATCATGTAGCCTTTTTTGTTTTGAACCTGTTTTGCAAATATTTTGAGAACTGAAATGGCGTCACTTTTATTTGTAAGAAAGAAAACCCAAGTAAATCTAGAAAAGTCATCAACTATAACAAAAGCGTAGAGTTTTCCACCAAGACTGGCTACTCTAATAGGGCCAAATAAATCCATATAAAGTAATTACAAGGGTCTAGTAGTACTTACAGAGTTTATGGAATGAAATGAGAATTTGGTTGCCTTATTCAATTCACATTCGGCATATACCGTATTCTTTTTGAATGTGATGTCGGGCAAGCCTCTAACTAGCTTCTTGGTCGATAGCCTGGATATAGTATCCATATTGGCATGACCAAGATGCTGGTGCCATAGTAATCTTTTATCCTTGTGAGCATAGAGACATCTTCGTACACTGTTAGTATCTCTAGATAGAAAATGTAAATGTTATCCTCGCTTATCCCTTCAAAAGCAATGTCTTCTGTTGACCTATCATAAATATAGCATTTATTTTGTCCAAAGTTAATATCATATCCATGATCAGCAAGATAACTTATGCTGAGCAGATTATGCTTTAACTCTGTCACTAAGCAGACATCCTTTATTATAGGAAAAGAAGGATGACCTATAGTACCATTACCAATAATATACCCTTTTAGGTTGTTGCCGAAGGATACATACCCTTCCCTCTTCATCGATAGTGATGCAAAAAGATTTGCGTCTCCCGCCATATGTCGCGAGCATCCACTATCGAGAATCCACTTACTCTTAGTTGAGGAGGGAAGGTCCACCTACATCAAGAGTAGATGTGACCTTTGGTACCCAAGTTCTTGAGGGTCCTGAAAAGTTAGTTTTCGGCAACCATTCATATATGTTCCTATCTACTAATCTCCTAACTCTACATTGTGGTGAGATGTATCCATGTAATCCACAATAAGTACAAATAGCTTTCCTATTTATGTTAGGAGCATGTTGATGATGTCTATATGTAGAGTGGTGTGGAGTAGCATGGTGATGATGTCTATATGTAGAGTGGTGTGGAGTAGCATGATGATGATGTCTATATGTAGCATGGTAAGAGTGGTGTGGACTACGATGATGACTATATGTGGCTGCAGGATGATGATTATGTCCATAAGCAGTGTGATGGTAATTTTGTTTATGTGCAACATAGTGATGATTGTATCTATATGTAGCATGGTGATTATGTGTCATATAAAAATTATTTCTACGTGCATGTGGTTTGTGTGCTTTATGAAAGTGGGTGTACATATAAGCATGATTACGTGCTGCAGGTGGATGACGTGGTTGACTAGTATGAGTAGTGTCATGCTTTGTATGTGTCTCATGTGATTGGGTTTGAGGTTGAGAAACCTATTTTCCCAATCTAGTCTCTAATTTCTTAGAGACAGCCTGCAGTTCATTAATCTTAGTATTCAAACCATAAATCTTAGTGATAGAGATCTTGTGTCTATTCTTTTCTTCAGCGATCTCAGTATTGAGTGCTGTGATCTCTTATGTTTGCTTTTCAATACGTGCTTCGGCATCATGTAGGCTTAATTTAAGCTTAGACACCTCATTTGTGACTTTCATGGGTGAAGTGTCTCTACTACTATCAAGCAATGAAGAGAGTCTTTGAATCTCGACTTCATGACTTTTGATCTTCTCCTTGGCGTGTTTATATTTACCAATGACTTTCTTGTGGCCTTTGAGTAAATCATTGAATGCATCGCCAAGTTCATCAAAAGTGAAATCATTGAGAGTTTCGCTTGTTACCTTGTCGGATGTAGCCATTAGACAAACATTGGCGGTGTCTTGAGGAGAGTCCTTTTCTTCCTCGGAGTCACTAGCTTCGCTATCATGCCAAATGCTTGTGTTGGCATATTTCTTTGAGGAGCCCTTCTTGTATGGTTTCTCATATCGGTTGCTTTTCTTTGTGAATGGACAGTCTTTTCGGACGTGTCCAATCTTCTTACAACCGTAGCATGTTGGCTCTTCTTCATCATCTTCTTGTGGTTCCTTCTTTCTTCGATTGAAGCGAAGGAATTTCTTGAAGTTGCGGACAAGGAGAGCTTGATCTTCACCTTCTGAGTTGTCGTCATCCGTCTTTTCAGGATCGGCCCTTCGTCGGTGAGCTTTAAGGGCAATCTCCTTTGTCTTAGGAGCAGGCTCTTCGAAGTCTTTGAGGTCAAGCTCATTGGTCATCAGATTTCTTATCAAAGTCTCCATGGACATAGTCGTGAGATCATTTCCTTCTGTGATGGCTATCACCTTAGGGTTCCAAATCTTTGGTAGCCCCCTAAGTATATTGCGGATCTTCTCATGATTTGTATATTATTTGCCGAGAGAAGACATAGGGTTGATGATGTCGAGGAATCTTGTTATCATTTGTGTGATCGTTTCATTTGGCTTCATCTTGAAAGCCTCATATTCTTGAGTAAGACGACTTATTTTTGACTCCTTCACTTGAGTGGTTCCTTCACGTGTCACTTCTAGAAGCCTCCATACTTCGTCAGAGGTGGTGCATGTTGAGACCCTGTTAAACGCATTCATGTCTATAGCACAGAATAAAGCATTATTAGCTTTTGCGTCTAAACTCGCCTGTTTCTTCTCCTCATCAGAATATTTGTCATAAGTTTTCTTAATGAGATCACCATTGACAACTATCCTGGCAGGCTTTTTGTAACCATCAGTGATAATGGTCCACAGGTCGAAGTCTAGCGACTTGAGATAAAAACTTATCCTTGTTTTCCAATAGGTGTAGTTAGTTCCATCAAATAGGGGAGGCCTATGAGTGGAATACCCTTCACCGTGATTGAAAATCATGGATTGTGTGGTTGCCATGGATCAGCTCTAGGATGTTAGTGCTTGTTGAGATAACAGAGCTCGAATACTAATTGAAGAACAAATAGACAACTCTAGAGGGGGGTGAATAGAGTTTATGAAAATAATGTCCAATTAAAAATTAAACTCTTTCACCAACCGTAAATAATCAGAGTAAATGCAGAAATAGTAAAGAGCAAGAAAGCATACGAAAATACAGTCGATTTTAACCTGGTTTCCCTCGTGGAGGACTAGTCCAGGCCTGAGAACTCTAGCTCAGGATTAAATCCACTATTTGTGAAATAGTAGTTACACCCCGTGCCTTTTCTTCAGAAGAGCACGTCAACTTCTTACAGAGATCGCAGTGGCGATGCTTGAAATTTTCCAAACTACTTCTTGAACTCTTGCACAAACTCCTAACTGAAAAGTACTGAGCACTTTGAGGCTTAGGGAGCTTGTGGCTAGTAGATGAGAAGGGTATGGCTTGTATAAGGCTTTAGAGAGAAGAGAAGAGAAGATTGGATCATTCCAAATGAGAGAATTCATGGCCTATTTATAGGATACCATACAGGCAGAATTCGGCCAGAATTCTGGTTGGAATATTCAAAAATTTGGCCGTTGGACAACTTGCATCCAGCCAACCCTAAAAATTAGGTTCCTGGATTTTAGGAGGCAGAGTTCGGCCCGAACTCTGTCTCCAGAGCACAGAATAGGTCCAGTGGACCAATGGGCTATTTGGATGTTTGGTGGGGCTTTTGGTTTGAGGTATAGGTTTAGTCTAAGTCTCAAAATGCTCAGTACAGCTCAGTTTACATAAGTCTAGACTCAAATGAAAATATAAAATATAGACTCAAACTATAAGGCATTGCAGGTGCGAGATGTCATCTGGCTTGTACTGAATTCAGTCTTCATGTGTCGTATTAAAATATTACAAGTATCATGTTGTCAATTGTATCAATATATGGTTGACTGTGATTTTGTGTCAACAGTTGTCGATCGACGGCGGGGTGCGTCTGTGCCCGGGGTACTCTCCGGGTCGGGTTCGCTGGATGGGGTCACACCCGGGAAGATTGAATGGGACCACGACCACCAGCCCCACCACGACCACGACCACGACCACCACCACGACCACCACCAGCAGCACGACCACGGCCAGCCATCATGACCTGTAAATAGAACACATAAACATAATTAACAATATAGAAGTATAAATGAATATAAAATTATAAACTAAAATATACATACCACCAGCAGGGAGACGAGTGCCGCCGCGACGAAAAAGACCAGGATTGCCATCTGTAAAAAGAAAATCATACAATAAGTAAATGATCGAACGAAAAAAAATATGAATTCACGTAATTGCTTTTATGAGGTCAAACGTAATTCACGTAATTAGAAGTATTTTTAATATACAATAATATTTAACCTAATCATCGTCATCGTCTTCGGTCTCATCCTCAGCCTCGTCTTCATCATCATCCTCATCCTCATCCTTCTCCTTATCATCGATTTCATCTGTATCCTCATCCCCATCAAATTCGTCTTTTTCTTCTTCTTCTTCTTTTTCTTCTTCTTCTTCTTCTTCTTCTTCGTCTTATTCTTCTTCTTCATCTGCCTCAATATTTGGGACAAGACGTCTCTTTCTCCCCTGGTTGACTTCTAAGTCTTCTGTATCAACCTCTTTCTCCCCTTTATTTTCTTCAACAATATCTTCAACATCCATTGTATTTGACTGTTGTCCCAAGTATTGAGACTTTTCGATCTGGTCCTCTTGTTATGCTGGGTCTCCAACGTTGAATGTTTTTCTAGATTTAATCTTGCATACTGCCCACCAGTCAAATCGATCTCTACGACACCTTGGATAGCTTGTATAGTAGACTTGAACAGCATGACTTGCTATCGCAAATGTATCAGACCCTCTATACCTCCTACGATGATTTATATCGACAAATCCAAATTGTTTATCGATTCTCCAACTGATATTTGGTGTCGTATCGAACCACTCACATTTGAACGTCACATTATGCATATCATATGGGCCAATATATTATAAATCTATAATATCTCGAAGCACTCCATAATAGTCAAAGTTTGGCTCGTCGTTATAGATGGTGCCTCTTATACAAACACCGGAATCCTTGGTACTGATGTCGTCATTGATAAATTCAACATTTATATCATTCTGAGTTGCCTTAAACCTGAAGCCATTAACGACATATCCTGGCCAAGTCTTTGTTTGCTTCTTCGGTCCCAATGCCAGATAACGAACACTCTCATTAGCGAGTGTTGTTTCAGGTAATAAAACCTGTAAACAAATATTTATAATTTAAATGTTTTAGATTATATATTTATAATCTCAGTTATAATCTCTGTTACTTACGTATTTGTGAAACCATGACGGAAATGTACAATCAACCTCTCTTTGAAGTCCCTCATCAGTAATATCGGGTGTCCTCATTTTGACTTCTTCTCTAAATACACTGTTAGAGAGAATAAGAATATATAAGTGTAGTCACTTACTTCATCAAATTAGAGATTATAACGAGTGCAAGTGTGCTGACTTACTTCTCCAAATCTCTCACTTCTTGTATGTCACAGTTTAACAAGACATATCGGTGAGCGGCATCATACTCGTCGTCAGTCAACCACCGTTTTTTACTAGCCCCAACAGGCTTACCCCTTACATTGATTATACCTCTATCCTCAACGTCCTCGTCATTCCTTTGAGGTCTATTTCGATTTGTCTTAACATGAGTATCGAAATAAATGGAGCAGAAGTTTGACACCTCTTCGATAAGATATGCTTTGCATATCGAAGCCACTATATGAGCCTTGTTGCCAAGTTTCTTCTTTAGATGGTGTAGGTATCTAGAGAGACAAATTATCTTGAGAATTAAGAATTTATTTTAAAATCCACTAAAATTCAACTTAAATTATATCAATTTTTATGTACCTTTCAAATGGGTACATCCATCGGTAATGAACAGATGCACCGACACGGGGTTCGTATGCTAGATGAATCGGTAGATGCTCCATGCTGTCGAAGAAGCCAGGAGGAAATATTTTCTCCAACTTGTAAATTGTTAAGATAATCTTCTCCTCAAGTTCAACCATGTGTTGTACAGTCAACTTAGTTGAACAAATATCCCTAAAGAATATATATAGTTCGGCCAACGGAACCCATACAGCAGAAGGCAACAACTCTTTCAAAGCAATGGACAGTAATCTTTCCATAAACACGTGGCAGTCCTGACTCTTCATTTCTGTTATCTTGCGTTCATTGAGATCAATGCATCTAGACAAATTCGACACATAGCCGTCGGGAAATCTTAAAGTAGATACCCACTTGAAGATTATTAATCTATCTTCCTTGCTTAATGTGTATTGTGCTATCGGCTTAGTTATTTGTCCACCAGCTCCCCTTTGTATCAAGTTCAGATAAGGACGCTTGCATATCTCAGCAATGTCTTGTCTTGCTTTTAGATTGTCCTTCGTCTTTCCTTTAATATCCATGACGGTATTGAAGACATTATCGAACACATTCTTTTTGATATGCATAACATCATGATTATGCCTTATAAGATTATCTTTCCAATAAGGCAAGTCCCAGAAGATACTCCGTTTGATCCAGTTATGGGTTTGTCCGAACCCATCGACACGATTGTTCGATGGATCTTCCATTACAGTAGGCAAGTCCTTTACATCTTCCCAAATATTGTATCCCGATAATCTGGCAGGCGGATGAATTTTTTTTTGTTTTCCAGCTCTGAACGCGTCCTTGTTCTTTCTCCAAGGATGACTCGCGGGCAGAAATTGACGATGACAATCAAAGAAAGAAGTTTTTCCTCCATGATTAAGGCGGAACGCCTTACTATTTTGCATGCATATCGGATAAGACATGGTGTCGTGAGTACTCCATCCTAACAGCATACCGTATGCAGGAAAATCATTGATTGTCCACATCAGTGAAGCTCTCATCTGAAAGTTCTGTTTCCTGGAAATATCATAGGTCGCGACGTCGATCTCCCACAGCTGTTTCAGCTCATCCACCAATGGCTGTAAATATATATCGATATTCTTCGTCGGATTTTTGGGACCCGTTATGATAGCTGTCAAGAACATATAAGGAGTCTTCATACACATCCATGGTGGCAGATTGTAAGGGGTCAAAATGACCGGCCAGCAGGAGTATTGAGATCCCGACTGCCCGAAAGGGGCGAAGCCATCAGAACATAGCCCCATGCATACATTTTTAGGCTCTGCAGCAAAATCTGGATGACAAAAATTGAAATATTTCTACGCCTCTCCATCCGAAGGATGTGACAATTCTCCATCGTCCTTTGTGCGTTCTTCATTGTGCCACGTCATGTGTTCTGCTGTATTCTGAGACATATACATCCTCTGCAAGCGCTTCGTTATCGACAAGTAATGCATATACTTGTAAGGACGTCGTTTTCTAGTTGACTTTCCTTTTCCTCTGACTGGCTTGTAACGATCCGCATTACAGAAGCGGCAACTTTCTATATCCTCGTTCTCCTTGTAGTACAACATGCATCCGTTGTGACAACAATCTATCTTCTCGTACCCCAGTCCCAGTTGTCGGACCATCATCTTCGACTTGTAGAAGTTTTTTAGAAGCTCTTTTGATTCCTTCGGTAACACCTCCTTGATTAGTTGTATAATCCGATCGTAGCAAGTTTGTGGCAAGTTAAAATCGGACTTTATGTTCAACAACCGCATCGTCACTGATAGTACGGAAAGTGGCTCACAACCAGGTTACAAAGAAGTTTCAGCATCCTGAAACATATCATAGAACTCATTCGCCTCGGGATTAGGATCCTCCGGATCAAAATTAGGCCCTGCCACGTCGTACACCATATCTCGTACAAGGTTCTGCAAGTCTCCATAATCAACCGAGCATTCGTCGTCTTCGACGACAAAATCCGTTGTAGCATTATCATCAAAAGCATAAGTAGCAGCATTCACAACCTGTCTTTCCGTATATAGTTCACCTTGCGATGACCACAGGCCGTAATCACGTACGAAACCCTTACGGGTCAAATGATCTCTTACACTCACCACTTCTTCGTAACGCCTATTACGATAATTACGACATGGACACTTGATTTTGTTACCGTCCATATACTGAGCTTTGCTCATGGCATACTTAAGAAACACTTCCACGCCTGCCTGAAATTCGTCACTCACACCTATTCTGCTCTCATGTTGTCATTTGTACATCCATGTACGATCAACGAAATAACGATCCATCATAGATTGGATATGAAAATCTGTATAGTAAGACAAACTAAAAAAAATTAGTATATAATCATGTAACTGGTGGATCCGCTGGTATATAGGCCGGATGTACTTAGTATTGACCGCATCAGACTAGTATCGGTCTATAGGTTTGGTATAGGCCGTATCAAATTGGTATTGACTCTTATTTTTCCTTTACGAGATCTCGGCTCTTCGGAATGGTTGGAGAGAGCCCCGCCTCCTCTTGGTTGGCGCCGGGCCCGAGGGTGATGGGACTACTTCCTGAAAGAGGTTTCGTTCAGGCCGGCAGGAGGGCCCCTTATCTATTAATAGAGGGAGCCAAAAACGGGCTTTGCTCCCCTTTTTGAAAATGAAGAAAGAAGGATCGAAGTTTAGACCGCTCACTGTAGTTCTACCTATAGAAAAGATCATGAAAGAGGCGATCAGAATGGTACCCGAATCCATTTACGATCCCGAGTTTCCAGACACATCGCAGTTCCGCTCGGGTCGAGGCTGTCCTATCCGATATGTATCGTCCTATCCGATATGTATCGGCCGTACAGCTAGGATTCGTACCAGCCTTATCGATTCGGTATCGGCCATATACGATAGGTATCGGCCGTAGCGACGTTATATATCGGTCATATAGATTAGTATGGTTCGATACCGATACCGATAGTTCGATACCGATACCGCTAGTTCGATACCGATACCGATAGTTCAATACTGATACCACTAAGTCCAAATGAAGCATCGATCATGTTATACACGGTTCAACTTGACGAGTCAGTAAATATATATATATATAATTCTTGGTTTAAAGTATCGGCCAATACCGATCCGATACGACTGATACCGATACGGTTTGGCATATTCCGATCCGATACCGACTGATACCAAATATTGACCGATTTCGACAATGGGGGTCTTCGTTCCGGTCAATTCGGCAAAGAAAATTAAACATCATAGGAATAGTCCGATGCCGATTCCGATACCGATATTATGAACCTAGGTTGAAAGCATAATAAGGTTGTAAAAGCATGTAAAAGAATCCGATACTACCGATAATTATTTCTTTCCTAATACCAAAAAATCCGATACTCCGATCCGAAACTGCCGATACTACCGATATCGTCGATACCAATACTCATAGGAAAAGTCCGATACCGATACTTTGAAAAAAAATATATATATAATATATATATATATATATATATATATATATATATATATATATATATATAACTAACTAACATTTACTAGTTTAATAGCATAATGCTAACTAAAATTAACTAACTAACATTTATCGATTCCGATACCGATTCCGATACCGATTCCGATACCGATAATTATTTGTTTCCCTATGCTTCTTCTCCACTGCTCCCAGTAAACACTAACCCTAATATTTTTATATAATTTCTGTAGGTCCTAAAAATCAAGTTGTACCCATCAAAAAAGTAATGAAAATTAAATTGTGCACCCTTCAAATGAACTGCGCAGGAGACAGATTGCGCAACAACTCAACTGCACAAGCTGAACTGCGCACTCATCCAAGCACGCTAGCTGACGTGGCAACGTCATCATTATCTGACAGAAAATCAGATCTTCTGACAACTGACAACACGAAAAGCAAGGAGTCTGTTCGTTTCTCGAGCCGCACCGCACTCGATGATAGCTGTACAACCAGCGCAGTCTGACAGCTCAACCTCAGCGCAATCCGAGTCTTAGCGCAACCCATTGGAAGCGCAGTCTGATGCTAGCGTAGTTCAAGCAGCGCAGTCCATCAAGATAATTGACAATTTACACGTGGCCTACATGCCATCAATTGCTCACCACGTGGCAACCGTCTGTACACGACCATGCGCATTTCAATCAAACAATGCCACGCGTCTAATACAGTGGAGCCACGATCGATTAATTGCCAGCGCAGTTTGCTGCTTGCGCAGTCCAATGCCTGCGCAATCCCGTCTGCACAATCCAGAAATAACTACTAATTAGTTATTTACCAGAACTCTATAAATAGAGTTTCAAGTCCTTCATTATCAAGATCAGATCATTCAAGATCATCACTAGAGATCAGGAGTTCTTGCCAAAGTGCTGCTGTATTCTTCAGAGGCTATCGTCTTCAAAGTTCACATCGTCCAAGGAATAAAGCGATCGTCTTCAGATCGGATTCCTATAGTACTTTCCCAGAATTCAATTGTAATCTTCTTACAAAGTTTGTGAAATAAAAAAAACTTTCGTTTTTACAAACAAAATAGCGACTCTGCTGGGGAAGACTTTCTCCTCCAACGAGGAAGTGACAACTCAATGTGACGTTGCGTCTATCGGAAAGACGCAGAAGACGCTAGTTGTGAAGGTCAACCAGACGGCCTACGAGGCGATGATCAACTCCGGGACTACTCGTTGCACTGCAACTTCTGCCAAGAGCAAAGTCTATTCAGTGTGGACTCCAAAGTCCTCTGCACAATCCTCTGCGCAGTCTGCTGTCTCTGCTCCCAAAACTGCTGCGCAGTCTGCTGCCTCTACTACCCATGCGCAGTATACTGCTCCTCTTGCCAGTTCACAAACCACTTCCTATGCTGCTCTGGCAAAGTGCAAGATTCCTCTTCCCCTGGAGCAGTTGGCTGCAACTCTTCCTGCGCAGTCCACCACTCCATCAACCAGAGTGCAACTCAAGCACTCTGAAGTCAAGAGTCCTGCTGCGCAAACTACAGTTTCTGTGGCCAAAATGCCATCTGTCAAAGCTCCCCAGGCACAATCAACCCTGGCCCAAGCTGTTCCAGTACAGTCTAATAGGGATAGTCCTTTGGCTAATCTATCTTTTTCTCACATTAAAGGAAAAGACTCTGCTCTTCTTCCCAAGTACCCTGTTGCTCCAGCGTAATCCACTGGGGTAGTCTGTTGATTGTTCCTCTTCCTCCTCGGAACAAAGGAAAAGGGCCGTTGGTCTTTTCTCAAACTTCCTCGTTCCACGACTTGGAAGACAACAGAGTGAAACGCTCTTTAGCTAACCCTTCCTCACAAAATAAGGGAAAAGGTACTTTGGTCTTTTCTCAGTCTTCTTCGGTTTTTACCGTAGAACATCAATCTGAATGTGCCTCGGCACCAATCAGTACAAGAGCTCTCTCAAACAAGAGTTCTTCCCTCCCTGCCAAAGGGAAGTGTACTGATCAAAGAGGTATTCTGCCTACTCCGGTAGCAGGATTCCAAGATCTCCCAACTCTTCGGATATCCCGCTCAAAACAAAAAAAATTACTGGTGTCTCAGACAGAAACCCCTGGGATGACTTTGCTGATCTAAGGACTTATCTCAATAGACCAACTTCGGCAAAACGCAAACAGCCAATGCCGAAGATGAACTTGCATCAGAGACAAACTTCCAGGATAAAAAATCCTGACACCTATGCTAATGAGGTGAGTACTTCTCTATATACTCATGGGACAAAACATTTGAAGAACCGAAACCACGTTCCGAATGTGGTCAAAGAACATATTCCTCAGACTTCTTCTCGTCCCATCATTGTTCCTGATCTCCGAGAGCACCTCAAATAAAAGCGGGACAACATCTCAACACCTCCAGTTCAGCCACTTGGACACCATTATAATCACAAGGTTGTCATCAAGTGCTGTTGTCAGACAACAAAACGATCTGTCTTTGATCGTTTGCAACGTCTGAACTAATGTCAGAAGATGAAGAAGAAGTATTGTACGCTTCCGTCAATATGACTTCTCAAGACACTGGGGGTAGAAAGTGCTCCAAGCACGGCAAGCCTCGCAGGCCCAGCCAGCGGTATTTAGATTTACTCCAAGAATCTTCTGAAGGAGTATTTCGACATACCAGATCCCGAAGCCGAGACACAATCGGTCAAAGGAATCTTCTTCAAGATCCTTCTGGTCATCTCTCTATTTCTTATTTAGGAGATGATTCTTTCTCTGATTATGATGCATACAACGAAAGTTCTGAACAGACAGTGTCTTCTACTGTACCTAGAGAAGTGACAGCATATATTGTCACTGAAGACCCAGATGCTTGCAGTTCAGCAAATCAAGAACAACGAATAGCTGCACTAGAGGACAAGCTGAAGACCATGGCTGAAATGGTCGCAAGTATGCATTCTATCATTATGGCCCAATATACAGTACCACCGACCGTACCTGCTACAAATCCTGAGATCATAGCATCGTCGGTACCTGTCAATGCAGGTCTGGGGGTAGTATCTCCTCAAATACCCCCTATACAAATTCAAACCACACCCTGTCAGTCAGGAGCTAGGGGTAGCACTTACCATGCTGTTCCTCCTCCTAACACTCAACCTGCTCCTTCTACATCATCGGAGGATACTAATGAAGCAGTCAAACTCTTGCACACTCAATTCGAGGCCTTCAAAGCGAAGGACAACTTACAGAGATTGGGGATCAAACAACCCTATCCAGTTGAATGGAAGGAAGTCCCATTTCCTCCAAAATACAAAATCCCTACAAGTTTACAGTTTGATGGCAGCACTTCTCCAAGTCAGTTCATTAACCACTTTGAGGTAATGACTGTTCAACTTCAGCCAAATGACGCTCTTCTTACCAGGGTGTTCGTCAGCTGTTTAGCCGGTGTAGCATACGATTGGTACAGGAGCTTGCCCGATGGCTGTATCACCTCTTTCTCTGGTTTGAAACAAGTCTTCTTGGAGCGATTCTACGAGGGAATCAATGACATGACCATGTCGGCCCTCAACAAGATCAAACAAAGATACAATGAAATCGTTGAGAGTTTTATTGAAAGATTTTGCCGAAAAGCATTAAAGATGCCTCCTGGAACTCCGGTCGCTGTCACTATAGATACCTGCAAGACAAATGTTTTGCCTATCATCAGCATATGGACGGGGTCAACTCAATTTCAAGACTGGCCATCATTCATTGTCAATGCTAAAGCAGCTGAAGTTAGCGCTGACAAATTCAAGCAATTGGGGGTACACATGTCTAACCCCGACCGGGATGAACACCCGACAGCTAGTAGCGGTAATCGCCAGAACAATCGCAAAGGTAAAGAAACTTTGAACATCAATCTGAAGATCAAAGAATCTCTGGCTGTCAACGTAGCTCCACCTACGTCTTCTTCTAAACCTTCTGCCACTCCACCAAGGGAACCTCGTCCAAAAGTAGAGTACTCCTTTGACGAGAATGACACCGTGAGCATCTTCGATTGCTTAATCAAAAGCAATAAGCTCCAACTCCCGGACCCGAAGAAGCCCGACGAGGTCGGTAAGACTGATCATCCCAAATACTGTGTTTACCACGGGTTCATTGGTCATCCCACTCGAGCATGTTACGTGCTCAAAGGCAAAATTCAGGAGCTAGTCAATGCTGGTGTTGTCACTCTTCAACAAGATGAGAAGACTGTTATCGTTCTCAATATAGTTCGGTAACTTCCCTCCACAGATGGTACAACATGGTGTCATCCCTATCCCCAAGGCCACTCTTGAGATCGAGAATCTCCCTCCTCCACGGAGTGAAGGTCTCGTCCCCTTATCCCTTGATAATGGCGAGATTATGTGGATTCATTCGGATCTTGTTTCTGACTTCGAGGCTCCTTCTAAGCAAAAAGACCGCTCCAAGGGCAAAAAAAAGATATGCAATATAGTGTCTTTTGACCCCATAGTTGAAGAGGAAATCCTGGTGGGCACTAGGTCTGGGAAAGCTTATCTACGGGAACTTCCCGAGATTCAAGAAAATCCTGCTTCTTCTTCTGAGTCTGCTCCAGTGTAACCTGCCTCTGTTGAGGGCATCTCTGCTGTGTCTTCACCGGTTGTAGAACCCATTCCCCCTAAACCGACAGCAGCCGACAAAGGCAAACAACAAGTCCGCTTCGACAAACCTTTGAAGAAGTCATCCCCTTCTGGACTTGAGAAGCCATACAACTTTGATATTTTAGCCCAACTAGCCAATACACCGGCCAGGCTGTCAATCTTCGAGCTCTTGTGCCTCTCCAAAGAGACTCGAAAAACTCTGAGTGAAGCTCTCATGTAGACGGAAACCTGCCTAACCCTTCGGAAGAAGCCGAAAGCAGAGCCTGTCTCCTGCCTCCATTGCCACAGTGTGTTGGAATTAATTCCAAACATTACCTTCACACAGGATGATATGTTGATAGAAGACAATAGGCATAATCGTCCTCTATACTATATAGGATATATCGACTCGATGAAAGTCGATCGTATTCTGATAGATCTAGGGTCTGCCCTTAGCATCATGCCAAAGACAATGTTAGATGCAGTGAAGATCCCAGTACATTGTCTTTGCAGTACAATCACCACCATCCTGGGGTTCAACCAAGGAAGAAGTGAGCCTCCGGGCAAGATTCTTCTAAAACTCCAAATTGGCAATCTTCGCACAAAGGTGACCTTCTACATTATAGACAACCATGGTTGCTCTTACAATGCTCTTTTGGGGAGACCATTTCTTCACGAACACAACATTGTTCCTTCGACTCTTTATCAATGTTTTAAATACATTGATGACAATGGAGAGGTTCAAAAAGAGGTTGCGGATCTCTACCCTTTCAAAGGTGTCGAAGCATATTGTAACGATGCTCGCATGTATAAGGATGAGTTCATGAAAGTAGTACTGGCTCTGGACACTGAAGAAGAACAAGAAGCAGTGCCCAATGATACCCTCATCATACCTGTTAAAGGGCGTGTTTCTCGTCCTCAATCTTCCAAACCACTGGCTATTCACTTGCCAGTCCAAAAGCAACCAACTGATGGTGGTCAAGATCAAAGGGAGCTCATGTCTTCTGAGCCACTTGTTATTGACCTACGTCGTAACAAGGATAAAATACAGCTCACTTCTTCTGAGCCACTTGTTATTGATTTATCTCATAACAAGGATAAAAGGGAGCTCACCTCTTCTGAGCCGATTGTTATTGACCTCCGTCATAATAAATCCAATCCTCCTCCACGTTCTTCTTCTCCCCCTCTTGTAATCAATCTGACCAAGCCTGCTACAGCTAAAGGTCCTGTTGTGAATACAGATGTACAAATCAATGAAAAAGTATCTCCTTTCCAGTATACTGATGTCATTTATCATGCTAAGTGCTATTTGGATATGTTAGATAGCTTTCAGTCATTTACAATGGGAGTTGTACAGTTTTTTCAAACAGAGGTCTTACTCGAACACCCAGATGATTCATACTTTGTTGTCCCTTCTCGAAAGAGAGCCGAGAGTCCAATACTTTTTAGTAAAGGACCAGAACAAAAATTCAGCTATACGGATGATAGCAAAAATAACGATATGGGACGTCTCTAACTCCGTCATTATAGTCAACAATCAAAAGACATCATCCGAAAGATGGTTTATGACTTCAAGAATGGCCTCAACTACGGTAAGGGTAAAAGAACTCTTATCCGTACGGTTGTTCCGGAAAGAAAATCAGATATGTACTATAGCAGGACAAAAAGAGGTCTCGGTTATGCTTCACCTCCGATCTTATCTCCAGCAGTCTCTAAGTCTGATAGTGAGGAACGCTCTAACTCTTTTGATTCCAAATCATGGGACTCTGACACCAGTATTGGTCAGGTTCATCGGCTGATAGTATCTTCTAACATGGTCTCTACCGAACTTCTAGAAGGTTATGACGAGGATATCGAAGAAAGTCCTAAAACAGATCCTTGGGCTCAACAAATGGATACCCAATGGGAACTCCGATTCGAACAACGAGAACCTCCTACCGAAGATCAATTGGTTCAAATTGACGTAGGATAAAGCGGGTCACCTCGTCCAATATTTATCAGCAAGAACCTTCCAGAGGCGGATAAGAAAGAATTAATTCTTCTTATTCGAGAATACATTGATGTCTTCGCCTGGAGTTATGAAGATATGCCAGGTTTAGATCCCAAAGTTGCTACTCACAAATTGAATATCTTACCTAATGCAAAGCCAGTCAAACAGCATCAAAGGCGATTCAAGCCAGAAATGATGGACGCTATTGATGATGAAGTCGAAAAGCTCATAGCTTGTGGCTTTATTCGAGAAGAACAACATCCAGATTGGATAGCCAAAATTGTCCCAGTCTTGAAGAAAACTGGCAAAGTTCGAGTTTGCATTGACTTCCGAGATCTTAATGAAGCATGTCCAAAAGACGAGTTTTTTCTCCCTATTACAGACGTTATGATCGACAATACTTATGGGTTCGAGCGAATATCCTTCATGGATGGATTCTCTGGATACAATCAGATTCGGATGAATCCTGAAGATAAAAAACACACTTCTTTTCGCACTCCTCGCGGAGTCTACTGCTATACCGTGTTGTCATTTGGTCTCAAGAATGCTGGTGCAACTTACCAACGAGCTATGAGTACTATCTTTCGAGATCATCTATGCAAGACTGTTGAATGCTATATGGACGATATTGCTGTCAAGAGTCATCTAAAGGAAGATCACATCCAAGATTTGAGAACTATCTTCAATCTAATGCGCCAACATCAGCTGAAAATGAATCCCACCAAGTCATTCTTGGGTGTCTCTAGTGGTAAATTTCTCGGCTTCGTCATTACCTTTAAAGGTATACATGTGGATCCCAAGAAGATCAAAACCATTCAAGAGATGCGTCCTCCACGCAACCTAAAAGAGCTACGAGGATTCCAAGGTCGACTTGCGTACATTAGGAGATTTATTTCAAATCTGTCTGGATGCTGCAGACCATTTATCCAGTTAATGAAATGTGTCTCTTTCATTTGGACTGAAGAATGTCAACGAGCATTTAACAACATAAAATAGTATCTCATGAACCCACCAGTCTTGGTGCCACCAATCTCGGACATACCATTCTTAATGTATGTCGCGCTATAGATCATTCATTGGGTGCTTTACTTACCCAAAAGAACAAAGAAGGTCATGAACAGGCCATCTACTATCTCAGTCATACTATGATTGGTGCTGAACACCGTTATAGTCCGGTCGAAAAAGAATGCTTAGCCCTTATGTTCGCTGTTTAAAAGACTCGGCATTATATCATTGGACAAACTATTCATGTCATATCCCGAGTTAATCCTCTTTGGGTACTGATGAAGAAGCCAAGTACACTCAACTCTCGATTGGCTACATAGGCTATTCTGTTAGCCCAATATGACATGGTATATGTTCCACAAAAGTCTGTCAAAGGTCAAGCACTGGCTGACTTTTTAGCGGCTCATCCTATACCGGAGACATCCAAACTCTATAATAAAATTCCAGACGAGACATTGGAAGCAAATATGATCTCCAAAGAATTTCCTACTTGGCGTCTGTTCTTTGACGGTGCATCCAAGATCGGACCAAATGGTACCATTATCGCAGGAGTTGGGGTTGTTCTCGTTTCTCCAGATGGGTCAACTATCCAAAGAGCCTACTCCCTAGATGAACCTTTCTCCAGCAACGTGGCAGAATACAATGCTTTACTCATTGGCCTTCAATGAGCTAAACAACTAGACATCGAATATCTTGAAGTCTATGGCGACTCCAAGCTGGTTGTCAACCAGGTTAGAGGAACCTATGAAGTTCGTCATCAAGATCTAGTGCCTTATCATGAAGCGGTAATCAGCATGGCTACATCATTCAAAGCCTTCTTCATCGAATACGTCCGTCGGGCTTGCAATACTGAAGCAGATGCTTTGGTCAATCTTGCAGCAGTCTTAGCCATACCTGTTAAAAGATAACAAGTGGTGGTTGTCTCTAATCGAGAATTGTTCAGCATTGAAAACAATCGTAATATTGAGTTCAGTAATCTTATTGAGGCCAATGTTATCAGTGAAGATTGGAGAACTTCCTTTATCGACTTCGTGGTCTATGATATACTTCCTGAAGATCCCAAGGAGGCTACGAGTATTCGTCGACAATATCTGCGATTCTACTATAATCAGACCACCAAAACTCTCTATCGTCGGACTTATGTCGGTCTTCTCTTACGCTGTCTTGCTGGTGATTAAGTGAAGCAAGTATTACGTGAAGCTCACGATGGTGTTTGCGGAGCACATCAACCCGGCCCTAAGCTACAAGATCGTATACGACGCATGGGTTACTACTATCCCTCTATGGTATCTGATGCCATTGAATATGCAAAAAAGTGTCGAGCTTGTCAAATCCATGCAGATTTCATTCATCAACTATCAGAATTCCTTCATTCGACGGCTGCTTCATGGCCTTTCGAAGCTTAGGAAATGGATATTATAGTTCCCATCAATCCTCCTTCTTCTAAGGGACATCGGTTTATACTAGCTATAACGGACTACTTCTCTAAATGGTTCGAAGTTACACCCTTGACAGAAGTCAAAACCAGCAGCGTCATCAACTTTGTCAAACATCATGTCATTTATAGATTTGGTGTACCTCGACGAATCATTCATGACAATGGACCTCAGTTTATCAGCCAGAAGTTTACAAGATTCTGCGATGATCACCGAATTGACAATGTCGCTTCAACAGCCGATAATCCTGCTGCTAATGGCTTGGCTGAAGCCTTTAACAAAACTATCATCAAGCTCCTTAAGAAGTTTATAACTACTAACAAACAAAATTGGAGTGAAAAGCTTGGAGAATGTCTTTGGGCCTATTGTACTACGGTCCGTAACTCCACAGGTTGTACACCTTTCTCTTTAGTGTATAGCTGTGAAACAGTTCTACCCCTGGAACTTCAAATTCCGTCCTTAAGGATTGTTATCGCTAATGAGCTGATAACTGAGAACAACGATATTCTTCGACTTCAGGAATTGGAGGCGCTTGACGAGAAGCGACTATTGGCTCAACAGCATATTGAATTATACCAAGCTCGCATCTCGAAGACTTTCAACCACAAAGTTAAAGTCAGAGCCTTTCAGAAAGGAGAGCTCGTTCTAACGGTCAAACGTCCCGTGACTATGACTCATATGAGCAAAGGCAAGTTCTATGCAAAATGGGAAGGTCCATATATCGTGAGCAAAGTCTTTTCAAATGGAGCCTATCAACTCTCAGAGCTGGACGGTCGAGTTGCTATGATGCCTATCAATGGCAAATTCCTTAAAAAATACTATATATGATTGTAAAAGGAATTTCTTGTAAATATGACAAGACAGTGCATAAATAAAGTTTGATTTTATTTCATCATGAATGACGTTAGATAATATCAAGGATGGGAATCACTATCGTCCTTTTTATAGATAGGACGAGGACCACTGCCATCCTTCTCAAAAATAAAGTCAGTAAAAGAGCCGAGAACATCCTTGCTCGAACCTACCAGGAACTTGCAAGCAGCCATCCTCATGGCCTCTTCTTCTTCAGTCTTCCCTGGTTTAAGTAGGAAATCTAGGATATCCCGCGATGGCTAGGGTGTAGATGAACTTTCACCTGCCTCCGTCTGCTTTTGCTGAGTCGGTTCGGCAGGACGTTCTTCAGTGCCCACTTCAACCTTCGGGGTGATCTCAATTTTCTTGGATGCATCTCCAGACGACATCTTTATGTTGAAAAGTGAAAGTGATCATTCCATCTAATTTTCTGTTCTATTTATAGACAGAGATTCGTGGAACAACGAAGCGATTCATTCATCCGACGGTTCACCCGTTCATTCATTCATCCGACGGTTCACCCGTTCATTCATTCATCCGACGGTTCACCCGTTCATCCATTCATTCGACGGTTCACCCGTTCATCCATTCATCCGACGGTTCACCCGTTCATCCATTCATCCGACGGTTCACCCGTTCATCCATTCATTTAATTCCTCTGACGGTTCATCCATTCATCCTGACGATTCATTTCGTTCAAACATTTTGACGATTCATCTATTTCGTTCATATCAGTAACTTGTCATCTTTGATTAAGTTGTCTACTGAAATAATAATATTCAATAAATTATATTCTGTCATGTCCACATTACCTCTGAGCAGATATAATGAATATAATTATTTTCTAAATCAAGAAATATATCATGTCTCGGACCTCTGAATATATTTTCTATCGCTATTATTTATATCCGAATGAGATATGCAATAAATAATAGAGCCACAAAGAAAATATCTTTTTATTGATCAAAATTAAAAGGCAATACAAAAAGACTTGTTACAAAACAGAAGATACAAAAAATCTTTCTATTCAGCTGGTGGGGTCATCAAACTAGCCATCTGCTGCTTTAGAGTTTGAAGTCGCTCCTCCCTAGAGTCCATCACCCGTCTTCTAGCTTCTTCTATACCAGAATTTTCATCAAAAGTCGGTAAGGTTACTAGTCGGCGAAAGATTTCAGCTTGATGAGTCCTGACATATTCATCTCTTTCGTGAGTCAGAATGTCCAATTGCTGGACGGCAGCCTGATGTTGAGTAGTCTCTTCTTCCAGAGTAAGTTGAATAATTTTCAACTCTTCCTGAAGTCGATCAAACTCTACTTTCAGCTCAGCAACTTTCTTTTTCTTCTCCCCAGCAGCAGATGCTATTACTTCCATCTGGGAATTGTACTATGAAGACTTGGCAGCAAAAGTGTCTAAGGAAACCTGGAAATCAGCTTTTGTAGCTGCAGCCTCTCGAGACATCCTCTCAAACTCAGCATGTACCAAGGATTCCACCTTTCTCCGATTGAGATCTTTATAGATCTTAACTGATTCGTCCAACTCATCCAGTATGTGTTCAAGGTAAGCAGCTTGCGCTTCATTACCTTGACTTCGGATGGCAGCAATCAGATAAGAGGTTGGACCTCTAACAGTGATGAACCCAACATCTTCCTTCTCCATTAACCTTTCTATTAAAGGTCCTAGTGAATTGAAGAAAAGGTTGGTGAAGGAGCCGATAATAAATCTGTTAGTAACTATAGCACCAGAGGTAGCAGCTACTTCCATGGATGTTGAAGCAGCAGGTGCTTGCACATGTGGAAGCTCAGTAGCATGAACTGTGGTCTCTTTGGACAAGGGAGCCATGGTAGAGCTGGTTGCTCCTTCCAGATGTTCTTCTGCGAAATCAGATAAACCCTATCAGCTTGCTGTCATTAGCAACTATCGAAAAGGTCAAAAGTAAGGGTAATCTTACCATTACCGGGACCAGTAACAAGTTTGTCATCTGCTGATATGGGTTGTAGCCTCACAGAAATAGCTTCAGACATTACTGCCTGGCTACTACCCGCTTCAGAGCCGCTTGAAAAGTGACGGCTACTGCTGGCTATCTCCTTTATTGGCACTATATCAGTGCATGTTAGAGGAATCGGAGAAAGTTGAATTTCTGCATGGATAAAAATTAAGATGTTAGCCATTTAATCCATAAAAGAAGGGTATTAATATCAATCAATACCAGTACCTCCTTGATGAGTGACCGTAGCTCCCTCCGGTGATACTTCTTTAATCACATTCTTCTCTGGGGATGCGGGTACATCAGCATCCTCTTCTGGGTTAAGAGTGTCATCAACAGCCTCTGCTGATGTATCTTCATCACTAGCACTCTTCTCTCGTGTTTCTCCACCAACTGGATCCGCATCATCTTGGAAGCCAAAGTCACAATCGTCCAGTGACTCAATCATTAACTGATCTTCTTCAGCACGTATTGATTGAGGAGAAGCTGGAAGATGGGGGGTTTCTGTTGCAAGTTGCATTGCTTCGGGAGATGCTTCTAGCTCATTTGGCCTCGCAGTTTCATCTGCCATCTCTGCAATTTCCCTCCTGGTCTCTACAACTTCGTCCATTTTTTCTGAACTGAAAGTCTCCTGCCTGGGTTCAAGGGCAAGCGTAGGAGACGACATCATGACTCCAGCAACAGCACTGTTCACGACCGACGATAGGATAGGTCTTGGAGGAGTGGCCACCTTCCTCCTGAAAACTATCTTCTTTCTGCGTAAAGGTCTCTCCGGACTCTCTACGTCTACAACATCTACCTGCCTTTGAAGAGAGGTTGGAGTCGTCGCCTCTTCTCTTTGAGTCGACTCAGCATGCTGCCGAGATTGCGATCGGGTGGTAACTCTTTCTGAAGATTCTAAGATAATCTTTCTCTTAGCAACTGGAGAAGAAGGTTCTTCCGCCTTCCTTTTCTTCCTCTCCTTGATTGGAGATCTGACGACCTTCAAGGAGACGCGCAGTGGCTCATTGACTTCTTCAGGGAAGTTAGCTTCCCTGGAAGCTTCCAACGGTGTATCAACTGGCTCATCTTCTTCATCATTTACAGGAGCCACCACAACAGATGCTCCCTTCTTTAGTCGGGCCGCAGTCGCAAAACTGTCTACGAGACTGAAGTTCTCCGTAAAAGTGTTCGCCGATGTGTAGAAGAGCGAATATGTATATAGCATACGAGGACCGTGATCGCTCTTTAGCGGCATTGAGAACATCGTCCTCGTGTCCTAAGCATTATAGTAAGCCCAAGCCCGAGCTCCATCGATCAGAGAAACTTTTCCTTATAGGCACGTTATGGCGTTGCCTACGTGGAACTGGTCATAGCCGAATTGGCGTACAAATCGGCTCGGGAGATAAGGCTCTAGATAGCACTCATCTTCAAATCTGTACACTAAGTAAGACGGCTGGATCATCTTCAACCAGTTGAAAATTGTGTGGCCCAGAGGCTGTGCCCTTCCAGAATCGATAAGGTTGGTGGACATATGCTCGTAGCCAGCCGGAGGGGAAACACAATAGAAGTTTCAGCCCTTTCCAAGATTCAGAGCGCGTCTGCAATCTCTTAAAGTGGTGTATATCCACTTGCTTTTGGAGAATCTCCTCAAGAAGCTGCCGTTCACCGCTCCCATATCAGGGTTCATCAGTGAAGGATAGTGCAGAAGCAGCCATCCGAACAGATAAGTGTATGGTAGCTCCAGCCGGAGAAAACTTCCTTTTTCACCCTTTCCTCGAAGCATTTGATCAAGAAAAAGGCGGAGGCCAGCATTTACTCTGTAAGTCATCGCTGACAATAGATCCATTCGGCAGCCAAAGCATTAGCGGACGGCAGTAAACAGCACGCCGCGATGAAAGCGATCGATGGTGCTGGCTCTAGGAACGACGTATCTTCGGAGCCAATAAGTGAGGAAACCCGCCAACTGGGCCTCCTTCGACATGGGCCTATAGCCTATCCTCATATAACTCTCAATAATATCATTTTTCTTAAGAGAGGGATATTGAAGATCATCTTCAATCTTGATATCCATATCCTTGTTCTCCTCCATCAACCCTATCACTTCGCTGTGGCTAAGTGGTCTGAAGAAGGAGGGTTGGCAGTTATCATGCTCCTTTGTCTTTTTCTCAATGATTTGGTCGAGAAAGAGATACGACAACCATTTTGTTGAGTAGCAGGTGCCGGATGTACCACTCTTGTAGTACAAGGAACAGATCTTATAGTGGCATAGCAACTCTTCGAAGACGGCCACCATGTCGGCATTCTCTTAACATAATTTGTCCAACTCATCATTGGTCGGGACAAATTCTTCGTAGGGGATATCCCCCATGGGCAAGCTGGAGATGTACTTCATCTCATGTAAAGCCAATCTGATCTCTCCACAAGGAGTCATAAAAGTCCCTGTTCTGTAATTGTATCTCTCTGCCAATACAAGGAAGAGATGCGGATTAGGCGGAAAACCATAAACGGTGGCATACATCGCTTGGTACAGCTCAATCTCCTTGAGCTTGTCTTCAAATTGAGCCAATATCTAATTGGTTATGCAGCTCCACCTCTTGTTATCTGGATTCACGAAACCAGTCAATCGAATATCCTGGTCTGGATATCTTCCCTCAACCTTCGCAAACTTGTTTGCGAATATCGATGTTCTGACCGATAGCAGCAGGGAAGTGTTTTCTGGTGGGATGTACCCAGGTTTCAGTCCTCTGAGTAGGGAGCTGTGACGCTCCGAGGAACTGTAGAACATGTCTTTGCTGTTCGGCTCCTTCTTTACACAGATGTTCCCCGTTCGAGCTTGCTGGAGTGCAGTTATATCCCATTCCATCCTCCTAGGATAGCTCGCAAAAGCATAGCGAGACAGGGGAAGGCATCTGGAAATCTCTGGTAAAAGTATCATCTTTTTGCCTTTTTGAAAAAGCCTCTACTCCATGCGAGGTCTAGGATGGGAGTTTTTGTCGAAAGCCTCACCGAACAGGAACAACAGCTTCTTATGAGTAACCATATCTGCAGTTTGGAGTGGCCGTCCGTTTATTAAACACAGCAGAGTTTCATTGTCTTGGGCCATCAGGATGGCTTGCCAAGATGATGGCAAGGCATATTGAGGATATGTCACATGGAAAAGATCCTCCTTGAACTCAGGTTCAGCTAAAGATCCTACAAAGACCTCATATTCTGGGTCATCCCTAAGGTTAACTGCATCAAATAAAGAGATAAAGATCAGTACTTGCAAAATCATAAAGTCTCTTTGAAAATAGTTTATCAAATTACGCTATGTGCAAAGCAGCAGATTGCGCCAATGCAACCCACGTGCGCAAAGCATCCAATTATGCCAACACATCCACTTGCGCAAGACATCAGGTTGCGCTAATCCATTTGCGCGAGGCATAGGTTGCGCTAACTAGCTTGCGCAAGGCATCAGTTTGCGCTGGCTCAACTGACTTGTGCAGATCGATGGACTGCACCGAACATCTGCCAGCACTTTCCAACCGATTGAGCAAGAATATAGTTTTCATAAAAAATGAAAAACTATTGTGTGTGTGCAACCAAAACCCTAAACAGGGCAGCGCCATACCATCAATCTCTAAAAAGAGAGAGAGGTATGAAGGTTCGAAAATGTCAAGAACCCTAAAAAGGGTTTCGATTGAGTTTGTCATCAACCTTGAAGTACTGGGTGGCCAACTTCATAACGAGAGATTCGGGGCACAACCCGAGTCGAAGACTCAGCCGGAGCCTTACCTTTCTTTGTTGCAGTTCGCTTGGGTGCCATTGCAATCGACGGCGGGAAGAAGAAGAAGGAAGTCGGAGTAGGAATGAATCTTTTATCTCTTCAGAAAATCAAAAGCAAGTAAAGAATGAAAGAAAGAAGAATGGAAACTATTTATAGTTTTTCAAAAGTAACAGTCACCTCAGATTGTACCAAAAAATTAGGAGCTGATTCCTCCAAACGCGCAGTCAAAGCGCCACTTGCGTAACTTGATTTTAAATTCGAAATTCAAAGTATTTCAAAACTTTGAATATTTTCAAATTTCGAAAACTTTGAAGGGGGTCTTGTAGGTCCAAAAAATCAAGTTACACCCATCAAAAAAGCAATAAAAAATTAAATTGTGCACCCTTCAAATGAACTACACAGGAGATAGATTGTGCAACAACTCAACTGCACAAGCTGAACTGCGCACTCATCCGAGCGCGCTAGCTGACGTGGCAACGTTATCATTATCTGACAGAAAATTAGATCTTCTGACAACTGACAACACAAAAAGCGAGGAGTCTGTTCGTTTCTCGAGCCGCGCCGCACTCGATGACAGCTGTACAACCAGCGCAGTCTGACAGCTCAACCTCAGCACAATCCGAGTCTTAGCGCAACCCATTGGAAGCGCAGTCTGATGCTAGTGCAGTTCAAGCAGCGCAGTCCATCAAGATAAATGACAATTTGCACGTGGCCTACATGCCATCATTTGCTCACCACGTGGCAACCGTCTGTACACGACCATGTGCATTTTAATCAAACAATACCACGCGTCTAATACAGCTACGATCAAGTAACTGCCAGCGCAGTTCGCTGCTTGCGTAGTCCAATGCCTGCGTAATCCAGTCTGCACAATCCAGAAATAACTAATAATTAGTTTTTTTCTAGAACTCTATAAATAGAGTTTCAAGTCCTTCATTATCAAGATCAGATCATTCAAGATCATCACTAGAGATCAAGAGTTCTTGCCAAAGTGCTGCTGCATTCTTCAGAGGCTATCGTTTTCAAAGTTCACATCGTCCAAGGGATAAAGCGATCGTCTTCAGATCAGATTTCTATAGTTGTACTTTCCCAGAATTCAATTGTAATCTTCTTACAAAGTTTGTGAAATAAAAAGAACTTTTATTTTTGCAAACAATTTCTAAATAAATAATACTATTAATAACGATAATACTACTACTAATAATAATAATACAAATGCATATGCATTTATATACATATTATAAAGAACACTCAAATATACATTATATTGAAAATATGTAAACGCTAACCCCCGCCGCCCCTCCCACCACCTGTCGCCCCCCAGCGCCGCGCTGCCCCACGAGCGCCACCCCCGCCGCCCTCCACTGGCCTGGAGAGCGCTGTACCGCGTGGCCCGCCGCAGCCCCGCACAACCCCGCGTGTGCCACCGCCCGCTGCAGCCCCGCGCAGCCCGCTTTGCCCCCTGCGTGCGCTGCTCCACGACGCCCCCGGCAGTCCACGACGTCGTCGACCACAGAGAGAGAGAGAGTGAGAGAGAGAGAGAGAGATTACCTTTGGGAGAGAGAGGAGATGTCGCCGATCACCGCCGTGGGAGAGAGAGAGAAGAGGGAGGTCGTCGACCGCCGGAGAGAGAGACAGAGAGAGAGAGAGGAGAGAGAATGAAATTTGGAGGGAATAAAAAGTTCCCTCCGTCGTTTCAATTTAAGTCTGGGCTCTTTATTTAGCGACGAACTTGCGTCGGATTTTATCCCGCCACTTCTCCCAATAATTCTTGCCAAATAATCGACTGCATAGCGACGGATGTGTATCCATCGCTATGTCTCCGACGACCTAGCGACGGATGAGCAACCTTTTTTTCCCCTTAAAATAAAATAAAAAATGTATCGGCATGTCGTCGGTACTCCGTCGGTTATTTGCCGCAAATCCGTCGCTAATGCCGACAAAAATTTTCCGTCGATAAGGATCCGTCGCTAAATGACTGTATTTTGGTAGTGAGATGTCTTGTTAAACTGTGACATACAAGAAGTGAGAGTTTTAGAGAAGTAAGTCAGTACACTTGCACTCATTATAATCTCTAATTTGATGAAGTAAGTGACTACACTTATATATTCTTATTTTCTCTAATAGTGTATTTAGAGATGAAGTCAAAATGAGGACACCCGATGTTACTGATGAGGGACTTCAAAGAGAGGTTGATTGTACATTTCCATTATGGTTTCACAAACACGTAAGTAACTGAGATTATAATTGAGGTTGATTTTATATATTCTTATAAAATACGTAAGTAACTGAGATTAGAAATATATAATCTAAAACATTTAAATTATAAATATTTATTTACAGGTTTTATTGCCTGAAACAACACTCACTAATGAGAGTGTTCGTTATCTGGAATTGGGACCGAAAAGGCAAACAAAGACTTGGCCAGGCTATGTCGTTAACGGCTTCAGGTTTAAGGTAACTCAGAATGCTATAAATGTCGAATTTATCAATAACATTATTAGTACCAAGGATTTTGGTGTTTGCATAAGAGGCACCATCTATGACGACGAACCAGACTTTGACTATTATGGAGTGCTTCGGGATATTGTAGATTTACAATATACTGGCCCATATGATATGCATATTGTGATGTTCAAATGTGAGTGGTTCGATACGACACCAAATATCGGTTGGAGAATCGATAAACAATTTGGATTTGTCGATATAAATTATCACAGGAGGTATAGAGGGTCCGATACATTTGCGATAGCAAATCTGGCTGTTCAAGTCTACTATACAAGCTACCCAAGGCGTCGTAGAGATCGATTTGACTGGTGGGCAGTATGCAAGATTAAATCTAGAAATACATTCAACGTTGGAGACCCAGCATACCAAGAGGACCAGATCAAAAAGTCCTAATACTTGGGACAACACTCGGATACAATGGATGTTGAAGATATTATTGAGGAAAATAGAGGAGAGGAAGAGGTTGATACACAAGACTTAGCTGTCAACCAGTAGAGAAAGAGGCATCTTGTCCCAAATATTGAGGCAGAAGAAGAAGAAGAAGAAGAAGAAGAAGAAGAAGAAGAAGAAGAAGAAGAAGACGAATTTGATGGGGATGAGGATACAGATGAAATCGACGATGAAGATAAGGATGAGGATGTGGATGAGGAGGATGATAATGATGAAGACGAGGCCGAGGATGAGAAAGAAGACGATGATTAGGTTAAATATTGTTGTATATTAAAAATACTTCCAATTACGTGAATTAAGTTTGACCTCATAAAAGCAATTACGTGAATTCATGTTTTTTTCGTTCGATTATTTACTTATTGCAGATGGCACTCCTAGTCTTTTTCGTCGCGGCGGCATTCATCTCCCTACTGGTGGTATGTATATTTTAGTTTAGAATTTTACATTCATTTACACTTTTATATTGTTAATTATGTTTATGTGTTCTATTTACAGGTCATGATGGCTGGCCGTGGTCGTGGTTCTGGTGGTGGTCGTGGTGCTGGCGGTGGTGGTGGTCGTGGTCGTGGTCATAGTGGTGCTGGTGGTCGTGGTCATATTCAATCTTCTCGGGATGTGACCCCATCCAGCGAGCCCGACCCGGAGAGTACCCCAGGCACAGACGCATCCCGCCGTCGATCGAATACTTCATCGAGGCATAAGTCTGGATGTGCTAGCGGATCCGTTCTACTATCGAACCCACCAGCGGATCCACCAACGGATCCACCAGTGGATCCCCTAGTTACTGCATAGTGGGCCCCAGAGTACCCCCATACTCGGTTCCATCCGGTTACTGAAGAGTACATGTGTGGACCCGCGGATCCTCCAACGGCACCAGAGAGGCCGAGAGGCGAGTTCCGACGAGAGCTATGGCCCGCAGGGACCTCGTAAGTAAATTTAAGATAATTTATTAAATTTTTTTCATTTATTCAGGTTAATAATCCAGTCGTTTCTTTTTTGTAGGTTTTTTCCGTTTAATGTTGCCTGGGCTCTTGGAGAAATTATCAGGGATAACTTCAATGGTCCCTACCTCAACTTTTCGTCGGTGCCCAAAACTTGAAGTACGTCTGACTCGATGAGTTGAGGCTATAAATCTATATTTTTTAGTTAATTATTAGTTACTCTTTAATCAACCATTTTTTAAATTTTGTGATAATTGAATTTGTATGTTAGACGACGTACTGGTGGCCCCCCCATCACGAGGACGCGATCCACAGGACCTATAGAAGTGCTGCCTCAAAGAAGATACGGGATATGATTCATAACCTAAAAATAGGGCAGACGAGGCCGAATTGGATCCGACAAGAATATTATGAGGACCTCTTAGATATGATGAATACTCCTGCGTACAAGAAGAAATCGGAGAAGGCGAAGGAGAACCGACGGGCTGTGGGGCTTCATACGGGGGGATCAAGGCCCCACGCAGCGACGCTTGCAGATCTGGTGAGATACCATAAATTCATTTCACTATCGAATTAGGTATTATTAATATACGAAGTTAATTAAGTTCTACGGAAATTTTGTATGCGGACCCAACGGACGGTGAAGGAGGGAAGGGCGCCAGAATCGGTAACCATGCACAACGTGTTCCAATATACGCACAAAAGACGAAAGGACGTGAGCTTTATCGACGAGAGGGCCAAGGAGACTGATGTAAGTACTTATGTTTATGAGATTTACGTTAGAATTAAAAGTATTCGGACTATAACTTAGGTAAACATAGGATTAACACTTAGCTTAGTGAAACATAGGATTTAGATTACAATTTAGGTAAATCTTATAATAAAAATACATTCATTTGATTGGCTGCGTATCGTGAGGCCCTTAGTCAGGCTCAGTTATCTGACACCGAGGATGTCGGTAAAACGACGTCCGCCCGGACGCCCTCTTCTTTGGCCGCTCGCAACGACTTGTTCGTAGATACCGTCGACGGCTTTAAGAAAGGGCTCCTGTACGGAGTCGGCTCCCTAGGGCCGTTGCACATGGCGACTCAGAGATTTCTATCGACATCGCCTCCTCCCGCGACCCCGGCAGACGATGATGTTAGGTCACAGCTTACGCAGCTGCACGAGGCGGTGTCGTCCTTATGGGAGCAAATTGCCACGTACTTTTCGCCTCCGTCTGCTGTTGCCGGTCCGTCTGCTGCTGGTGTCGGTCCGTCTTCTACTGGTGCCGGTCCATCGACTGCTGGTGCCGATCTTTCTTCCGTGGGTCATCTTTCTTTCAACCCTGCTGCCCCTCTGGTACCGTCTCCGACTGTGACGGCACTCCTTGATCCCATGTCGCCAGAGCAGCTACGCCGACTTCCGAACAGTGTCTACGATGAGTTGCCGTCGTACCTAGAGGAGAAGTATATTCGTCGGTCGCAACAGGGATTACCACCACCGGGCAATCGAACTCCTCCTCCTCCTCCTCCTTAAAGTATTATAATTAAGAAAATTTGGAATATTTGTGGGAATTTTGGAATATTTGTGCTATGATCGGATTATAATGACGGATATTAGTTTATGATTTCAGGATAATTGATGTCTATTTTATATTAATTTGGTTTGGTCTATGTGATTCTTGGATAATTGGTGTGGATAAAATTCGTATGTGCATATTTGGTCTATGTGATTTTTGGATAATTGGTGTACATTATATAATTTGTCTATGTGATTGTTGGATAATTGGTGTGCATTATATATTGGTTTGGTTTATGCATATTTTTGTGAACAGGGAAAGTGCTGTAATTTTTTTCAAAAAAATCTCAGTTAGCGACGGACTAGTGACCATTTAGCGACGGATATTTCCAGTTTCTGACTACTTTTCGACGGAATTTCTGTCGCTAACTGAAGATTTGAAACTGTTTCTAGTTAGCGACGGGTGGTCGACGAAATATCCGTTGGCAAGGTTCTGGTGGCATATAGTTCGACAGAATAGCGACGGAACATCCGTCGCCAAGGTTCTGGAAATGCATGACATTTTCAGAACCATGGCGACGGATAATCAGCCACTAATCAGTCGCTGTGTCGACGGCGTAGCGACAGAACATCCGTCGCCAAGGTTCTGGAGATACAAGACATTTCCAGAAACATGGCGACGGATAATCAGCCACTAATCAGTCGCTATGTCGACGACGTAGCGACGGAGTTGCGATGATTTATCCGTCGCCATGGTTCTGTAAATGTCAAGCATTTCCAGAACATGGTCGACGGATAATCTGTTAGTATTCCGTCGCTAATCCATCCTTTGTTAGCGACGGCTATCGACGGACTAGCGACGAAACGATACCCTCTGATGCACTGTTACGACGGTTTACCGACGGACTATCCGTCGCTAGCGTCTACACAGTTAAGTATTTAATACTTGAAATGGACGAAAGCCCGTCGAAAAGTCGTCGCTAATGCATCATATTGTGACGACGAATAGCTGTCGCTATTCCGTCGCTCTTCGACTACTTAGCGACGAATCTTTATTAGCGACGAGCTGATTGCCGACGGATTATTTTGACCAAGATCCGTCAGTGATCGGTCGCTAATACTGATTGCCGACGGATGGGCGACGGATCTGCCGTCACTAACTCGACATATTTTGGTAGTGCCTCTTGGAACCAGAGAACCAGTCGCTTTTGTCTTTTTTCCTTTTTGAAGGAAATTGAACGATTGCTTTACGAAGTTGCATTAAAGGTAAAACTTAAGTCTAAGAGGGAAATGGAATCACATTGCCAATCTAGGCAGGTATTGATGGACGACATCTTTGGCATGCCTAGTAATATATTTGATTTCATTAAGTATTAAAAGTGCCTCAATGTTTCTGTTTTGGGCTATAGTATCCCATCTGTTATGTTAACTGCAGAAATTCGGATTCACATGAATGTTGTGCTTAGAACTTTTGCCACGTGTATGGGTTCTTCACATATTATTAGTCATGCTAGGTGGTCCTTTAAATATAGGCCAACTGTTCCTTTAGTTTATTATATAAAACAGTATTTAATGTACAATTACCTGTATGTTCACGTTTCATAATTCCTTGCTTAGATTAAGTATTATGATCTAGGTAGACCAGGTTTTGGTTTTATTATTCTCTCATGGAGTTTGGTTATAGATTATAAACAAAGAATAATTTATAAATGTCTTTGTTTTAGCACACATACAATTTTCTTATATGCATAATCTTCAGGGTTATGTTTAAGTTTGTAAGGGATGAGAAATTATTATCACAACACCTCCCCCCTCCCAACCTGCACACCACCACCACCAACAAAAAGGTTCTAAATTGGAGCTTCTTCATTCCCAATTGGTTCTCTCAACCACTCAGTCAAGCTTCCTTTCAAGGAAAATATAATAAGGGGACAATCATATGTATAGTCTTACTATTTCTGTACAATCAAAGAGGGATGTAGAAGATGCTTATTAATATAATTGTTTTTGAACTATACAGGGGATAAACCAATATTTGTCTTTCTAATTGGAGACATTGAACTGTATAGTCTTATTATTCCTGTGCAATTTTTTTAATTGGAGACATTATTTTTTTGAACTATATAGTCTTATTATTCCTGTGCAATTTTTTTAGCAATCCTAAGCTGCTGCCTCTATATCAGTATCATAGTTTCATGCTACCTCTTTGTTGAGTATCCATTGTCTGGGCTATGATGAGTATCACTTTAAGAAATTTTTTGTTCTATAGTTGGAGACAACTGGTCTTATCGCTGGAATTGGCACACGCACTATCTTTTATTTTATTTTTTGAACACTTTATTTTTTGTAAATAACTGAATGTTTTTAAGCTCTACTACAAAATGGATTGTGGGTCTCTGGTATTCTTCAGGATAAGCGGTATGTTAAAAGCATATATATTTTTGCAATTTTTTGCTTAAAACTTTAATCTTTTAGTTTTTTCTCTTGTTTATAATGCATTGCTAAGAGAGGACTGTTCTCCTGATAGAAATTTTGGCATTTCAGGGTGTTTAGCATTAATTTTTGACATTTAATTAGAGTGTCTGTATCATGTACGATATCTGCAGAAATTGACAACCATTTTTAATGTATGTGCTTCCTAGCTTACATGCTTGGATATGCTTATCCAACTTTCAGTGCTTCAAGGCCATTGAGATGGGGAAGGTTAATAGGCATATGCCTTTCCAAAGGGTGATCGAAAATAGGAGGCTAGAGATATATAGATGTGAGAGCTTACTTGTGGCTGGTTGAAAGGTTTTACTAGTATCGATATAGATACGAAAATGGGAGGCTAGAGATATATGGATGTGGGAGCTTACTTGGTTGCAGGTTAAGGTTTCCTGGCTTTAGTGCTCTTGCTAACTTGGTGCTCTTGCATTATCTGGATTGTTTCAGGTTTGCAGTTTGGGTGATAAGATATATACTACATTTGTATTTTGCTCCGTTGCTTTGCTTTGATTTTTTTATTTAGTCTGATGCATTTTGTGTAACTTGTTAGCAATAGGTTTTTACTTGTACCGAAAGGTGTGTTGCTCTATTGTAGTCTTCTTTGCTTTATTTTTGGCAAGTTAGATTTTCAGTATAAAAATTGGTGGGTTGGTACAATTTGGTCATATGATAATGATACTTTTGAAGTTTTCTTGCATTAATATAAATTATATATATAACTATTATGATTTATAGGCGTTGATGAGATACTTTGGACTTTGGAGGTTCTATGTTGCTTGTAGACTATGATTTATGGGCGTTGATGAGATACTTTTGACTTTTATAGTTTTGCCTTGCCTGTAGGCTATATTGCCTATAGGCTTCTTCTTTTAACTATGTTGTTTTGTTTTCATACTTGATACTTTGGAGTTTGGACTTTGGAGGCTATTTTGCCTACTTTCCTGAATGTGTTGTCTGTAGGCTTCTTCTTATTTTATGTGTTGTCTACTGGAATCTGGAATCTAGATGCCTCTTTACTTGCCTGTAGGCAGTAACTTTCTTCATTATGATGTGGTGATCCATGTCTGATCTCTGATCCCATTATAGTATATATATTTACTATTTAATTTTTTTTCATACTTGATACTTTGGATGCTATGTTGCCTACTTGCCTGGATGTGTTGTCTGTAGCTTGTAGGCTTCTTCTCATTTTATGTGGTTCCTACTTTAGTCTGGAATCTGGATGCCTCTTTACTTGCCTGTAGGTAGTAACTTTCTTCATTATGATGTAGTGATCCATCTCTGATCTCTGAGCCCATTATAGTATATATATTTATTATTTACTATTTAATTTTGTTTTCATACTTGATACTTTGGAGGCTGTGTTGCCTGGATGTGTTGTCTGTAGGTTTCTTCTTATTTTATGTGTTGTCTACTTTAGTATGGAATCTGGAATCTGGATGCCTCTTTACTTGCCTGTAGGCTTCTTCTTATTTTATGTGTTGTATGTGAGGACTAGTATGTAGTTATTTCATTATTATAATGTTCTCAAGTCCTAAAAAATCACTATTATTGCCATGATCATAGAGAGTTGATTATGTAATTTATGTTTTTTTGTTTATCTTCCTGTTAATTTGATTCATTATGCCTCTATGGACCCCCCCCCAAAAAAAAAAAAAAAATTCTTCTCATTTTCTTTCCTTGTAATACCTTTTTTTGTAGGGTACAGTTTTGACTTTTGAAGGGATATATACAATGTTGGCTTTTGAAGGGATGTCACTATTTGGTGTTAGTGAATGCAATGTTTCAATGTTTTGAGGCCGGCTTCCCTAAAAGGGAAATATTTTGTGTTGGTGAAAGTTTTGAAGGAAAGAAGATGTATATGTTTGGGATTTTTTTGGAAATGTACTGAAAAGGGAATTGTTTTTGGAAATGTAATTAAGATGATGATATGTTAAGCAAAGGCTGAAAAAGAGATAGATAATATGTAATTAAGATGGTATTTGGAAATGGAAATTATGAATGAAATTAATGTTTCAGATGTTATAATATTTGTGTGGAAATTATGCATGTTCTGGAATTCATATTGATCATTATATGTATATATGGCACAAATATTATATATGCATGATGGTTGAAATTATGCATGTTATGAATGGAATTTGTGTGGAAATTATGCATGTTTCAGATGTATATATGCATGACGGTTGAAATTAATGTTTTACAGGTTACATATATGTGTGTGAGAATACCAGAACGAGCTAAAAGCGTTATGTATATATGGCACATACATGACGGTTGAAAATTTGATTGTTATATATAATTCTATTTTTAATGTCCGTTTTAGAATTTTGTGTCATATATAATAGGACTATTTATATCGATTTCAAAAAGAAAATGTCATATATGGTCCATATATTCATAATGGTTATTATAAATATTTATAACACCCGTTTTCATCACGGTTACCTGTGTCAAAAAATCCGTCATATAATGTCATATATGGCGATTTTTACCCGACATAAAATGGTATTTTTCTTGTAGTATCAAAAACTTCGATTTGACCATGAATCTTCTTCCAATCGGAGTACTGGGATAGAATTCAAGGCCGAATTGGACTTTTCTATTGAAGTATCCATGTTTAGTATGTTAGTCGGGTTCACCTTAGTGTCAATCTTCAATAAATCAATCTCCTTATCGCACCATTCTCATATGTTGTGGTATCACTGTTTAATGTATTCCGCTCGACTGTGACACACTAAATTCTTGGCAAGATGTATCAAATGCTAACTGTAACAAAATACTAGAACAATGCACCTTATCAAACATAAACTTACTAACTAGACCCCTTAATCATATAGCATCCTTAGATGCCTCAAATGTCGCTATATACTCTACTAGACCAAAACATTTATTTCCTAATGAGTATAAGTGTAGTGCCCCAACCTGCAAGATATCTTATGAAGATGGTTGGTTCGATGAAGCCTTGTTGGACTTGGGAATATACGAAGGATCGCTTGGAAGGCTATGCGATCGTGGCGGAAATCGTCTTATAAATGTGAGTAGTGTTGAACCCTTCGAAGATCCTTTAGCTTTACGTTAATAAAAGGATATGTATGCTATGTTTACTAATTGAGTTACTGAATAACACCTTGCATGAAAGTTGGAAAGATAATTAATCACATGTTCCGAAAGATGTTGCGTATTATGTCTATGAATTGTATGCTTGCATGCTTTTCAATAAAATACTTGACAGGTGAAGGAAAAGTCCCAAATACTTGGACGGTGAGTATATCGAGCCTTAGCTCGATGAATAAATGGTAACACAAATAATAAGATCCAAGAACTGGGCAGTGAGTATGCTTGAATTATGTACGAATGAACATATGCTAAACATATGCTAAGTCCCAAGAATTGGCAGTGAGTACATTGAGTTTTGGTTGGAAAGATATATGGTATCAAAGATGTGGGAAAGGGATTA
Source organism: Iris pallida (assembly GCA_029216955.1). Classification (NCBI taxonomy): domain Eukaryota; kingdom Viridiplantae; phylum Streptophyta; class Magnoliopsida; order Asparagales; family Iridaceae; genus Iris; species Iris pallida. The sequence goes on from JANAVB010040019.1 coordinate 8,484,206, forward strand.
GGTAACAATATTCTATTATCCCGTCGTCTATGTAGAATATTGAAAGACGACAATACGAATGAGAATGATGGTTTATTGAGAAAGATAGCTTATTTACTTAGTTTTTCTTATCATGCATTATATGTATTCTTCATAGATAAGTTACATATATTTGCATGTCATGAACAACTTGTCGACAAGGTAGTTCCTTGAACGGTAATCCGAGGCCGCGAACCCAGACTATAAGGGGTACCGTTATACCGGGAAGATGGTCCAAGATGGCGTGTCGCCAGTAACCTTCATATAGATAGGTCCAGTGCTAATGATCACTACCAAAATATATGGCTTTAGCGATGGCAAGATCCGTCGCCCATCCGTCGCTACTATGTATTAGCGACGGATTACTGACGGACATTGGTCAAAAAAATCCATCGGCAATCAGCTCATCGCTAATATAGATCCGTCGCTAAGTAGTCGTCAAGCGACGAAATAGCAACGGCTTTTCGTCGTCATTATTCTTTGCATTAGCGACGACTTGCCGACGGTCTGTCGTCGAATTCAAGTAATTATCATAGAATTGTATAGATGCTTAGCGACGGATAGTCCGTCGGTAAACCGTCGTAACAGTGTATCAGAGGGTATCGTTCCGTCACTATTCCGTTGACCGCCGTCGCTAAATAAGGACGGATTAGCGACGGATCCCTGACGGATAATCCGTCGACCTTGTTCTGGAAATGTCAAGCATTTCCAGTACCATGGCGATGGATATTCCGACGCGAATCCGTCGAACATTGTATTTCCAGAACCATGGCGACGGATATTCTGGCGCTAATCCGTCGACCATGACGACGGATCCCTGACGGAATATCCGTCGCTAACATTCTGTACATGTTCATACCACTAGAACCTTGTCGACGGATATTCCGTCGGCAAGTCGTCGCCATGCAGAATATTCCGTCAGCAGGTCGTCGACGATACGTCGCTAACTGGAAATATTTCCAATTCTCAAGTTAGCGACGGATATTCCGTTGACATGTAGTCAAAAACTGATGTTATCCGTCGCTAACCCGTTACTAGTCCGTCGCTAACTGATATATTGGTAAAAAAAATTGCAGAGCTTTTCCTATTCACATAACATCCGAACATCAGACCAATATATAATCACAATATACAATCACTGAGACCAATATATAATCCATTATAAATCACATACGAATTTAATGCATACCAATTATCCAAGAATCACATAGACTAATATATAATCACAAATATGCATAACCCAAACCAAAATAAAAAGACACCAAATATTCCAAATATTCCACAAATATTCCAAAATTATCACAAATATTCCAAATATTCTTAAACAATACTTCAAGAAGGAGGAGGAGTTCTATTGTCCGGTGGTGGTAATCCCTCCTGCGACCGACGATAATACTCCTCCACTAGGTACAAAGGCAATCCGTCGAAGACACTGCCCGAAAGTAGGCGTAGCTGCTCTGGCGACATGAGATCAAGGAGTGTCGTCACAGTCGGAGGCGGTACCAGAGGGGCAGCAGGGTTGAAAGAAAGATGGCCGACGGAAGAAGGACCGGCACCAGCAGTCGACGGACCGGCACCAGCAGTCGACGGACCGGCACCAGTAGCAGACGGACCGGCACCAGCAGCAGACGGACCGGCACCAGCAGACGGAGGCAGAAAGTACGTAGCTATTTGGTCCCACAAGGACGACACCGTTTCTAGCAGCTGCGCAAGCTGCGACCTCACATCATCGTCTGCCGGGGCCGCGAGAGGAGGCAGTGTCGGTGAAATCTCTGAGTCGCCATGTGCAACTCCCCTAGGGAGCCGACGCCGTACAGGCGCCCTTTTTTAAAGCCGCCGACGGTATCTACGAACAAGTCATTGCGAGCGGCCATAGAAGAGGGCGTCCGGGCGGGCGTCGTTTCACCGACATCCTCGACAGCAGTTGACTGAGCCCGACTAAGAGCCTCACGATACGCAGCCTATCAAAAGAATGTGTTTATACTATAAGATTTACCTAAGTTGTAATCTAAATCCTATGTTTCTCTAAGTTATAGTGTGAATCCTAAGTTTATCTAAGTTATAGTCCGAATACTTTTAATTCTAACGTAAATATCATAAACTTAAGTACTTACATCGGTCTCCTTGGCCCCATCGTCGACAAAGGTCCCGTCCTTCCGTCTCTTGTGTGTATGCTGGAACACATCATGCATGGTGACCGATTCCGGTGCCCTTTCCTCCTTCACACTACTACAAAAATCCTAAACAATGACACTTTATAGATGACACTCATAAAAAAATGTCATTAATGATACTTTTAATGTTAGTTCATTAGATGATCGTCATTAATAATTTAATCAATGACATTAAAAATAATAATGTTATGAAAAGTGTACTGAGATGACGGTATAAAATATAAGGGTCATTAAATTTTCTTATGTATGTCATCTTTTTTGTATGAAAGAAAAGATGTGGGACTAACAATGACACAATTATATTAAAAGTCATATTTATTTTAAACAATGATAAGAACATGTTGTGTGTTATAAAATATTGATTAAAAATTGGTACTATTAGATTGAATCCTGATTGGACGAAGAAAGTATATGCCATTGGTGATTGCTTGGTTTGTTGGAGAGTGAAAAATAATAGCAATAGAGTTAAAATTAGTTCTCTAAAATTTAAAATTTTAATATAGTTAGTTATTATTAAAATATTTTTATTTTTCATTCTTTTGCTTTTGGTTGCTTATACGGTATACCAGACATACTAGGGCTGGTATTTCCAAACCCCACATCTCTCTCTCTCCTCTCTCTCTTTCTCTTTATTCCTTACATGGTCTAGGGATTGCTTATACTAGGGTTTGGCTTACTCTCAAAAAACTTAACGGAAAGGGTGTCATCGTCTCCAATGGTATACGAATGGGGCGTCTCCATCTTCCTTCTCGAACCCTCTCCTGGATCTAGCAACCGCAACGATGATACCATTGGCAACCTTTGTACGAGCTTCTTCATCTGTCATAAAGTCTTCTCTTTGAGTCGGACTCTGGCGAAAACTCCCCAAATCCCTGTCGACTTCTCCAGCCGACTTTAACCAACGCCGTCAATGCCTCCTCACCTTCGCGTCGATGACCCCCCTCCATCTCGGCCGATTTGACTCCGACTTATGGCCTCCACCCCCGTCATATTCTTGCTCATCTGATTTTTCTAGATCCAGTGGACGATCTCGACACATCCCCTCAGGCAGAGCACACGCCTCTATTGACTCATTCCCCTGCCACCAGCGGCTTCGTCGACGGTCGTGCCACTACAACCAGAGGTAAACTTATATACTTATGTCTTTTGGAATTTTATTCGGTGGATTTTTATCTTTGTATAGAATTCGATTAATTTTACAAAATCAATTAACTATGTATAGTACTCGATTAATTTTACTTGGAACCCCTGATTATCATTCATTAATGCAACAAGTATTTCCTATAGCTATTCGTTCAGTACTACCAAAGCATGTCAGGTATGCTGTTACCAGATTTTGTTTATTCTTCAATGATTTGTGTGGCAAATTATTGGCTGCATCAAAATTAGATGAAATACAAAATGATATTGTGAAGACTTTATGTCTATTTGAGAAGTATCTCCCCGTCTTTCTTTGGCATCATGGTGCACTTAACAATGCACCTCGTTAGAGAGATCAAACTTTGTGGACCAGTTTATTTGATACCCCGGTTCCTCCCTAAGGCCTCGTTTGGTTCGCGGAATGGAAGGGAAAGGAAATCAATTCCTTGTCATTTTCGTTCCTTTAGAAACTTTAATTCCCATAGATTTTTCATAGGGTTTCTCACACACCTAATGAAAACGAGAACACGGTACACAGGGTCTCCTACCACGTTGTATGTTTTTGGTAGACTTCTTTGAAGCACAATATGTTTATCCATAATATGGGTCATTTTTAAGGAACGCATATAATATAATATTAATGTGTATTTAAGATTTAAATAGCATCATCACAAATTCATAGTTGGAAATAATTTATAAGTTTGAAACAATTTTCAGCAATAATTTTTGAAGAAGATCTAGCAAGTCTTTGGCTATAAGGCCACGTTTGGTTCGCGGAATCAGAGCCTTGGAAAATGGAAGTCACTCTATTGTAACTTATTTCTTCTGAAATCTGTGGCTATATGTGTTTTGGGACTTGATGTGTAGTATGTACCATATCTACGAAAACCAAATTATTAAATCTTTAAGGAAGAGCAAGATGGATGGCCACTTTTATGTTATTGTTTTGGATCAATTCGTATATTTGATGCAGCACGGGTGCTGGATATTGGTTTTACCTGATATAGCTAGTAGCTGCTTCAGGTCTGGCGCTTTAAAGATAAAAATCTTGAACTATATGGGTTCATTGGTTTATTTCTATATCCAATCTGAGGGCAGTCAAATTTTGAGCAATAATGAACTTACTACTGGCAGTAATCTTGAAACTACTTAACAGTCTATTGTTATGATTGCCCTGAATAGTTTTGCCTCCTTTCCCTTTCCTAAAGGGTGAGTTTTTTAAGGCTTCCATGTGAGTTCATTAATGTTGGCATATATTTCTATTTCCTTTTATTTAGCACTTTCTGATTTCTATATAAAGTTGCTTGTATTTTATATGGTTATTATGTTAAATCACTCTTCATAAAGTTGTTACTGATTTATGTGAATCTATCAATCATGATACTTTCCTATGTTACTGTTGTAGTAAAATGAAGTTATTGCACATATATTTCTTTTTTGTTTGAGAGAACACCTAATCTTTCTTAGTGGAACTGCTGATGCTGATATTAATGCATACATCTTTTGCTTCACGTCATTGATGCCTGGTATGTATTGGCTATTAGTACTGGCAAAAATGTATCTTGTTTTGTTCATTGAAGGCTGTGTGGGCATTGGGCAATGTTGCTGGCGATTCACTGACATGTCGAGATCTTGTACTCGCAAATGGTGCACTTACTCCGCTCTCACACCAGTTGAACGAGCATGCAAAGCTCTCAATGTTGAGAAATGCATCCTGGACTTTGTCAAACTTGTGCAGGGGGAGCCACAACCTTCTTTTGAGCATGTATCATTGTCAGCCTATTGTTGTATCAGTTTGCATCATTTTAAAAGTGGAACATTTAGTTGAAATGGGATTTTATTGTTTTTATGAACAGACTTGGGTTGCTCTTCCATCGCTTCAATGTCTCATTCATTCATATGATGAAGAAGTTCTATCTAATGCATGCTGGACTATCTCATATTTATCTGATGGTACGAATGGAAAGATTCAAGCCATTATTGAAGCTAATGTTTGCCCTCGCCTTGTCGAACTTCTCTTGTACGTTCTGCTTATTTTGATATTCATTTTTGTTGTTTCTAATATTCATTTACAATATTTTTATGATTTTATGTGGCTACTTTCTTAGGCACCCTTCCCCATCAGTTCTTATTCCTGCCCTTCGTATTGTTAGAAATATAGTAACAGGGGATGATGTGCAGACTCAGGTACTATATATGAATTATATTTTAGACATAGTTTGCAGTATCGGCCGATACTAATTTGATACGGCCGATACCGATACGATTTGGCATGTTCCGATCCAATATGTCCAATACTGATACGATTTGGCATGTTATGATCCGATACCGCCCGATACCCGATAATGACATTGTGGGTCTTTTTTCGTCAATTCGGCAAAGAAAATTTAACCAAAATGACCGATCAACAAGGGTGTAAAAGCATACTAAGATTGTAAAAGCATGCATAAAAGACAAAAATTTATCTATCGCATGTAAACCAATCGGCAAGGATGACTACTATTTCATTGAATTTTAAAACTGCTTAGAAACAACACCGGAATTACTTATGTCCAAGTATAAAATATATTTTCTAAACTGTTAATAATTTCTTAATAACTATTTGCTTCCTGATACCAAAAAATCTGATACTCCTATCCGAAACCGCCGATGCTGCCGATACCGCCAATCCCGATGCTCATAAGAATGATCCAATACCGATTCCAATACCGATACCTTGATTTTAGAATTGACTGTGTTTGGGAATAGATTCATCACCCTTTCCAAGTTTCTAAAGAATAGTTTTCATAATTGACTGCTTTTATTGTAAATAGATTCATCGTCCTTTCCAAGATTCTATAGAAAGTTCCTAGTATAATTAATTATGCTTTTTGGTCCTTCAATTTCTTGGTTCATAACATATTATTCTTCTAAGCAAATTTGATCCTGTTTGAAATGGTTGACTAATCTATAATTTCAGCTAAGCATCCGTGTAAAAGAATGAAACATCACACAAATGCTATACCATTGTGTTTGGCGGTCAGCTGCTAAGTTCTTCATATTGAGCTGTTAGTTTTTTTAGGTTTATAAGATTTCTTCTTATGCAATGTTTGTCTTTGAGGATTATGATAATCCATGGTTAAGTAGTAATTAGATGCATTACATAATATGTTGTCATGATATCAATAAAATGAGTATTAAGTTCTAGGGTGTAGATGGTAACTTTGTTTGGGGAAGTCCAAATCTATGTTAAGTGGACACTTCAAGTTTCATCATTGTCCTGTGCCTTTAAATGTTTAAGATGCTAGGGTCCAAGTTCTAGTATTGGGCAATGTTATAAATTAATTTATCTAACCATACTATTGATCAATGTGATGGGTTAATAGAATAAGTTGTCGTTTGCAGCGCATAAATGCATATTAATAGTAGCATGTGCCTGTACATAAATGTATGTATCCAGATATCAGTTTGGCTACTTGGTACCCTCATGTTTGTCTTATTTGTTTGCAGAACAAAGTGCCTGTGCCTCGTAGGTATTTGAAAGAGTTTCTACTATATTTCAATGAAGCTACTCTGTTTCGGTGAAGTTGACATATTTTTCCTCTGTTTCCAGGAACTTGTTGAATCCAAAAGTCAGAGGAGCAATAGTTTTTCATGACTAGGGTCCTCGAAAGTTTGACTATAGTATACGTCTCAATCATACATGGGCTTTCTCTGGCTTCCCTGATGTTAGAACCATCATGGATGTAAATGGACCATACCTAAACGACCTGGATTTGGGAGTTAATACTATACGAACACTACAATACGGATATAATGACTTTTTAACTGTAAGAGTTGTCCTTTTCATGTTCATAGATTCACCATGCTAAAAAAAACATGCACCACATCATCTCTGACATATGAATGTATGTAGCTGGGAAATATTCAGGATATTTTGATGGACGATTATTATTTTCTTCAATCATATTTGACATGCACCTATGCAATGATTTGGAGCTATGCTACCTATAGTCCTCTCTAACCTTTCCGTATCCAATTACTTCAGTCATCTTTATCTTTAGCTAGTCCATCATATTAACTCTTTGGCCCTGAAGTGACACAGAAAATTCCCAGGACCTGCAGATACCATCCATTCCATCTACTGAGGTTTTAGTGAAGTGTTTGATTCTTATTGCACCGGCATCCTTTGGTTTTAGTCCGGAAATATCATCTCGGATTATCCTTTTTTGTCACCATCCCTGCATTGCTGGCAAAAATTATGGTTTTACAGTATGGAAGGTACCTATTTTTTCATCACAGTGCTCTTTTTTACATAAAAATTATATTCATAATAATTTTAGTTTGTTCTTTATTACTTCTCGAAAGAAGAACAAAGGAACAAACATTTTTGTCTATTCGCTCTGGAGGAAACTGATTGTTTCATGTTTTCAATCTCATTTTCGAGATCTTGTTGTATCTGCATTTCAGTTAAGTTCACATTACATGCCTATCTTAGTGGTTACAGTCAATCTTCAAGAGGTCGTGTATACACTGCTTTTAGAAAATTTCCACATCATTTAGTTCTGTCAAACATTAACAATAAAAGCAGTTTATTATGCCATTTCTTCCAATTTAACGAATGGATATTCATTAACATATGTTATTTATGATCAGTTTCTCAGAATATTTAGTTGATTTTTTCAATACAATAGCGATCATCAATGAAATCAGTTCAAGATAAGTACTTCATATCTTGAAATCAATTCAAGATATGATTGTCTATATATATATAGCATCCTATATATGTTATCTGTGTTGCCAAACCCCAACCTGATATCAACCTTGGGTAAGGAAACAAAAAAAAGTTAATTCTTTCACCATTCTTCAGTTCCCCATAACAAAAATATAGTTTGAAGTATTCAATCTGTATTCAAGTTTTTGATATTTATTAAGGTTTGCAGTATCGGTATTGGACCCTTTCTATGTATCGATATCGGCAGTTTCAGCAATTTAGGATCAGAGTATTGGATATTTTGGTATCATAAAACAAATAATTATTAATAAAGTGTTTAAATTTTAGAAGAAATATTTTTATACATTTAGGCATAATTTTAAGTATTTCCTATGTTGTTTCTTTGTAGATTTGAAATTAATGAAATAGTAGTCATACTTTCCGATTGAATTATCTGCAATAGGTAACTTTTCTTCTTTTTAATGTTTTTAAAATCTTAATATGATTTTACATCCTTAGTGATTGGTATTTTTTGTTTAGTTGTGTTTGCCAAATTGATTGGAAAAGAAACCCCAGTGTCGGTATCGGTCAGTATCGATATCAAATCGGCACATCAAACCGTATCGGTATCGGCCGTATTGGGGATAGGTATCAACCGTACTACAAACTATGCTATTTATTTAAAGAGCAAGTGATTGTCTTACAACTTGCAAGTGTGTTATATGATAATACTAAATACCTGATGTTAATTGTTTTACCTGATGAAAAGAATACCTGTAAGTACTACCATCTGTCAAAGATTTTCTTTCTCATCATTTAACAGGCTGCACACTCATGCCGCTGTCGAGCCCTTCATCATAGCTACGAGAAGGCAATTGAGCATGATGCATCCGATTCACAAACTACTCGACCCACATTTCAAGGCAATTGAGCATGATGCATCCGTTGGGTCTGCATACGAATTTTTCGTAGAATTTAATTAACTCCATATATTAATAATACCGAATTCGATAGTGAAATAAAATTGCGGTATCTCACCAGATCTGCAAGCGCCGCTGCGTGGGGCTTTGATCCCCCCGTATGAAGCCCCGCGGCCCGTCTGTTCGCCTTCGCCTTCTCCAATTTCTCCTTGTAGGTAGGAGTATCCATCATATCTAAGAGCTTCTCATAATAGTCCTGCCGGATCCAATTCGGCCTCGTCTGCCCCATTTTTAGGTCATGAATTATATCCCGTATCTTCTTCGAGGCAGCGCTTCTGTAGGTCCTGAGGATCGCTTCCTCGCGATGAGAGGGCCACCAGAACGTCGTCTAACATACAAATTCAATTATTATGTAATTTAAAAAATTGTTGATTAAAGAGTAACTAATAATTAACCAAAAGATATAGATATATACCCTCAACTCGTCGAGCCAGACGTACTTCAAGTTTGGGGGCACCGACGAAAAGTTGAGGTAGGGACCATAGAAGTTAGCCCTGATAATTTCTCCAAGAGCCCTGGCAACATTAAATGAAAAAAACCTACAAAGAAGCAACGACTGGATTATTAACTTGAAAAAATGAAAGAAATTTAATAAATTATCTTAAATTTACTTACGATGTCCCCGCGGGCCATAGCTCTCGTCGGAACTCGCCTCTCGGCCTCTCTGGTATCGTCGGAGGATCCGCGGGTCCGTACATGTACTCCCCAGTAACCGGATGGAACCGAGTATGGGGGTACTCCGGGGCCTACTGTGCAGTAACTAGTGGATCTGCTGGTGGGTCCGATAGCGGAACGGATCCGCTAGCAGATCCGGACTCGTGCCTCGATGAAGTTATGGAAGAACAAATAGGCAACTCAAGAGGGGGATGAATAGAGTTTATGACAATAATGTCCAATTAAAAATTAAACTCTTTCACCAACAGTAAATAATCAGAGTAAATACGAAAATAGTAAAGAACAAGAAAGCATACGCAAACACAGTCGATTTTAACCTGGTTTCCCTCGTGGAGGACTAGTCCAGGCCTGAGAACTCTAGCTCAGGATTAAATCCACTATTTGTGAAATAGTAGTTACACCCCGTGCCTTTTCTTTAGAAGAGCACGTCAACTTCTTACAGAGATCGCAGTGGCGATGCTTGGAATTTTCCAAGCTACTTCTTGAACTCTTGCACAAACTCCTAACTGAAAAGTACTGAGCACTTTGAGGCTTAGGGAGCTTGTGGCTAGTAGATGAGAAGGGTATGGCTTGTATAAGGCTTTAGAGAGAAGAGAAGAGAAGATTGGATCATTCAAAATGCGAGAATTCATGGCCTATTTATATGATACCATACAGGCAGAATTCGGCCAGAATTCTGGTTGGAATATTCAAAAATTTGTCCGTTGGACAACTTGCATCCAGCCAACCCTAATAATTAGGGTCCTAGATCTTAGGAGGCAGAGTTCGGCCCGAACTCTGTGTGGAGGCAGAGTTCGGCCCGAACTCTGTCTCCAGAGCACAAAATAGGTCCAGTGGGCCAATGGGCTATTTGGATGTTTGGTGGGGCTTTTGGTTTGAGGTATAGGTTTAGTCTAAGTCTCAAAATGCTCAGTATAGCTCAATTTACATAAGTCTAGACTCAAATGAAAATGTAAAATACAGACTCAAACTATGAGGTATTGCAGGTGCGAGCTGTCGTTTGGCTTGTACTGAATTCAGTCTTCATGTGTCATATTGAAATATTACAAGTATCATGTTGTCAATTGTATCAATATATGGTTGATTGTAATTTTGTGTCAACAATCTCCTCCATATTGATAATTGACAAAATGATATTTGTATATTCAATATTCATACCTGGACCCATTTAAAAAAATAGTGTAGCTCCCCCGTAATTAGTGCAGAGCTAGCAATAGCTCCCCAGTAAACATTGCTTTGAACCTATTGTCCAGATAAAAACAATCTTTCCCAAAGCACATATACACAAAGCCAGAGAAAAATGATGATGTAATATGTATATAGCAAAATATTTTCTCCCCCTTTTGGCATTTATCAAACAACCAGAAATAATAATTGGCAAGCACACCAAAAATAATAATGATAAACTGCATAAACTGATAAACAACATAATAAAATGTCTCCAAGAGTCACATAATGAGTTCTAATACAACCAAAGTACAGAAATAAAAAAACAACTACAGCAACTAAAAATACATAAAAGCATAAACTACGATCCTCAGCAGCAGCAAATAGAAATCCACATCCATCATCGAGCTCGTGAAGGCCCAGCGTCGTCGGATGGATCAGTGAAGGAACAACGAGGGTCCACGAAAGCCGCATCTGGATCCAGGTAGCGGTTAACCCAAGGGTCATCGATACGGTATCCATCGCGAGCAGGGTCCCGCTCCATGGAAATAGGCATAGAAGGATGTCGGGACATAGAGTACCGAATATCGTGCAGTGAGTTGCTAATGGCACTCATCTGCAGGGTAGTCCGGTAGTCAAGCTGAGTCCAGCGATCATCCTCTAAAGGAATCGATCGCGGAGCATAGTCTGGAGTGACTCAAGAGTAGCAGGAAGAGGAGGAGGATCCTGTCCAAGAGGAGGGGCGTCGGGCTCATCGTCAGAGTGCTCGGACACAACAGGTGAGCCAACTGCTGCCTGAAGCCGCCGTGCCTTAGAGAGGAAGGCAGGGGCAGGTAGGAACTGTCACTCATCAAGAGGTACACAAAAAGCACGAAAGAGCATATGAAGATAAAGAGCATAAACCAAGGATCTTGGTTTCTTCCTAGCATTAATTATCCAGTCCATCATGGTATGTGGAAGATTAAAAGGAACATGAAAATGGAGGTGATACAAAGCAGAGATTTTAAAGTATGTAACCTCATCGGTCGATCCTGCTTTGGGCAGAATCGTGTTAAAGACGATCCGATTAAGTTCATAAAATTAAGGATTGAGAAACTTGGCGAGAAGCTTGCGAGGACGTGTGTTAGGGGTACACAAGTCGTCCTTAAAGCTTTCTAGGGATGACCCATCGGAAAATTGAAACTTGCGAGCTTCAACAAGTTTCTCCCTTAAGTTAGGCTCCGGAAGATCAAGGTGTTCGGCCAAGTCGAAATCATCAAAAGAAATATCAATGCCCGCAACCGGTAAAAATATATGTGTATCATTGTGAGTAAGGTTGCAGTAAAACATTTGGATGGCATTGAGATAGAAAACCGAATTGGTGGTGACAAGTTCATCATGACATAGATCATGAAAGAGTGAATCATATTGTGAAAAGATTATAAAATTTATAGGGTGACCCGTATACTCCGAACGTGATCGAAAATCACTAAACCACTCATTGGAAGCATCAAGTGATACAAATATCCGGTCATCGTACGTGTTGGGGTCGAGTGGACGAGGTGGGTTGAACAACAGGTGAATGGGTTATTGATTTGGTTGTTCAACAGGTGGTTCAACACGAGAAGGAGCATTTGAAGAGGACGCTCCCTCGGTTTGAAGTCTCTTCACCCTATTGAACAACTTGGGAGCCATGAAATAATAAAGAAAATTAAAGAAATTTAGATGGAGAGAAGTATGGAAATATACATCAATTTGATGATGAAAGATGAAGGAGAATGGTGAGAGAATCCTTCTCGTTGAGTTTTGAGAAGAAATATGCTCTAGGAAGGAAGAACTAGGGTTAGGGTTTGGAGAAAAATAGTTTAGAGAAGTTTAGAAGGTGGCAATGGAGAAGAGAGAAGAGGGGAACCCGGTTTTTAGTGTAGGGGTTCGAATGGTAAGAGCAAATGTGGACCATTGGATCACAATCTGATCAGCGGCTGAGGCTGCATTCGGTTCTGGAACAGTCAGACCGAATTCGGCCCGAACTCTGGGTAAGGCAGAGTTCGGCCCGAATTCTGGTTTCTGTAACCAGAATAGAAAACAGGCTAAAAATAAGTTTGATCAAGTAAGAGAGACTAAAAGAAATATGATTTATCGCTGAGTCAAAGTGAAGTTTGAAAGTTTGAATTTTAGCATGTGACAAAAAAAAGTAGACCATGTAATAAACAAGGAAATATACCACAATTCAATATTTTGAAGCTGCCATGGGGTAGCTGCAGGGGCCGGATCCCAGCTAGCAGTAGTCCTGAGGACTAGCGCACCGTGTCGGTTAGGCTTTTATGCCTTGTTGTCAGAAGGACCCTTTCGGCTTGTACCCATAGCAAGTTCATCATAAAGAATCAAGACATAATCGATATTTACGCAGGTTACTTTAATGAATAACAGCTTCATCCAAAATTTCTAGTTCACGACAAAGGAAGTTAAAACGCTCTTCGGATAGTGGTTTGGCAAAGAAATCTGCTAGCTAATGATCGGTGTCAATAAATTCTAAGTTAATAGTACCATTTTACTGGTGATCGTGTAAAAAGTGGTGACGTATTTCAATGTGCTTCGTGCGTGAGTGACATATGGGGTTCTTAGTGAGATTTATAGCACTAGTGTTGTCACAAAAATAGGAATGTGCATAAAAGATAAGTTATAGTCTTCAAGGGTTTGCTTCATCTACATAATTTGTGCACAACAACGACCAGCTGCGATATATTCAGCTTTTGTTGTGGATAGTGCGACAAAATTTTGCTTTTTGCTAAACCAAGAGACTAAAGCCTTCCCTAATAAATGACGTGCCGCTCGTACTTTTACGGTCGACCTTGCATCCGGCGAAATCAGCATCAGAGTAACCAATGAGGTCAAATGATGTTGATTTGGGATACCATAGGCCCACTGTAACCATACCCTTAAGGTATCGAAAGATACGCTTAACAGCAGACATATGTGATTCCTTAGGATTAGCTTGATATCTAGCACACAGGCAAACGCTAAATATAATATCAGGACGACTAGCAGTTAATTAAAGTAGACTGCCTATCATACCTTGATACTTACGTTGATCCACAGGTTTGCCGCTTTTATTTGGTTCTAGTTTAGTTGTAGTAGCCATTGGAGTGCTGATTGGTTTGACGTTGTCAAGGTCAAATTTCTTCAGCATGTCCTTTGTATACTTTGACTGACAGATAAAAGTTCCATTTGATGTTTGTTTGACTTACAGTCCAAGAAAGTAATTGAGCTCCCCATCATGCTCATCTCAAACTCTGTCTGCATACACTTGGCAAAATCTTGACAGAGAGTTTCATCAGTAGAACAAAATATAATATCATCAACGTAAATTTGTACCAAGAGAATAGTGTCTTTGAAAGATTTTATAAAAAGTGTAGTGTTAACTTTCCCTTTTGAAAAACCTTTTTCAATCAAGAAATTGCTTAGACGTTCATACCAAGCTCTAGGGCTTGTTTGAGGCCATATAGCGCTTTCTTGAGCTTGAAAACATGGTCAAAAAATTTGTGATTTTCAAAACTAGGGGGTTATTTTACAAAAACTTCCTCCTTAATAAATCCATTCAAGAAAGCACTTTTAACATCCATTTGAAACAATTTGAAGTTTTGAAAGTTAGCAAATGCGCAAAGCATCCGAATGGATTCCAATCTCGCAACAGGAGCATACGTCTCATCATAGTCGATACATTCCTCTTGGTTGTATCCTTGAGCTACTAGACGAGCTTTATTGCGTGTAACTGAACCATCTTTATTTACTTTGTTTCGAAGAACCCATTTAGTACCAATAATCAAGTGATTTACCGGCCTCGGAACAAGTTCCCAAACTTGGCTCATCTCGAATTGGTTGAGTTCTTCTTGCATGGCAGAAATCCAAAATTCATCATTAAAAGCTTCTACAATGTTTTTCGGCTCAATTTGTGAAATGAAGGCAGTACTAGCAATGGAGTCTCTTAATGATGATCTAGTACTTACTCCGCGTAAAACCTCACCTATAATCAAATTTTCTGGATGTGACGGCTTGAAAGAGAATTTCTTTGGCAAGCCCTCCAGAGAATTGGATTCAGTGGTGGTATTCATTGGAGTAGAAGTTGATGGCTCAACATCATCATCAAGAGTAGCTGCTGTACTGTTATCCTCATCGAAAGTCACATTAGTAGACTCTTCCACAATTAATGAGCGTTTGTTGAACACTCTATATCCCTTGCTCTTGGCCGCATAGCCGAGGAATATACCATCTTCAGCTTTGGCATCAAATTTGCCTAAGTTGTCTTTGATGTTAAGGATAAAACATCGACAACCAAAAACATAAAAATATAAAATGTTTGGAGTTTTTCCAAACCAAAGCTCATAGGGTGTTTTCTTCGTAATAGGATGAATAAGCACCCAATTTAAAATATGGCACGCTGTACTGGCAGCTTCAGCCCAAAATTATTTCGGAAGAGAGAATTTATTTAACATGACTCTAGCCATATCGCCAAGAGTCCTATTCTTTCGCTCCACAACACCATTTTGTTGAGGAGTTCTTGGACAAGAAAACTCATGATTAAAACCATTTAAATCACAAAACTTTTTAAAATCACTATTTTCGAATTCGCCTCCATGATCACTTCGGATTCGAGTAATCATGTAGCCATTTTTGTTTTGAACCTTTTTAGCAAATATTTTGAGAACTGAAATGGCGTCACTTTTATTTTTAAAAAAGAAAACCTAAGTAGATCTAGAAAAGTCATCAACTATAACAAAAACGTAGAGTTTTCCACCAAGACTGGCTACTCTAATAGGGCCAAATAAATCCATATGAAGTAATTGCAAGGGTCTAGTAGTACTTACAGAGTTTATGGAATGAAATGAGGATTTGGTTGCCTTATTCAATTCACATTTGGCACATACCGTGTTCTTTTTGAATGTGATGTCGGGCAAGCCTCTAACTAGCTTCTTGGTCGATAGCCTGGATATAGTATCCATATTGGCATGACCAAGACGCTGGTGCCATAGTAATCTTTTATCCTTGTGAGCATAGAGACATCTTCCTACACTGTTAGTATCTCTAGATAGATAGAAAATATAAATGTTATCCTCTCTTATCGCTTCAAAAGCAATGTCTTCTGTTGACCTATCATAAATGTAGCATTTATTTTGTCCAAAGTTAATATCATATCCATGATCAACAAGATGACTTATGCTGAGCAGATTATGCTTTAACTCTGTCACTAAGCAGACATCCTTTATTACAGGAGAAGGAGGATGACCTATAGTACCATTACCAATAATATACCCTTTTAGGTTGTTGCCGAAGGATACATACCCTTCCCTCTTCATCGATAGTGATGCAAAAAGATTTGCGTCTCCCGTCATATGTCGCGAGCATCCACTATCGAGAATCCACTTACTCTTAGTTGAGGAGGGAAGGTCCACCTACATCAAGAGTAGATGTGACCTTTGGTACCCAAGTTCTTGAGGGTCCTAAAAGTTAGTTTTCGGCAACCATTCATATATGTTCCTATCTACTAATCTCCTAACTCTATATTGTGGTGAGATGTGTCCTTGTAATCCACAATAAGTACAAATAGCTTTCCTATTTATGTTAGGAGCATGTTGATGATGTCTATATGTAGAGTGGTGTAGAGTAGCATAGTGATGATGAAAATATGTAGAGTGGTGTGGAGTAGCATGATGATGATGTCTATATGTAGCATAGTAAGAGTGGTGTGGAGTACGTTGATGACTATATGTGGCTGCAGGATGATGATTATATCCATAAGCAGTATGATGGTAATTTTGTTTATGTGCAACATAGTGATGATTGTATCTATGTGTAGCATGGTGATTATGTGTCATATAAAAATTATTTCTACGTGCATGTGGTTTGTGTGCTTTATGAAAGTGGGTGTACATATAAGCATGATTACGTACTGCAGGTGGATGACGTGGTTGACTAGTATGAGTAGTGTCATGCTTTATATGTGTCTCATGTGATTGGGTTTGAGGTTGAGAAACCTGTTTTCCCAATCTAGTCTCTAATTTCTTAGAGACAGCCTGCAGTTCATTAATCTTAGTATTCAAACCATAAATCTTAGTGATAGAGATCTTGTGTCTATTCTTTTCTTCAGCGATCTCAGTATTGAGTGCTGTGATCTCTTATGTTTACTTTTCAATACGTGCTTCGGCATCATGTAGGCTTAATTTAAGCTTAGACACCTCACTTGTGACTTTCATGGGTAAAGTGTCTCTACTACTATCAAGCAATGAAGAGAGTCTTTGAATCTCGACTTCATGACTTTTGATCTTCTCCTTGGCGTGTTTATATTTACCATTGACTTTCTTGTGGTCTTTGAGTAAATCATTGAATGCATCGCCAAGTTCATCAAAAGTGAAATCATCGAGAGTTTCGCTTGTTACCTTGTCGGATGTAGCCATTAGACAAACATTGGCGGTATCTTGAGGAGAGTCCTTTTCTTCCTCGGAGTCATTAACTTTGCTTTCATGCCAAATGCTTGTGTTGGCATATTTCTTTGAGGAGCCCTTCTTGTATGGTTTCTCATATCGGTTGCTTTTCTTTGTGAATGGATAGTCTTTTCGGACGTGTCCAATCTTCTTACAACCGTAGCATGTTGGCTCTTCTTCGTCATCTTCTTGTGTTTTCTTATTTCTTCGATTGAAGCTAAGGAATTTCTTGAAGTTGCAGACAAGGAGAGCTTGATCTTCACCTTCTGAGTTGTCGTCATCCGTCTTTTCAGGATCGGTCCTTCGTCGGTGAGCTTTAAGGGCAATCTCCTTTGTCTTAGGAACAGGCTCTTCGAAGTCTTTGAGGTCAAGCTCATGAGTCATCAGATTTCTCATCAAAGTCCCCATGGACATAGTCGTGAGATCATTTCCTTCTGTGATGGCTATCACCTTAGGGTTCCAAATCTTTGGTAGCCTCCTAAGTATATTGCGGATCTTCTCATGATTTGTATATTGTTTGCCGAGAGAAGACAAGGGGTTGATGATGTCGAGGAATCTTTTTATCATTTGTGTGATCATTTCATTTAGCTTTATCTTGAAAGCCTCATATTCTTGAGTGAGATGACTTATTTTTGACTCCTTCACTTGAGTGGTTCCTTCACGCGTCACTTCTAGAAGTCTCCATACTTCGTGAAAGGTGGTGCATGTTGAGACCCTGTTAAACTCATTCCTGTCTATAGTACAGAATAAAGCATTATTAGCTCTTACGTCTAGACTCGCCTGTTTCTTCTTCTCGTCAGAGTATTTGTCATAAGTTTTCTCAACGAGATCACCATTGACAACTATCCTGGCAGGCTTTTTGTAACCATCAGTGACAATGGTCCACAGGTCGAAGTCTAGCGACTTGAGATAAAAACTCATCCTTGTTTTCCAATAGGTGTAGTTAGTTCCATCAAATAGGGGAGGCCTATGAGTGGAATGCCCTTTACCGTGATTGGAAATCATAGATTGTGTGGTTGCCATGGATCAGCTCTAGGATGTTAGTCCTTGTTGAGATAAAAGAGCTCAGATACTAATTGAAGAACAAATAGGCAACTCTAGAGGGGGTGAATAGAGTTTATGACAATAATGTCCAATTAAAAATTAAACTCTTTCACCCACAGTAAATAATCAGAGTAAATGCGGAAATAGTAAAGAGCAAGAAAGCATACGAAAACACAGCCGATTTTAACCTGGTTTCCCTCGTGGAGGACTAGTCCAGGCCTGAGAACTCTAGCTCAGGATTAAATCCACTATTTGTGAAATAGTAGTTACACCCTGTGCCTTTTCTTCAGAAGAGCACGTCAACTTCTTACAGAGATCGCAGTGGCGATGCTTGAAATTTTCCAAACTACTTCTTGAACTCTTGCACAAACTCCTAACTGAAAAGTACTGAGCACTTTGAGGCTTAGGGAGCTTGTGGCTAGTAGATAAGAAAGGTATGGCTTGTATAAGGCTTTAGAGATAAGAGAGGAGAAGATTGGATCATTCAAAATGAGAGAATTCATGGCCTATTTATAGGATACCATACAGGCAGAATTCGTCCAGAATTCTGGTTGGAATATTCAAAAATTTGGCCGTTGGACAACTTGCATCCAGCCAACCCTAAAAATTAGGGTCCTGGATTTTACGAGGCAGAGTTCGGCCCGAACTCTGTGTGGAGGCAGAGTTCAGCCCAAACTCTGTCTCCAGAGCACAGAATAGGTCCAGTGGGCCAATGGGCTATTTGGATGTTTGGTGGGGCTTTTGGTTTGAGGTATAGGTTTAGTCTAAGTCTCAAAATGCTCAGTACAGCTCAGTTTACATGAGTCTAGACTCAAATGAAAATGTAAAATATAGACTCAAACTATAAGGCATTGCAGGTGCGAGCTATCGTCTGGCTTGTACTGAATTCAGTCTTCATGTGTCGTATTAAAATATTACAAGTATCATATTGTCAATTGTATCAATATATGGTTGACTGTGATTTTGTGTTAACAGTTATCGATCGACGGCGGGATGCATCTGTGCCCGGGGTACTCTCCGGGTCGGGTTCGCTGGATGGGGTCACACCCGGGAAGATTGAATGCGACCACGACCACCAGCCCCACCACGACCACGACCACCACCACCACCACCACCACTACGACCACCACCAGCAGCACGACCACGGCCCGCCATCATGACCTGTAAAAAGAACACATAAACATAATTAACAATATAGAAGTATAAATGAATACAAAATTATAAACTAAAATATACATACCACCAGCAAGGAGACGAGTGCCGCCGCGACGAAAAAGACTTGGATTGCCATCTGTAAAAAGAAAATCATACAATAAGTAAATGATCGAACGAAAAAAAAATGAATTCACGTAATTGCTTTTATGAGGTCAAACATAATTCACGTAATTAGAAGTGTTTTTAATATACAACAATATTTAACCTAATCATCGTCATCGTCTTCGGTCTCATCCTCAGCCTCGTCTTCATCATCATCCTCATCCTTATTCTCATCCTTCTACTCATCGTCGATTTCATCTGTATCCTCATCCCCATCAAATTCGTCTTCTTCTTCTTCTTTTTCTTCTTCTTCTTCTTCTTCTTCTTCGTCTTCTTCTTCTTCTTCTTCATCTGCCTCAATATTTGGGACAAGACGTCTCTTTCTCCCCTGGTTGACTTCTAAGTCTTCTGTATCAACCTCTTTCTTCCCTTTATTTTCTTCAACAATATCTTCAACATCCATTGTATCTGACTGTTGTCCCAAGTATTGAGACTTTTCGATCTGGTCCTCTTATTATGCTGGGTCTCCAACGTTGAATGTTTTTCTAGATTTAATCTTGCATACTGCCCACCAGTCAAATCGATCTCTACGATGCCTTGGGTAGCTTGTATAGTAGACTTGAACAGCATGACTTGCTATTGCAAATGTATCAGACCCTCTATACCTCCTACGATGATTTATATCGACAAATCCAAATTGTTTATCGATTCTCCAACCGATATTTGGTGTCGTATCGAACCACTCACATTTGAACGTCACAATATGCATATCATATGGGCCAATATATTATAAATCTATAATATCCCGAAGCACTCCATAATAGTCAAAGTTTGGCTCGTCGTTATAGATGGTGCCTCTTATGCAAACACCAGAATCCTTGGTACTGATGTCGTCATTGATAAATTCGACATTTATATCATTCTGAGTTGTCTTAAACCTGATGCCATTAACGACATATCCTGGCCAAGTCTTTGTTTGCTTCTTCGGTCCCAATGCCAGATGACGAACACTCTCATTAACGAGTGTTGTTTCAGGCAATAAAACCTGTAAACAAATATTTATAATTTAAATGTTTTAGTTTATATATTTATAATCTCAGTTATAATCTCTGTTACTTACGTATTTGCGAAATCATGATGGAAATGTACAATCAACCTCTCTTTGAAGTCCCTCATCAGTAATATCGGGTGTCCTCATTTTGACTTCTTCTCTAAATACACTGTTAGAGAGAATAAGAATATATAAGTGTAGTCACTTACTTCATCAAATTAGAGATTATAACGAGTGCAAGTGTACTGACTTACTTCTCCAAATCTCTCACTTCTTGTATGTCACAGTTTAACAAGACATATCGGTGAGCGATATCATACTCGTCGTCAGTTAACCACCATTTTTTACTAGCCCCAACAGGCTTGACCCTTATATTGAATATACCTCCATCCCCAACGTCCTCGTCATTCCTTTGAGGTCTATTTCGATTTGACTTAACATGAGTATCGAAATAAATGGAACAGAAGTTTGACACCTCTTCGATAAGATATGCTTCGCATATCGAAGCCTCTATATGAGCCTTATTGCCAACTTTCTTCTTTATATGGTGTAGGATCTGGAGAGAAAAATTATCTTGAGAATTAAGTATAAATTTTAAAACCCACTTAAATTTAACTTAAATTATATCGATTTTTATGTACCTTTCAAATGGGTACATCCATGGATAATGAACAGATGCACCGACACGGGCTTCGTATGCTAGATGAATCGGTAGATGCTCCATGCTGTCCAAGAAGCCAGAAGGAAATATTTTCTCCAACTTATAAATTGTTAAGATAATCTTCTCCTCAAGTTCAATCATGGGTTGCACAGTCAACTTAGTTGAACAAATATCCCTGAAGAATATAGATAGTTCGGCCAACGGAACCCATACAACAGAAGGCAACAACTCTTTCAATGCAATGGGTAGTAATCTTTCCATAAACACGTGGCAGTCGTGACTCTTCATTCCCGTTAGCTTGCGTTCATTGAGATCAACACATCTAGACAAATTTGACATATAGCCGTCGAGAAATCTTAAAGTAGATACCCACTTGCAGATTATTAATCTATCTTCCTTGCTCAATGTGTATTGTGCTATCAGCTTAGTTAATTGTCCACCGGCTCCCCTTTGTATCAAGTTCAGATAAGGACGCTTGTAAATCTCGACAATGTCTTGTCTTGCTTTTGGATTGTCCTTCGTCTTTCCTTTAATATCAATGACGGTATTTAAGACATTATCGAGCATATTCTTTTCGATATGTATAACATCAAGATTATGCCTTATAAGACTATCTTTCCAATAAGGCAAGTCCCCGAAGATACTCCGTTTGGTCCAATTATGGCTTTGTCCGAACCTATCGACACGATTGTTCGATGGATCTTCCATTACAGTGGACAAGTCCTTTACATCTTCCCAAATATCGTATTCCGACAATCTGGCAGGCGGATGAGAAAATTCTTGTTTTCAAGCTCTAAACGCGTCCTTGTTCTTTCTCCAAGGATGACTCGCGGGCAGAAATTGACGATGACAATCAAAGAAAGAAGTTTTTCCTCCGTGCTTAAGGCAGAACGCCTTACTATTTTCCATGCATATCGGACAAGACATGGTATCGTGAGTACTCCATCCCGACAGCATACCGTATGCAGGAAAATCATTGATTGTCCATATCAGTGAAGCTATCATCTGAAAGTTTTGTTTCTTGGAAATATCATAGGTCGCGACGCCGATCTCCCATAGCTGTTTCAGCTCATCCACCAACGGCTGTAAATATATATCGATATTCTTCGTCAGATTTTTGGGACCCGGTATGATACACATCCATGGTGGCAGATTGTAAGGGGTCAGAATGACCGGCTAGCATGAGTTTTGAGATTTTGACTGCCCGAAAGGGGCGAAGCCATCAGAACATAGTGCCAGACGTATATTTCTAGGCTCTACAGCAAAATCTGGATGACGCAAATCAAAATATTTCCACGCCTATCCATCCGAAGGATGTGAAAATTCTCTATCGTCCTTTGTGCGTTCTTCGTTGTGCCACGTCATGTGTTCTGCTGTATTCTGAAACATATATATCCTCTGCAAGTGCTTCGTGATCGATAAGTAATGCATATACTTGTAAGGACGTCATTTTCTAGTTAACTTTCCTTTTCCCCTGACTGGCATGTAACAATCCGTATTACAGAAGCTACAACTTTTTATATCCTTGTTCTCCTTGTAGTACAACATGCATCTGTTGTGACAACAATCTATCTTCTCGTACCCCAGTCCCAGTTGTCGGACCATTATTTTCGACTTGTAGAAGTTTTTTGGAAGCTCTTTTGATTCCTTCGGTAACACCTCCTTGATTAGTTGTATAATCCGATCATAGAAAGTTTATGGCAAGTTAAAATCGGACTTTATGTTCAACAACCGCATCGCTACTGACAGTACGGAATGAGGCTCACAACCAGGATATAAAGAAGTTTCTGCATCCTGAAACATATCATAGAACTCCTTTGCCTCGGAATTAGGATCATCCGGATCAAAATTAGGTCCTGCCGCATCGTACACCATATCTCGTGCAAGGTTCTGCAGGTCTTCATAATCAACAGAGCATTCGTTGTCTTCGACGACAAAATCTGTTGCAGCATTATCATCAAAAGCATAAGTAGCAGCATTTGCAACCTGTCTTTCCGCATATAGTTCACCTTGCGATGACCAAAGGCCGTAATCACGTACGAAACCCTTACGGGTCAAATGATCTCTTACACTCACCACTTCTTCGTAACATCTATTACGACAATTACGACATGGACACTTGATTTTGTTATCGTCCATATACTGAGCTTTGCTCATGGCATACTTAAGAAACACTTCCACGCCTGCCTGAAAATCGTCACTCACACCTATTCTGCTCTTATGTTATCGTTTGTACATCCATGTACGATCAACAAAATAATGATCCATCACAGATTAGATGTGAAAATCTGTATCGTAAGACAAACTAAACAGAATTAGTATATAATCATGTAACTGGTGGATCCGCTGGTATATAGGCCGATAGTTCGATATCGATACTGATAGTACGATACCGATACCGATAGTCCGATACCGATAGTATTTAAATTATCAAGTCTTCAACCATGCTAGTGTATGTGTATAACAGTCAATGCCATGCATACCACTGAAGGTACATGACATATGCATATAAAATGAAACCACACCATTTGATACTTAAGATACCAACACCTAGGTAAATGGGTTCTCATTACCTGTCAATAAAATGCAACGACAAAGTTCCCTTGCCTCTAAAAAACTGATACTTACACATACATGTGACTAATACAAAGCATAACACAAAGACTCCCTTTACTAAAATCCAATTAATCCTATTTCATTTGCGTATGCTTCTAGTTCTAGAAAATCCTATAACTAAAATCCAATTAACAAAAGTCGTACCTTTTTCGAAGTCTCAATCCAATTTCATTTGCGTATGCTAACTAAAATACTGATATCCAAAACTAATCGACCTATCAATGCCACCCTTTCTAAATAAATAGTATATGCTAACACTCTGTCCATGCGTGACTACAAATGTTCTCCTTCCCATGTAATCCTATTGGACTACTGCTATATGGTATATCATTGCATCAGTTGCATACACATGCAACCTATGCTTGTTGTTACCCCATTTCTGCAACATTATTACATTCCTATACAATTTATCTATTTTGTTTTTTACTATCTATTAGGCCTGGTCTCCTCTTAACACTCTAGAGATTATACTAGAGGGTGATACTAAGTGAGCTAACCTATATTCACATATTGTCATACTTGGGCAGGTTTTCTGATAGCTCATGTACAAATCTGTTAGTTTAACCATAAACTTGGTTCACCATTTTCCCTCTTAGGCCACATCACTTATTAAGTTGCAAATTCTCTTGTGATACATACCAGATACCTGGGTTTCCCTAGACAAGTAGTAATATACTACACGATTCTTTAGCAATTCTATATTTTTTTTCAAATTGAAAGAAACAATTATAATAATTAAAATAAAACTGTTTTATAAAACTTTGTATAGACAATCAAAATGGAGCCCTTGCTAGAAGCCTGCCTCCCCCGTCCCCGCAGCCAATCCCCTCGCCCCCGCCTTCCCAGCCCCCGTCTCCCCCGGCCGCGCAGCCAACCCCCCCGCCCCCCTCCTCCCCAGCCCCCGCCTCCCCCGCCTGCGCAGCCAACCCCCCGCCCGCACAGCCAACCCCCCCGCCCCCCGCCTCCCCAGCCCCCGCCTCCCCCGCCTGCGCAGCAAACCCCCCCGCCCCCGCCTTCCCCGCCCCCATCCCCCGTGCCCCCGCAGCCAAACACCTCCCCCACCAGCCCCCGCCTCCCCCGCACCCGCAGCCAACGCCTCCTCCGCCGCCCCCCAGTCCACGACGCCCCCGCCGCCCCCGCTGCTCCTCCGACCACCGCGAGAGAGAGAGAGAGAGGGGATTACCTTCGGGAGAGAGAGATGAGAGGATGCCGCCGATCACCTTCGAGAGAGAGAGGAGACGAAGCCGCAGGAGAGAAAGAGAGAGGAGAGAGAGTAAAATTTGGGGGGAATGAAAAGTTCCCTCCGTCGTTTCAATTTAAGTCTGGGTCGTATATTTAGCAACGGATCATATCCGTTGCTAGTCCGTCACTCTTTTGGATACTTGCCAACGAACTATCCGTCGCTACGTAGTCGAAGATTTATCCCGCCACTTCTCCCAACAATTCCCGCCAAATAGTCGACTGCATAGCGATGGCCCACGTATCCGTCGCTATGTTTCGGACTCCCTAGCGACGGACGTGTGACCTTTTCTCCCCCTTAAAATAAAATAAAAATTATAGCGGCTTGTCGTCGGTACTCCGTCGGTTATGTGTCGCAAATCCGTCGCTAACGCCGACGAAAACAATCCGTCGCTGATATGTCGTCGCTAATTGATTGTATTTTGGTAGTGGATGTCTTATGCAAGCAGAGTAAGTTATTACTCAATTACAGGGATGGCTACATGACCGGGGGTAAGAATCATCAAAGGGTGATACCATATTGTTTTATATTATATTGGCAATGAGAATTGTATGCTTTAATTCTTGTCGGCTATAAACATGAAATTAACCCTAAGGCAGCGAGAAAGAACACTTATAATAATATTCTATAACATGATTACTTAGTGTTGTCTTCTTAGGTGAGTTGGGCCAGCACCGCTCGCCAGTACATTAATGATGTATTGACCCACGTTGTGGGCAATATTACATGTGCTCGTGCATGGGGGAAATTATTTGATTAGTACTTGGCATCGATGATTCGGATGGGTGTGCAGAGCTCTTTTTGCAAGACGATGTCTTCTGCTATACGGGACATAATGTATGGAACAGTATAACTCAGATGAACCCACGAGATTGTAAGCAAAGTCGGCATGTTCGGTTGTAAAGCCTAAATGGCAAGTGTATATTCAGTTGGCTATTCAAGAGTCTTGTAATTAGTTGTAAATATTGTATTTCACTGCAAGTCTTGTAATCCATTACAATTATCAATAAAGAGATACAATTCTTCATATCTTGTGTGACTTTAATTTATCTTCTTACTTTTGATGTGCCGTCGTTGTTTTCTGAGAAATACCAGGAACTGTAATTGTTTTGCTTTATACAAGTGCAATCTAGACTTGTACGACATCGTGCCTAGTGGCTAGTTTTCGATCATCTGGAATCGAGGCGTGACAATAAGCATTAGAAAATTATTGCTGACAGTTTTTTATCATTGGTAATTTGGCATTTGAATTTTTCCTGACGATAGAAAACCGTTGGAAAAATAAATTTTCTAACGGTAAAAACCCGTTGGTAGAATAAATTTTCAAATAGTTTTTTACCCATAGGAATAAAATATATTCTTAATTGTCTTTTACCATTAGGAAAATAACTTTTCTCCTAATGATTATAATCGTTAGGAAGGGATAAAAATTATTAAAAAATTGTCCCTCTATTAAGCCTAAGAATCAAACTCATTTGCTTCATGCACAAATTAACATAGACAAAATTTTGGTCATATAAAAAATACAAAGAAATTAGGATCAACATTATTCCATTAAACTAGATCTTACACAACTTTGTCACTAAAACAATATTACAATAACAAGCAAGTTCCGTTTCTGACCAGTTACAAAAGTAGGGCATAATTAGACTGAAAAGATATTCCATGTATTCAATCTATTAATGTCACGTCTCGGGTCCTCGCTAAGGCGTGATGCCGCGTGAGCCTAGGTTGCACTCACGCAAGACGGGTTCCATAACGACCAATTACAGGCTAAGCGACAGGATTATCGCACAGAAGCCCCAAGCAGAAAAGTTGAATAACATAAGAAACACAAGTATTTGAATACGAGCGTTGCAAGCAAAATTAGAACTTTAATTATTAATCAGTCTTACTCTTCTCATAATACAAGTCACTCTGTTCTCTCTCATCTCTCAATACAAAGCTTCATGGCTGCAACTTATGGATGCTTCGGAAGGCAATGTCCGTACATTATGTTCCGTATAAGTAAAGTCTTCCATGTGATCGTACGCCTCGATACGCTAAGAAACTCCTTGCCTCAGCACGTCCAAGCAAGTTCCACCTCGAACGAGCAAGTACCTGTTACCTGCACATAAACACTATGTGGGTGTCAGTACACAATCGTATTGGTGGTGTGAGCTCCTCGTCCACCCATAAAAAACTAACACATTCATTTTAATTGAGTGCAACATTACTTTTCTTTTGATTGTCTTTCTAATATTGCCTTAGCATAAATTCGATGACATGGACTACTAGCCATATTTGTGTCTCTAGACCATCTTTAAACCCCCTATTTTTATAAAATTTTATTATACTTGTTTTAATATTTTATGAAATTTTTATATTATTTAATAGGTTAGTAAATAGTTATATAATTTTTCCTTATTAAAAAATGGCAATAATTTCCTAGTATTTTGTTTTCAGCACTAAAAATATTTTGTAAGGTAAATATTGGGTTAATAAATTTCTAGGATTTATGGTATCTAAATATATATATATATGCTATACATATATTTATATAATTATATGTATCTTAGATTTAAAATAAATATATTACAGATAGCAAATATGTTTGTATATGGCTTGATTTTACATCAATAATTTTTATATTGTTGTAGAATCAAAGTATAGATTTTTTGAAATTTTAGAGTAATCGTTAGCCATACATGTATATATTAGGATAAATGTACATATTTTTTCTAGATATGATATTAAAAAAAAAGGAAACCTTAACTCACGAGATTTCTCCAAAATCTTGTGAGATAATAAACCTAAGAACCCCCGACCCTTGGCAGCTTTAGATTCAAATGATAGAGATTTTAAAATTCGAGTGGCCAGAGAACGCTGTGCTGTCGCCAGATCGCCGCCGATGGACTGAAGTGGTCGGAGAACCGCCAGCGCATCGGAGGAACAGAGCATGTTGCTTTGTTAGGAAATGCAGCGAGGTACCCCTTTCACGATCAAATTTCTTTCTGGTTTCTTGACTTTTGATGAAACTGTAAACTGTCCTAGGAACCCTACATGAACCTCTTGAATTCCCGCCAAGGGGA
>JANAVB010040019.1:8512789-8625289 GCA_029216955.1 Iris pallida
GGTCGAGATACCCCATATTTGCCCTTTTGCAAACTAGCTCCTAATTTCGTGCACGTTCATCATCTCGAGGCAAACTTGTGCCAACAGGATCATGTCATTTCTTGGTCCTGTGTGCCAAGTTTGGTTTGATTCTGAGAAGGTCGACCAAAATGCTATTTTGGCGGGCCCGCAACCCGATCCAACGGGCAAATTTGTGCACGGCCCATTGGAATCCAACTTTGGACATATAGTAGGGTTTGTATCATCATACCAAACAAGTAGATGTATCATTTGACGACTTTAGAGACCGTAGGTACTGGTAGGCTTTTCGGTACAAAACTGGTCCAATGACGAAAATTATTTTGACCAGAAATTATGATTTTGCTCCTGTGTCCATAATTGAACTTTTGGGTAGGCATTTTTAAATATATATTTTACACCAAAAATATTCGTAATGTTTATTTCAGCATCCTGAATCATTTGCGGGATTTTACTTTACAATGTTACCGATCTGATCAATGGACTTTGATATTTTTCGTGCACCACCCTCAGGCAAGATACCTTGCCATTATATTCTGTCTTTTATTGCTATTTTATTTCTTCTCTTTCTATTCAGTTCTTATTATATACTGCACGTTTTTATCTCATTGTGCGTCCAAGTCATACTTGGGTGCAAACTACTGCTTTAATCATTTTAGTGTTTTTTTTTCTTATGCTGCATTGACTTAGCACTAGTTGACTACCCACTCAAATGAGGTATTGTTATATCTCACACTACAACAAAAAAGTGTTTTAACGATACTTGAAAAATGTCGTTATTAACTTTCTATGGCACTTTTTAAGTGCTGAGTAGAGGGGTGTCGTAGAAAGTTTTTTACTTTCAACGACACCAGAGCTCATCAATCACATGATTCAGTTTATAAGTAATTTGCAACCTTGAAACTTAGAAAAATGACCAACTTATTACATATATCACACCAGAGCTCATCAATCACATGATTCAGTTTATAAGTAATTTGCAACCTTCAAACTTAACTCATCAATCACCAAATGAATATTTACAAACTAAAACATGTGAAGATGAACATTCATGTTTTGTGTCACAGAGAATATTTGTGCCCGATAGCCTGCCTTTGTCAAAATATAAATGTGTGCTATCTCCATATATATATATGATAAAGCAATAGCGATTACTAATAATATATACGATAAAGCAATATTAACCTGTGAATGTTCGTAACTTGACAAATAATTCCCCCAGCTCCATACCCATATCTACTCTTGAAGGCAAGGTAGAACACTTGAACAAGTGCATAACCTCCGGCATCATTATCTTTGCTCAAAAGATCTGGAATGTTTGTGACTGTGAATGTGATGCCAAGTAGGTAGGCCCATCCAACTAAAATTGATATTCCAATGGAACTAATTATTCCTTTTGGTCCATTAATGCCTGCATTCTTTGGTTCTTCTGTCTGATGATTAAAACCATATAACAATTCATATAATGTTGATTTGGGAAGAGAAGATACAGAGCTAAGGTTGAAGTATGAAGTGACTGAAAAGGACTAGAATGTATATCAAACAGGACATGCTTAGAGTTAAAGCTGGTGTACAATTCCCTTGGCTACAAGAATACGACTTTGTGGCATATTTTAAGTAGTCATTGATATAAGTGAAGCAACTGAAGATAGATAAGTAACAGATCCATGTCATAAGTTGGTCTTATGGCTCCTCCCCAATATATAATGCACTAAACATATTATACTTCCATGTCAATAAGCCGTCTTTAACATTGGTTTACAAATTCTAGCTTGCAAGATATTCCAATTAAATTCTATATTCAGAACAAAGCTTTCTAAAACTTTGAAGCTTCCTTTTCAGGTGTCACATCTCCTTCAGAAATACTCTATAATGCAATAAAAAAACATACAATTTACGTCATTGTTTGGTCGTACTTTGACAAGAAGAGGGAAATCATACGACTTCCTCTCTTATCTGCCAGAATTGCCCCTCAAGCAGAAGCTCGCGTATGAGGAAAGATAGCTCCCCAAAACTTTCCTCATATGCTATTAACTGCTTTCCTCTCATATACTCATTAACATTATTACAAAAATAGATCAAACATATATAGACAAATGCATAAAGAATCACAGAAAATAGATACCTTACCATATGGGCAGATGCATCATATCCTGTTAAGGTATACTGGCTCATTAATAATCCCAAAACAAATATATAAAGTTTTTTATGGATGCCTGCATTATTCTCTGTATTGAAATGAGTGAAAACAATTCGGGGGTGGCCCTCTGAGTTACAACCATGGGTACGAGGATCATGAGGAGAAAATGCCTGCAGAAAACACCATGCTAAGGTTTTTTATGCAAACTTGACTGAAGTACAAATGAAACCTTAAATAAGGAAGAGGACTTTCTAACCTAGGAAATTTCAGGCAGCAGCAAACTGTCCAAAAAAAGAGAGCCATGTGATGGAAAGACTATTTTTGATGGCATGAATCAACATAATTCCTCCATGAAAAGCCATAACCACATACTTGGAAGCTTCATAACCTCCACCATTGTTTCCACCAGTGGCAAGAAGGATTATAACTTGAATTAGTTGAGCTAATGAGAAATCAACACTAGTAGTCACAGCTCACTGCATGATGAATTATATAAAACACCCAAACATAAGTTATAGCATAATTATAAAGGGAATTGCAATTGCCAAGGAGCCTTTTACAATGTTATCGGATTTTCAAGATGGGTTACAAAAACTACCATTGATTTATAACATATTCTTGTGCTAATTAGTACCCAAAAGCATTGATAACATATGCTTGTGAAAATGAACATTCATGTTTTGTGTCACAGAGAATATTTGTGCCCGATAGCCTGCCTGTCAAAATATAAAATGTGCTCTATCTCCATAATTATATATATAAGATAAAGCAATAGCGATTACTAATAATATATAAGATACATCAATGTGCAGTGTGCTATCTCCAATAATTATATTTCTTCACAAAATTTAACAAATGTTCAATAACTTGTGCGTCATGTCAAATCCAGTGTCGACCTGGACATCTTCTTCGACAATGCATTGGTTGCAAAATTTCTAAATATGAAAAGAGTAGAAAAAGTTTCTCCAAATCCAATGGCTGGAGAATAGGAATAATATGTCATAACTTCCCCCAAATCAAATAACAACAATAAAAAAGACAACAAAATAAAAATATATTGAGAGGAGAAATTTTTTGTTTAGAATTAATCAATAAAAACAAAAAATAATTCCGATGCTTATAGAATCCCCAATTATTATGTTTATCAAATAATCGATTCTTTCTGTAAACCCTAAATAATATATATAAAGAAAAAACTAAGAAAGAAGGAGGGGTGGAGATGAAGGAGGGAGAGATGACCTAAACAGCGATGGTGATGGCCGCGTCGACGATCAAAAACACCTCAACCTCCGAGACGTGCGGTAGTGACCACCGCCCCTTGCCGTCCAACATTCGAGAGAGAGAGCAGTAGAGGAGAATGTTAAGGAGAGAGAAAGAGAAAGGAAGAAGAGAGAGAGAGGGAGAGAGAAACCAAGAAAAAAATGGAAAAACAGGAGAGGAAAAATCTGCTTATCGTCTGCTTCACCCTAAATTTTTTTTGCAGCGGCTAAAATTGAAATTTTTGGGCAGTAGCGGACGGGAGGGAAATGAAATTTGAGACAACACTTTTGAAGTGTTGTATTTTGACATATATATAACATTATATGGCACTTTTCAGGTGTTGTATTTAGATATGATATTATACGACAGTCTAAAGTGTCCTTAAAAGTGTTGTTAAATTTGTATTTACGACATTTTTAAAAAAATGTCATAGATTATGATAAATACTCAATTATGACGACATGTTTTAATAAAGTTTCATCACTGCAAAAAATTAACGACACTTATTTAGAAAGTGCCATAAGAAAGTGTCGTTATTAACCTATTTTGTTGTAGTGTCACATGGCCTTGGCACTTGCTTTATCATGAGTGTGAGTCACATGTAGGACACGGACTCACGTAGTCGGCTGGCTGCCGATACATACGAGAAGTGCAATGGTTAGGAATAACTGCCAATAGATTTGCATGATCAGTAGACTTGGCAATTACTAGAGATTCATAGAGTCATGGAGATGACCCTACTAGGCATTACGTGGGAGAGAACAATTCCTTAAAGTATGGGCCACTATTACACTTCTTTTTGAAACCCGGAAGTTCCGTTGGATATACGGGTAAGCTTACCCCTCAAGTTGGCTACTAACATTTTCAAACGTTATACGCAATTCCCTGGTGCCCAAGAGGGGACTATACCAGATTCCATTATTAGCCAGAAGTGTCCATGCGTTGGAGGCTTGTTCTTAACAAACATGAACACAGAATAGTTAGGAACCCTATTGCATGCATCTTTATTTTTATTTCACAGTTTATATGACATGTTGTTTCTTATACCTTGTTACATCTCTCTGAGGACATGGTGACTTCTCCAGGCTTAGATGATCAGGACTTCCCCAGGAGTACGATTTGGTACTTGATCTATCCTTCGCAGACGATGATGTCTCACCTTCCGAGATCTAGTTCTTTATCTATGATATGAGATTTTGTAATGGACATCTTTTTTCTAATTTCTTTTATTTTATTTGATAAGTTAGACTCCAGTATATGAGACTATTTTTATAGCTGTTTGGTAGTGGATCTGTTTCCTCCTGGCTATATCTTTTGACTCTTTAATTTAAAATTTATCTGGACTATTGCTATACTTTATGATATGTAGTTATACAGTGATGTGGCTTGTGATTATATTTCTTACAAGTTATGTGTACGTACGAGGATTCTATATATTGGAGTATTCTTCATAGGTTTTGCAGCTAGAATGTCTACGTAGCTGGTCCTATGTATTATAGGACTGGGATGTCACATGTTTTTGTGGTGGCCCATACAGGTCCAGAAAAATATTGTTGGATTACATGACCGTACCTAACAAGCCTACATCTAGGAATATAAATAGTATCTCATCCACAACTTATTACCTCCTTTGACTTCAAGAATTTTTTTGAACTCTATTTGATTACTTGAATTGCCTTATGCTTAAATTTTTTCTAACATAACCTTATTTTCGTGCCAGCAATATGAATCTACGAAGCGGATACACCTCTACCTTGGCCATCATATATGGTGATGCAGCCACCCAGGAGGAGCATGTTACTCCAATGACCACGGTGACCCCGTATTAGCTAGGACACTAGCAAACTACTACGACCATGTCGACGATACAATAGGATACCCAAGCACCCCAGTCAGCCAAGCTGGACAGATTACTGTAGTGCCACCAGGAGGGAATGTACCACTACTATTCCTTCACCTATTTTCACCATAGTTTGGACCTCAAATGCCTCCACTACCAACTGATGGTAACCCCACTACTTAGTTCTTGTACGCCATAATGCAGGCTCAGTAGTAGCAGATAGACCTGATGAGGAAGAGCATGATAACATAACTGACTAGACCCCCACCTCCACCTCTGACATCGGTACCAGCACCAACACCGCATCCATATGAGATCTCTATCAAGAACTTCATGGATCCCTTCAAAGGTAACAAGAAGCCATTAGAGGTCTCCTGATGGCTTATTTGTAACCCTAGTTTTCCTAAAATTAATAAATATGTTATTTTCTACTATTTTAGAAGTTGGAAATGGTTATTTTAATTAGTATCCTTATAATTTTTTGTTGAAATGCTTGTTATTTATTTAGTAGAGGTTAATTTCTCTAATCAAATTCTCATTCTTTAAATAAACAAAAATTCTTTGTTAATTCACTGTCCTATTTCAACTCAGAGAACATTATCAAAATTTGTTTCATTAATTCCCTTCCAAATGATTTCCCCCTTCACAAGTCAACAACTGCTTCCCCCAACTCTATATAAACCTAAAATTCTCATTCTCTCATATTCATTTGTTTCTGTTTTAGAAATTCTTCAGAGCATAGCTCTTTCTTTCCTCTTTAATGTCCCTAATTTTTTCAAACCCTAACCTACAGAATCGATCCGACCATGGCGAGTGAATTTCGATCTTTAACAGTAACGACGAGGTAAACTTCTCTCGGCGGAGGATAGAAGAGTGATAGTCGAGCATCTTCTCCTCCGGAGGATGACACGCGAGCAATATTTCTCCGACGATCCTTCCATCTTCGGCGATTGCGACACCATGGACACCTTCGATCGACGACATCGAGCGACTGTACAACTTCCTCTCCGGTGATCGTCGTCTTTCCTGCGGCATCGACGATAAGTCTGCCAACAATTGGTGAGTTCCACTTGACCTTCTCATCTTCCTTTTATTTGTTCCAATCTCGAGTCGATCCGTTCGTTCTTGATCTAAATTTTATAGATCAATAAGGTTCAGTTCAGAAATTGATCGGATCGATCGAAATCACTCACCTCGATCAAGAACTCGCTCTCAAATCTAGTAATTTTCAGATTCGATTCTTCTTTTTGTAAGCACTGATGGCTCCACATTTTAAATCCTTGTTCGATGGATCTTGGACAGATCATTGGTCGAGATTGGTTGTTTAGTCGCATTTTTTGGTGGAAGCTCGATGCCATCAACCTTGTTCTAGAGGATCACGATCGTGGTTTGAATTCAAGATTGGGTAAGTTCTAATTTGATTCATTTAAATTGAGTATGATTGTTCGGATGTTACGATCTTATGTTGGAATTTCCTTCTCCAAGATTCTTGATTGAACTGCTACGTTGAGTAGAGTCTTGTGATCGATTTGGATCAGAAACAACGGTGACTTATCCTTTTGATGAGAATGCCACTACTTTTACTTACTCCTAATGCTTGAAAGACTATAGTTTTTGGCCCAGAAAGCTCCTTCCCTAGTATCAGCATGAACAAGTTCAAGTGGTGCCTTCTATGGAACGTAACCTCTGACTTACTATCCTTAAACCCACCTATTGGCGGGTTTGGATCAGGTGATTCGCTTGGCTAGTGTTGATCTAAATCTTCTGTTAATTTTGGGAGTTTTCTTAATAAATTTTGGTCGAACATATTGTTCACTGATCTGAGACATGTTTCCGTTGTTTTGTGCGAGATGTGATTGTTTTTATGACACAGAAACTTTATCTCACGATCGGATACGAGTAGCCGTTCTGATTCTTTGGATTGTGTCTGCCATAGTCTGGATCGTTCCTTCTCAGGTATTATTTTTTCTCTACCATGACTTAAGCTTGTTACTTTGAGTTTTTGAATGGGGCAATGTTGAATAGGTTAGGATCGTAGAATTTGTGTGTAGCTATATTCGTGTGTGCATGTCCAAGGTGGTGTCGTGTGTGCGTGTCTGGATGTTAGGTGTGTCCAGCTTGTCATGCTCGTTGATGGGGTAGTGTATAAAGGATCAGCAGGAATAGGAATTAGCAAGGGCAAGTTCCTATTTGATTCTAGTATCAGTGGGTTGTGACTTTTCTATTCAAATTTATGATTAATTAGCTTTTATAATTGCTGGGATTAAAATGCTAGGCAGATCTTATATGGGTTTGCTAAGTAAAGAGAACTTAGCTCTATGTGTTGGCGGGGAGTTTGTATTTGAATGATATTAATGTTCAACATTGGTAGTTCATTGAATTTGTATAACTTATAGGCTGGGTGTGTGAGTATTAGTTCAAGAAGCTACCCATGCTGCCTTCTTTAAATTCAGATATTGGTTGAGTACGACAGTACTTGGGTTTAATCCAGTAACCTAGGGTTGGCTTGTGTAAATGGAATGTATATGGTTAAACTCGCTTGTTAGACCTTAGTTATATTGAGTTATTGCAAGTAAATTATTGTTGATGAGCCTATCACCATGTTGTGGCAAGAATGGTTGAGTGTTATTAGAATTGGGCCTAGCAGGCCAGATTCAATGTATAGGGAAAGGTTTTACACAAATTTTAGGCCAAGATTATATTTTAGCTAAGAAGGAATGTTTTGTCATTTTCTGGGAGCAGTACAGACATATTTGTGTTATCTTCCTCATCGAAAGCTTTGCTATTAAAGTACAGTAATTGTCAAGTGATATTTTCGAATGACTTTTCTTATATAAGGGGTTGTATTATACTAATAAGTTAATTAAGTTCTTAATTTCTTTTGATTTTAAGAAGAATTTTCTTCCCGATATTGGTTGTTTAATAAACTATTTTGGAAACAATAAATAAAATTTATGTTGACAACTATTGGGGGAAATGCTAGGTAGTAGAACGTTTAGTTAGGAGTAATAGTTAGCTGATTAGTTAGTAATAATAATTAATTTCTAGCGTTTAGAACTTAACCAACTTGTACTCATCATAGGTGAACCTAGAGATTACTACATTTATTCCAGAGCAAGGCAAGTACATTCTATGATCTTGTCTCATTTACTTCACGTCATGTTCTCTTTTCATATTTGAAATATTGTTACACGGTATGGTCTTGTACTCTGTTTTATATTCATGTTCTTTTCTTGTGTCTTGGGAGGGGAAATACAAGCCCAACCTAGGATTCATGTGAACATCTTAGGTCTCACATCGTATATGTGGGACTCTAAGCCGTACCATTACTTATGCTTATTTATGTGCTATCATAGCTGGTCATATATTCTAGTATGTATTTCAAAATAGATCACATGTCATGATTTTTTGTTTTTATATTCATGTTCAAGTTCAAATTATCTATTAACTTTTCATGTTCATTATGTTCTCTTGTACTTTACTTATTCATCAGACTGTACTTATTTTATTATCGTAGAATTGTACTTTCCTCCGTTCCTGACTAGATATGTTGCAGGTGAGCTAGTGGCCATATGTGATACCTATTATGGACAGGAGCCCAGAGCCATAATTGAGAAGGATGATACTACTCAAGATAGAGGCCGATGAGGCTTAGACTAGTTTCATTGTAGCAGACTTTACTTTCTTTATTGTATTAGGATTTGTGGCTGGACTTCACCTTTATATTCTATATACAGATTTGTCTTCGGTATTAGTTTAGAAGGTGTAATAATGGCTAGAACATATGGTGGTATGCTATTATATATTCTGGGACGGTTAGATGCTGTGATGTATTACTTTTATAATTTTATATTGTCACTTGGGGTTTTTTTAGAGTTGTACAACTTACTGCATTGTGTCTCCCAATGTAGGTTTGGTGTGTCTGAATCGTATCCAAATATTCGGGAGTGGGTCGTGACATTATCGACCCAAAATTTTTACTAAAGGCGTCCCAGTTGCCAACACACGAATGGATGACAACAGTGGACTTACTCTTAGAGGATAATGCTCACCACTGGTGAAAGGCTGAAGAAAGATGATTTGGCACTGGACTGACATAGAAGGAGTTCTACGACCTCTCCTATGAGAGATTCTTCCCCATCCATGTTCGTGATGCTCTCTATGAAAAGTTCCTCCGTCTGAAGCACGGGAACATGTCGGTGGACAAGTCTGGTTGAAAGTTTAGCCCCCTGAACTGATTTGGTATGATATTGATTCCGACTGAGCATGAGAGAATGAAGAGATTCCATTAAAGGCTTGCACTAGAGCTTAAGACATACACACCACACAGTCACGAGTCTCTCATGCAGCTGTTTTGGAGGAAGAACGTAGTTAGGAGATTCTTCATGAAGAGTTGCAGCAGACGCAGAGATGCCATACACCAGTAGTTGCACCAACTAGAGAGATCCAGGGTAGACCCATCCGGAGACCCATGACACGGCCATAGCAGAGGGGTATGCCTTATCAAATGCCTACTTGCAACTATTGTGGGAAGCAAGGTTATATTATGAATGATTGCCGACTTTGCCTGGGATTATGTATGAGGTATAGATTAGGACAACACATGGAGAGGGATTGTCCCGAGCAGCAAGCACTGGTACATGCTCAGCAGGCCTTAAGGCCTACTGCTCTAGCACTCCTGGCACCCCGACCAGGACAACTGGCACCGAAGATTATGGCACCAGCAGTAGGAGCACCTCGCCCACCATTACCTTCCTAAGTAGTAAAGTACAACAAGGCCAAAGCACAGGGCCCCGGTCAGAATTACGGGTTGGCCTTCTCCCTAGCAGTCGAGGATATAGAGACAGAAGCGAAGGTCATAGCAGGTATGGTTTTAGTGGCTACTTATCATGTTGTTACCTTATTTGACCCTGGAGCCACATATTCATTTGTAGCCGCTAGTTTTTATACTAGACACAGTATTCCCACCACACCATTATCTAAAAATATTAGAATCCTTACGGGAGGAGGAATAGTGCCTGTGAGTAGCGTTTGTGAATTTTGTCCTGTAGTGATATATGGTAGGGAGATGCAAGCACGATTTCTTATTTTTCCTATGCCAACTTTCGATATAGTTCTTGGGATGCATTGGTTGAGCCATCACTATACATCCATCAACTGTCATAGAGGTAGTATTATCTTTGGACCACCAAATAAGATGGAGTTCGAGTTCGCTAGAGGAGCGAAAGAGAGAAGCGAT
Source organism: Iris pallida (assembly GCA_029216955.1). Classification (NCBI taxonomy): domain Eukaryota; kingdom Viridiplantae; phylum Streptophyta; class Magnoliopsida; order Asparagales; family Iridaceae; genus Iris; species Iris pallida. The sequence goes on from JANAVB010040019.1 coordinate 8,523,287, forward strand.
CCACCTACATTAGGAACTCACATGATGATGGATGACATCCTTCAGCACCCTATGATTATTGAGTTCTAAGATGTGTTCTCCGAGGAGTTGCCAGGACTGCCACCTGACCAAGATATCGAGTTTTCGATAAAGCTTATTCCGGGAGCCGAGCCTATCTCATCTCGAGTATATCGGCTAGCTAGCACCCAAAGAGTTGGAGGAGATAAAGATGCAGATAGATGAATTGCTAGATAAAGGTTTTATCCGTGCTAGTGCATCACCATGGGAAGCACCCGTCTTCGTGCTAAAGAAAGACGAGACAGTACGTATGTGCATAGACTACAGAGCCTTGAATGTAGTGACGGTGAAGAACAAGTACTACTTTCCACCCATAGACGATCTATTCGATCAGTTGAGTGGAGCCAAGGTATTCTCCAAGATCGACTTACGATCGAGCTATCATCAGCTGAAGGTTCAGAAGGAAGATATTTCGATGATGACATTCCAATCAAGATCTGGGCACTATGAGTTTTTGGTTATGCCATTCGATTTGACCAATGCTCCAGCGGTCTTTATGAATCTCATGAACAAGATATTCTATCAGTTCTTGGACAAATTTGTGGTCATCTTTATAGACGATATCTTGATATACTCAAAGAGACAAGAGGAGAACGAGCAACATTTACGGATCGTCTTGGGGATCTTGAGGAATGAACAGCTTTTTGCGAAGCTTAGCAAGTGTGATTTCTTTCTCAAGGAGGTTTCTTTTCTTGGGAATATTGTCACGGGAGATTGCATATCGGTACATCTGGAGAAAATCTCAGCAGTCAAGTCATGGTCCGCTCCCATATCAGCCTCCGAGGTGAGAAGTTTCCTTGGACTTGTGGGTTATTACCGAAGGTTCGTGGAAGACTTCTCACGGATAGCAGTGACTATGACTTAGTTGACTTGCAAAGACTAAGAGTTTTGATGGAAGGATGAATGCCCAGCCCGTTTTGACAAGTTGAAGAAATGCTTGACCATTGCACCCATCTTAGTACTCCCATCAGGTCCTGGAGGATTCATAATATACATCGATGCATCCAGAAAGGGATTGGGATGCGTCTTGATGCACCATGACCGAGTAGTAGCATATGCATTGAGGCAGATGAGATTGCATAATTTTTTTATCCAAACCACGATCAAGAGCTTCCAGCAGTCATCTTCGCTCTAAAGCTTTGGAGACATTACTTGTACGATAAGAATGTAGACATTTATACCGATCATAAGAGCCTCAAGTATGTTTTCATACAAAAAGAGTTGAACATGAGACAACGAGTTGGTTAGAGCTAATGAAGGATTATGAGATCGAGCTACATTACCGTCCGGGTAAGGCTAATGTTATGGCAGATGCATTAAGCCGTACGCCCATGGCTCATTTCTTGGCTATATAGAAGGAGTTGCTAGAAGACTTACGAAAGATTGGAATTGAAGTAGTATTGCCCGGAGACGAAGACGTACTAGCCAATCTTCAAGTGCAATCATCGTTAGTAGAGAGGATCAAGGCAACACTACCCACAGCACGAGATTTCGACGACTTTGAGAGAGGACTGAAGCCAGAGAGCAAACGATATTAAGAATTCATCCCGATGGGACATTATGATGTGGTGTTCGCCTGTATATCCCAAACAAAGAGCTACGACAGGAATTGATGGCCAAAGCACATAGCTCGACCTACTCCATACACCCCGAAGGAACCAAGATGTATTGAGACTTGCAGTAGCACTATTGGTGGCACAGGATGAAGCGGAAGATGGCTCATTTCGTGGCCAAGTGTTTGGTATGCCAACAAGTGAAGACAGAGGACCAAAGGTCAACTGGATTGTTGTAGCCGCTTCCAATTCCCGAGTGGAAGTGGGAGAACATCACCATGGATTTCATTACGGGATTTCCTCGGAGTCGTAGTGGATGAGATGCTTATGGGGTTTCCTCGGAGTCCTAATGGACGATATGCCGGGTGATAGTGGATAGACTTATAAATCGGCCTACTTCATACCTTTTAGTGTGGGCCAGTCCAAGAAAGTTTTGGCTGACATGTACATGAAGCAAATAGTAAAGCTATACGGTATGCCAATTAGCATCATGTCGGATCAGGACTCGAGATTCGCCTCCCATATTTGGAGGAGCATACAAGAAATCTTAGGCACCCCTTTGAAGTTTTGGCATGGACTATCACCCATAGATCGACGGACAGTCAAAGCATACTATTCAGATGCTAGAAGACATGTTGAGAGCGTGTATGCTTGACTAGCGGATCATAGGAAGACCATCACCATCTTGTGGAATTTTCTTACTACAATAGCTATCAAGTGTAAAACCCATAAATTTCTACTATATTTTTTTTATTTTGTACTGATTTAAAATTTGGTATTGTACGCCACGTAGTTGTATTGTACGTCGTGCGTGAAAGTTCATTTCTTGAATTTGCTCGACGAGTGCGAATATGCGCGAGCATACATATTTTTGAAAAATATTTTTCCTATTTTATAGTTTCAAATTAATATATGTAATAATTATTCTTGCTATCGTACCAACATTTCTAAGTTTGCTATTTTTAATTATTTATGTATGCCGATTTCGAAAATAATATATACATAGATATTTTGTACTAGTCACATACGAGATACATGAAAATTAATTCATGTATATATATGAATTCTTAAAATCATTTTTATTATTTATTTTAATTTATTTAAAGGTATTTAAAATCAATATTTGAATATTTATTACAATTTTCGAAATTATTATTATAGGTACTTTTTAAAAATGTATTTTAAATTATTGTGACAATTTAAATCGTGATTTGAATTTATGTATTTAGTTAAATAGTTAGACATTTGAAATTTGATTTATCCCATTAATTTTAAACCAAGAATTTAATTAGATTTAAATTTGATTTGTAGTTGGAATTGGATTTTGATTTGGATTTATTGAATTAATTTAAATAAATAGATGAATTATCTAAATTGGGTTTAAACTATTCCTATTTCCTATCCAATTGGGAATTCCCACATCCTATAAATAGGCAGGTACTCCTCCAATTTCTATCATTCATTATTTCTCCACAAATTTCCTCCACAAATCTACGTGTGTCGTGTCTGTGTCCACCCAATATCTTATTCCATTATTTATACACATACATTAAATCCTTCTCCCGTGTCGACAATCCCGACACGACAAAAATCCTAACCTAACCGTCTCTACTACCCTGCTCTTACCACCCGGCCACCATGGACCTCCGCCACATCTACAGTATCACCACCCATCCGATCCCACGACAGCACCCAGCTACCATCATCCCCGTTCAACCACCGAGACCCTATCCCAACACCAGCCTGCCGCCACCACCTCCGGCTAAACCCTAGTACCATCCCACAGGCCAACCTCGATACACCCTCGCCACGCCCCATTGAACCACAGCATAATCACCGCCTCACCTCGCCAAAGCCGACGACAACCCCGGCCGTGCCCGCCACTCCAGCAGGCCCAAAAAAAAACTCTCGACCACTACCAATAACCCAGCCGCCACCGTGGCCACTGCCGCGGCAGCCCACGCCGCCACCACCCGATAGAAAAACATAAAATAAAACCCTAACCCTAATCACTCACCTCCGGCTCGTCGGCCACCCTCGCCGCTCCACGAGCTTCGCCGTCGCCGGCGACCGATCCAGCGCCGTGGCCGACCTACTCCGCCCCTTTCCTAGCCGCCGACGAGCTTCCGACCTCCGCCGCTCCATCATGCTAGGTCCGCCATCGCCACGTCCCCAGGCTTCCCCTGTCGCAGCTCCGCCGGTGTCAGCGCCGAGCGCCCTCCACCGTGTTAACCGCCCATGCGAGCCGCACACCCCTCGCGCGCTGAGCCGAAACCCCTCACTCCGGCGTTCCCCGACCTCTCCGGCTAACCCTCTTCCCCGCCGCTCGCCTCTCCGCTCTCTGACCAAGCTCGATCCTCCCTTCGCCGCGCCGGCCGACCCCCTCCGGTGCAGCTCCGCCTCCACCGCGAGCTCTCCGCCGCTCACAACCCAACGACCCCTTCTTCCCTCCTCCTTGAGCGCCTCCTCCGCCGTTCTCCGCAGTTCCCCGCCCTAATCGCCACCTTGGCCGGCGCCGAAACCCCCTAAACCTCTCACCTCCGTGCGCCCCCATCCTCTCTCCCCTGCGCAAGTTTCCCCTTCGTCTGGAACCGCCACCCGCCGACAACCACTCCAATCCGCCCGCCGACGACCACACCAATCCGCTCCGACACCTCTCCTCCCATACTCCCCCTCTCTCTCTCTCTCTCCTTTCCTCACTTAATGAATTCGTTTACTTTTCCTGTTGCTGTGGGGAAACAGCTGAGATATGTATCATTTATTAGTATAATATTATTATTATTATTATGAGTATTAGATGATGGTTCATTTGGGTTATTAAAGTTATTTTTATTATTATTATTATTATTATTATTATTATTATTATTATTATTATTATTATTATTTTAATTTTTTTACTTAGTATAGAAGAAAAGCCAGCAGCTTGTTGGTTTTAATTTTTGGTTGTTTTGATTTTAGTGTTTTGATTAGTTTTGTTTCTTTTAATATCTATTATTATTATTATTATTATTATTATTATTATCATTAGATTCTTACTTTATTCTGCAATTCTTTTAACAGCTGTAATATTTTAATATTAATATTATTGTTATTTCATTATTATTATTATTACTTTTATTATTGTTATTACTATTATTATTATTAATATTATCATTATTACTATTGTTAGTATTATTATTTTGTTGTCTTGCTAAATTTATTAATTGCATTATTTTACAAATATTTTCAAGCTAGTTTCAAAAGTAGTTTTTATCACTAAAATATTATCTACAACTTATATGTATTTATATTTGACCAAGTTATAGTTTTTGGGTCTGATGGAGTTAGAAATAGTTTCAAAACATTTATCCATGATATTTTAATTGGTAGAATACGGTTTGCACCTAAGAATCATGATTTACAACCTAGAAATTTTTGCCAAAAGAATATTTTATAATTTTGTATTTACTTACAAAACTACTACGACAAATATAAATATATTTTAATGTTACAAATATTTTTTCTAAAATAGTAAGTATATTAGTTATTCCGTCTCTTCGATTTCTATCCCGTCCTTACTCATCATATTTTCTATCCTCCTCCAAAAAATCGAACTTTCTTATGTCCACCCTAACTGATTCGACTGTTCTGGACCCAATGAAACTGTCCGTGCCATCAACAGAGGTCCCCTTGTATAGTTGTTACACCGAAGTCGCAGTTCATGCCACAGTGATCATTGCAGCATTCCAGACGTACCACCAGGCAAGACACCTTGCCATTAGCTGTTTATTTATTTTAGCTCATATTTCATGCATTATTTATTTTCTTTATGCAAAATAAACTGTGATACATGGCATAACCTGTTAGAACTTACTGTTCATTTATATTCTGCTGTGTATTATTTTTCTTACACATTAAACCTAGATTTAAGGGACCACCTTTGTGTGTTGCATTTATGGCCTTGACATGTTGTAACACGAAGTTGTGTGTCGCATGTAGAATATGGAAGTGCGTGATTGGCTGGCCACCAGTACGTACAAGCCGTGCGATAGGAATAACCGCTAATAGAGATTGCATGCTAGTTTGACTTAGCGGTTATAGTGGTTTTGTGTTGTGGATACAACACAATAGGCATTGGGCGGGGGGAGGGGGACAATTCCTTAGAGTATGGGCTTCGATGCACTTTCCCTTTTGTAACCCGTGAGCTCCGCCGGAGACGCGGGTCAGCTTACCCATGATTACTGACGGCCACTGACGTTCTGCGGAACGTCATGCTCTTTTTGATTGGGCCTCTAGTGCCCAAAGGGGGGACTATGCCGATCCTATTCAGCCAGGGCCCATGCGTAGGAAGGATTGTTCTAAACTACATTTCACTTAGAATGGTAGGCTACCTTTATCCGTTATGTACGAGTACTTTTGGTTTGGGTACTTGTATTTGACCGTGGCTTGGAACAATAACTTGTCGCGGATTAGTTCGTCACATCTTGTCCTTGTTTGGTTGTAGGTGTGACTTACTACTTCGATGAGAAGGTATTGAACCTTGTTGGGGTCCGGATACCATATTGGATTCATGGCATGGAAAGATACGTCACCGTGAATTAGTTTACCATCTCCTGTCCTTGTTTGGTTGGGGGGATGGTACGCTCGTTCAATAGGTGTGTATTGGACCATGTTATAAATTTAATTGACTTATTTATTTGAGCAATATTTATTCAGTTTATATGGCATGATATTATGTGTCTTGTTACGTCCCTCTGAGGACCTGGTTATCTCTCCAGGTGTGTGCTATTGTCTTTCGCAGGTGTTCTAGCTCTAGCCGTGATCATCGCTATTTCTTCGAGGATGATTACACTTGGATCGTCTTCGCTTCGCTCGCCACTCATTTCATTTTCTATGTACTTTTCCTTATTTTGTTGGTAGTGGATTTGTCTCCGCCCAACATATTGTATCAAGACAAATTCATTCTCATTATATGATATCTTTTATTTATTTATTCTGTGTGGATGAGATTAGTTATGGTTCTACTGCATTTTATAGCTTATGTATTTATACGAGGCTTCCATATATTGGAGTATACTTCGTATGAATACAGCTGGCATGTCTACGTTCCTAGTCCTACGTATTTTGGGACTGGCGTTACATCCAGATGGCTCCGTTTGAAGCATTGAATGGTAAGAAGTATCGATCGCCTATTTGTTGGAGTGACATAGGAGAGCGACCTATATTGGGTCCTGCGTTGGTCGTGAGCACAGTAGAGAAGGTGAAGAAGATACAAGGCCACCGACGAGCAGCGCAGGATCTATAAAAGCAGTGGACAGATTACCGTCGTCGATCCTTGGAGTTCAGGGAAGGAGACCATGTTTTCTTGAAGATACCATCCACTAGAGGTACGATTCGATTCGGAGGACGTGGCAAGTTGAGTCCAAGATACATCAGCCCTTTCGATGTCTTGGAACGAGTTGGAGAAGTTGCCTATAGATTGGCGTTGCCACAGTCGCTAGAGGGAGTACATGACATATTCTATATGTCACGGCATAAGAGATATGTGGCAGACAGCATTCATCTGCTTGATCACTCCGAAACCACGTTGATTTGAGCTTGTCATACCAAGAGAAACCAAGAGCAACCAGTAGGCATCCTTGATCGCCGAGTGAAGGTGTTGCGGAATCAATCCATCCCAGTAGTTTGCGTAGCCTGGAAGCATCACTCGCCAGGAGAGTTTACTTGGGAGCACGAAGATGACATCCAAAACCGCTGCCCTTATTTATTCGAAAGCCAAGGTACGACTTTCATACGTTAGTTTCCTTTACCTTCACATTGCATTACATACCCCAATCGTAGTTTTAATTTCGAGGACAATTTTTTTTAAGTTGAGTAGCATGTAAACCCATTATTTTTTTATAAAATTTTTTTATAATTATTTTAATATTTTATGAAAATTTTGTATTTATTTAAGAGGTTAGTAAATATTTATATAATTTTTCCTTATAAAAAATAAATAGCAATAATTTCCTAGTATTTTGTTTTCAACATTGATACTAAATTTTTTTTGAAAGGTAAATATTGAGTTAATAAATTTGTAGGATTTAATTCTTGTATTTATGGTATATATATATATATATATATATATATATATATATATATATATATATATATATAATATAATATATATATATATATATATGTTATACATATATTTATATAATTATATATATTTTAGATGTAAAATAAATATATTATAGATAGCAAATATGTTTGTACATGGCTTGATTTTACGTAAATAATTTTTATATTATTGTAGAACCAAAGTATAGATTTTTAGAAATTTTAGAGAAATTGTGAGCCATATATGTATATATTAGGATAAATGTATATAGATTTATATATAAAGATATTATATAAAAAAAGGAAAACCTTAACTCACGAGATTTTTCCCAAAATCTCGTGAGATAATAAACCTAGGAACCCCTACCCTGGCAGCTATAGATTCGAATGATAGAGATTTTAAAACTCGAGTTTTTAAAATCTTTTTCTTGATCCAATCTTTACACTTGAATCTTGATCAAATACTCCCTAGGATTACACCAAAGAGAGTTCGGATAGGTGATAAAATCTGGATCAAAATCTGACTAGAATATATATATATATATATATATATATATATATATATATATATATATATATATATATATATATATATATATATATATATATATATATATATATATATATATATATATATATATAAAGCAATGGGTAATTGTGGCGAACTTGCCTCCATTGAGGCTCGAACTCCCGACCCCTTGGGCCGCATGCATCTATCTTAACCACTAGGCTAGAGGTCATATATATATATATATATATATATATATATATATATAAATATATATATATATATATATATATATATATATATATATATATATATATATATATATATATATATATATATATAAAATATATATATATATATATATCAAGCACTCGTTTGATGGTTCACCTAAGAAAAGCCAGAAACTCGAGAACCTCTGACAGGCGAATCCTTCCCAACCTTCGTATCCGACCCCTACGTCATCGCCATATTGCCGTCAAGGGCTGCTGTGGTCGGAGAACCACCAGTGCGCAGTAGGAACAGAGCACGTTGCTCTGTTAGGAAATGCAGCGAGGTACCCCCTTTACGACCAAATTTCTTTTTAGTTTTTTGATTATTTTTGAATCTAGAAACTGTCCTAGGAACCCTACATGACCCTCTCAAAATCCCGCCAAGGGGATTTGGACATCATCGTCTGACCTGTCTGTTAAAAGGACACGAAGTTGATGAGAAAAGTAGTTTCGAACACAGTTTTTACATAGCCAACCCACCTTGTTCGAAGGCTAATTTTGATCAATTCATGTGAAATTTTCGAAAACCAATTCCAAAGAGTTTTAAATAACATATACGAGATTAAAACTTTTTTGTAGATGATAATTTCATTTAATATATGCGAAGTTATTTGATATCAAAAATCAATAAACTATTTTTAAATTATAAAAAATTTGGGTAATATTTTCGATACGGCGTGTGCCTCAACAAACTGGATAACGTGGTCACAATCCATGAGCATCGAAAGATGTGTATAAATGTTGTCAACATGTGGGATTCGATGAAACTTGATTTCGTCGTGCGTGCGCGACAAAATCGAGGCATATCGATCGAGATTTCCCGTATCAGCTATTTTGCAAACTAGCCCCTAACTTCCTGCACATTCGTCATCTCGAGACAAAATTACGCCAATATGACCGTATCATTTTTTTGGTCATGTGTGCCTTGTTTGGTCCAATTCTGAGAGGGTCGATAGGAATGCTATTTTGGCAAGCCTGCGACCCGATCAAATGAGCAAATTTGTGCATGGCCTACCGTAATCCAACTTTGGATATACGGTTGGATTTGTATCACCAAACCGAACCCACAAACATATACTTTGACGATTTTAGAGACCTTAGGTATTTACGTACTTTTCGGTACAAAACTGTCCAACGATGGACATCATTTTGACCCGAAATTACAATTTTGCCCATGTGTCCAAAATTTGACTTTTGGGTAGACATTTTTAAACATATGTTTTACACCAAAAATATTTGTAATGTTTATTTCAGCATTCAGAGTTGTTTTCGGGATTTGACTTTACATTGCTATCGATATGATCACTGGACTTTGCTATTTCTGCGCACCACCCTCAGGCAAGAAACCTTGGCATTATGTTATGTCGTTTATTGCTATTTTATTTTTTCTCTTTCTATTCAGTTCTTATTATATACTGTATATTTTTATCTCATTATGCGTCCAAGTCATACTTGAGTGTAAGCGACTGCTCTAGTTGTTTTACTACTTTTATTTCTTATGCTTCATTGACTGAGCACTAATTGACTATCCACTCAAATAAGATATTGGTATATCTTACATGGCCTTGATACTTGCTTTATTACGAGTGTGAGTCACATATAGGACACGGACTCGCGTAGTCGGATGGCCGTCGGTACGTATAAGACGTGCGACGGTTAGGAATAACTGCCAATAGATTTGCATGATTAGTAGACTTTACAGTTACTATAGGTTCATATGAGTCATGGAGATGACCATACTAGGCATTGGGTGGGAGAGAACAATTCCTTAACGTATGGGCCTCTATTATACTTTTTCTTGTAACCTGGAAGCTCTGCTGGAGATACGGGTAAGCTTACCCCCTCTGGTTGGCCACTGATGTTTTCAAACATATGTGCTTGATTCGTGGTGCCTAAGAGGGGACTACACCGGATCCCATTATTAGCCAGAAGTTTCCATGCCTTAGAGGCTTGTTCTTAATAGACATGAACACAGTAGAATGGTTAGGAACCGTATTGCATGCATCTTTATTTTTATTTCACAATTTATATGGTGTGTTGTTTTTTGTATCTTGTTACGTCCCTCTGAGGACCTAATGACTTCTCCAGGCTTAGATGATCAAGAATTTTCCCAGGAGTACGGTTCGACACTTGATCTATCCTTCGCAGATGATGTGGTCTCGCATTCCGAGATCTAGTTCTGCATCTATCATATGAGACTTTGTAGTGGGCATCTTTTTTCTAGTTTTTTTATTTGAGCAGGTCGGACTCCAGTATCTAAGGCTATTTTTATAGCTGCTTGGTAGTAGATCTGTTTTCACTCGTCTATATCTTTTGACTTTTTTATTTATATTCTATTTGGACTAGATGAGATGTAGTTATACTGTGATGTGGCCAGTGATTATTATTGCTTACAGCGCATGTGTACATACGAGAATTCCATATATTAGAGTTTGTAGGTATGCAGCTGGCATATCTATGTACCTAGTCTTATATATTATGGGACTGGAGCGTTACCCCATCACCATGCCTTGTATTAGCAACTTACATTATCTTTGTGTCTCTAGACCATTCTTTTGCCAACAACATCAACGTGTCGACTCATGCTTGCCTTTCTAGCTTATACTTTGAATGCAATAAAATGGTCATGCCATTGAACGTTGAGGCTGTGCCTCATAATTCAACACGACTTAGCAAAACTTTATCTTACGGCCCTTCCTGACTTAAACCATGAAACTGAATTCTGAACTTGTAGAACTTATGTTGACGACTCAAACATGATGCAACATCTCGTGCCAAAGCACATGTCTTTGTTATAGCCAAATCTTAGGCTTCATAAAACTTATGGTGCAGATCGTGCATATAATTCGTGAATCATTAGTACCGTAGCTATACTCTTTTTGACTCAACCGACACCATGCATACAGGTTGTCGCTCAACATACTGACTCATCTATATGAATGCTCACTAGCAATGTCAAGCTATCTTGGACATGGCTGAGGATAGTTGATGGTCATCCAATATAGGTAGCTAGCCCGTGGAAGCCCCAAATCTCCTATATGGTACATCTAGCATCTTGCTTTAGCCATCTCATTTCCCCCGGGGATGACATGATCCCGAGGCCCCGACGGTCAATGTCAAGGAAGAGTAGACCTTGTGCACAAGTTGTCCATGAACACGCACCTACGACGACTTCTAGACTCGACGTAAATGCAAGGCCTATTGATGATACAACTTTACTTTCTTTTACTTCACTTCTTTACTCTTGATACTTCTTTGCAGAGCCCAAACCAAGAATTGCCTTGGCGACTACCGGTCGCATGAAATTCTCATCTTTGAAACCCGAAAAATGCTACTGTATAGCCTTCTTACTTGACTTGAACAAGACGTGTCCCTTCCATGTCATATATCGTAGCATACTTTGTATGACTAACTGTATAATCGTGGGACCATGCACGTGCTCAACTTGAGCAACCTCATAAATCGTGTTGTACAACTTAACTCGTGGGACGAGCAAAGCCTTTGCCAAGCCTTACATCGTGGAAGCGTGTAATGAGACTTGGGCGACAATTATGCTATATTAAGCATTCGATAGTGGAATAATACATATGTTATCGAGCATTTATTTTGTGCGACGCCTATGACTATGTTAATTTTATAGCCTTGTGGCAACGTAGACCAACTTTCCTTCTCCCAAGCCACGGGACGAAGGACCGAATGTCATTTTGAAAGCACATCGTGCACAATTCTAAGCTGACCGTAGAACCTTTCCATATTCTAACTCAAGCTGACTCAAGTTAGAATTATTCCCTTAGCTATGTGGATTTGCCTATTTTATTATCAAGCCTATTAAGTGCATTGAAAACTTTCGTTTATTAGTGTGAAGGCCAAGTTGAGACAAGTTCACTGAAGCCACCTACCTGACAGAGGAGTTGTCTCGATCGAGCAGCACTTCAAGCAGGCCGTCACATGGCTATATCCAAACGCCATTGGCGTTTTGATTCCTTCGATTGAACTGAGCGGAATGGGGCAGTACATTATACACCACTCAAAAAAAATTTCATCCTCAAAACTTACTGAATACACACTCATCGACTTATAACTTATTACTTGAATTACATCACTAGCCATAACTTTCAACGTCATGATCTCCAATATGTTTTTACTCAATTCAAGCCATGCTCGTGCCTTAGCTATCTCTCGTATCAAATGACTAAATCATTTAAATCAAGCAACTATTTTGTAACATGATCGTTAAGTCATGCGTTCGTCATCTCCTAGTCGAAACCCAGTGTTATCCTATCGTAATAAATATCGAAAATCTGACTTGCATCAATGCCTCAATTAATATTCAAGCTTATTTCAAATCCAACGATTGCACTACAATCAATATTTTGTTTCGAAACTCACGATCTCACAATTCTTCGATACAGTATCGTTCCCTTAGTCTTACTTGATTTCACATATCACTTAGTTGGATCGTGTATATATTTAGGGCATTCCCAAAATATATATATTTCAAGCAAGCATCGTAATAGAGCATCCTCCATTCCCACTTGTGTCAGACCATGTATATATTCAAGCGTTCCTAAAATATATGTATTTCAGCTAAGCCTCATAAGTGGTGTCTCCATAATTTGAATTATTCTATCCACCAGTATCCAATCTTAGAAATCCCAAGATCAATCGTAGTGATGCTTTCTCTCGAAACATGGACGTCTTACCTAACCTCTAGGCCATCTCTCCAAGCTAAAGTCATCCGTCAGTATTAGAATCATCATCCTCAAACTAAAATATCAACACTGACCCCCAATCCTAACGTCAAACCAAAGTTGATACTACGTGGTTTTTTACCCAAGCTTGCATCAATCCGATTTCTAAAATTCGAGCATAGTTTTCTCTATTTGCATTCACGGCCTTTAGTCCAGGGGTCGAGTCATTCAACAAAGCCATCCTACTGCAAGTTTTGCTGAACCAAATCCTCTACATATCACTATCTCACGTCCAAACTAGCAAATTTGTATAGTCTATCTCTTCAAATATGTTCGATATAATCCACCTATCTATCCTATCCAAGTCAAGTACCCCATGAGACGATTTATCACCAAACCATAACTCTCATTCCATATTTCCTAAGTCCTTTACCATAATTTACGTATTCGATCCCAAGGTCGTCTAGCATAGCAATATGTCATGCCCCAATTTCCCGCGAGTCCGATTATCCACTCTGGACATGAAATCACCATGCCAACGTTTCCGTAGGGTAATTGCCCTCCTCAGGGCGCAACTCTTGCTTTGAGTCTAGACTAATTTTTATCTCGATATGTAGATTGGATCTACTTAATCCTCAAACTTACTTAATCGTCGACCATAAGTTCGAACAATTTTCGAATTCACCTACATATCAAACCATAAGTCGAAGCAATCCAATTGCCATGCCCCGATCTCTCATAAGTTTGATCATCCACGCTAGACATAAATCACCATGCCAGCACTCCCGCAGAATGATCGCTCAAATCCGATGTGACACATGTGCAAGGTCGGAGTCACGCTCGCACAAGACAAGAATATCAATGTTGTGGTTATCACAAAACAATCAAGACACTTTCTTTTCATCCAAACATTCATTTCTATCAAAATCCTAAGCATAGCAACCAAGAAAAATAACATTTACATCGTCATTCTTTGAATTAAGTACCCCTGAGTTATCGCATATCAATCTACGATACACCTCAATACCCTCGATGATGTATATAACCTGATGATCTACCTTTGCATCAAACTCTGAATTGTATAACTGATGCTATCATCTGAACTAAATTACCCCAATCTCTTCGATATTCAAGATCAAATTCGATCATTATCTCTCGAACTAGTTACATGATAAATACATTGAACTCAAAATTACGTATGTTTATCTGTCTATCTCACGTCATCAAGCAACATATTTCCTCAAATCGCATTGTTCTATGCTAGTTCAAGTCATCGAGCAACATCTATCTCAAATCTTTAGTATCATTCTCGTATATTCGAATCATTTCTATGCACGCTATATTCCAAACTTTTCATATATGATTTATATCGCTGTCTTAATTGAGTCATTCATTTGTTACGACTTAAATTTTCTTCAATTCAATCTATCCACTCAATCATTTTCACATTTTGTACTTGTGCAATCATAATCCGATGCGTATCATTTTAAGTTTGTACGAATCAACTCATCCAAATCTTCAAGATTACAACTTACTTAATGGTACTCGATCTAAGGTTTTGTATACTATGACACTTACTGATAGACTTATTGGAACCCCGATCCTCAGTTTGATCGACATCCTAAGGCTATCCTATACACCACTCAGGGATGAAGTCATTTGATACATCCTCAAAACAAATTTTGAATCACAATCAATAACTTCGAATCTCCGTTTGAACCATTCTTCAATTTCAAGCATATCTATCTATATCATCTTGACGATAACATCATCCGATGGCACCCCAATCGATAGTCATCTTGTATTCTATGAGTCAAGTCAAAATTATTCCTATTTTGAAACAATTCGAAACACACACATAACTTTGCTAATAGCAACACAATTCTTGGTGTATATGCCTAACCTGACTTAGCTAACCGTGCCTTACGTGAAACCATCTTTTGTTCAATCGATTGTTCCTTCGTAAGATTTTGCAAAATATATATACTTATGTATGGACATCACGCGGAACATTGAGAGGGAGCGCACCAACAAATCAATTTGCGGAAACGATATTTAGCACAAAGCCATCATAGTTAAAGAATTCAATTAAAAGTCCAATGACGTAAAGCCGTGCTTTGATACCTGTATGTCACGCCCTGGTCCCGAAGGACCGATCAACCTCGCTAAGGTGTGATGCCACGTGAGCCTAGTTTGTGCTCACGTAAGGCGGGTTCCATAACAGCTGATTATAGGCTAAGCGACGGAGTCGTCGTACAAAAGACTCAAGCAGAAAAGTTGAATTACATAATATTTGCAAAAACAAAAAGTCTTTCTTTTATAAACTTTGTAAGAAGATTATAATTGAATTCTGGAAAAGTACAACTATAGGAATCCGATCTGAAGATGATCGCTTTATCCCTTGGACGATGTGAACTTTGAAGACGATAGCCTCTGAAGAATGCATCAGCACTTGGACAAGAACTTCTGATCTCTGATGATAATAATGATCTGATCCCCTTAATAAAGGACTTGAAACTCTATTTATAGAGTTCTAGAAATAACTAATTTATAGTTATTCTGGATTGCGCATGATGAACTGCGCTAGCAACAGACTGCACAAACAGCGAACTGCGCTGGCAGTTACTCGATCGTGGGCCAACTGTATTAGACGCGTGGCATTATTTGATTGAAATGTGCATGGTCGTGCACAGGCGGTTGCCACATGGTGAACAATTGATGGCATGTATGCCACGTAATAAATGTCAGTTATCTTAAAGGATTGTGCCACTTGAAAAGCGCTAGCATCAGATTGCGCTGAGACTCGGGCTTAGTCAAACTGTGCTGAAGTTGAGCTGTCATACTGCGCTGGCTGTACAGCTGTCCTCGAGCGCTGTGCTACACAAGAAACGAAAGGACTCCTCGTTTATCGGGCTGTCAGCTGTCAGAAGATCGAATTTTTGTCAGGTAATGATGGCACTGCCATGTCAGCATAGCGCGCTTGGGTGTTAGCGCAGTTCAGCTTGCGCATTTGAATGGTAGCACAATCTGCCTCCTGCGTAATCTATTTGCAGAGTGCACAATTTAATTTCCTCTGTTTATTTGATAAATACAACTTGATTTTTAGAACCTACAAGACCCCCTTCAAAGTTTTCAAAATTTGAAAATATTCAAAGTTTCGAAATACTTTGAATTTCGAACTTAAAATCAAGTTGCGCAAGTTGCGCTTTGACTACACGTTTGGAGGAATTAGCCCCGACTTTTGTGGCACAATCGGAGGTAGCCGTTACACTTAAAAAACTATAAATAGTTTTTTTTTGTCTGTTTTTCATCCTTTACTTGTTTTTCGATTGTTCAAGAGACAAAAGCTTCCGTTCCTTCTCCGACTACTTCTTTACTTCCTTAGGACCCTTAGTGGAAAGGGTAATAGAAAGAGAGAATGTTGGTTTCACCACCGTTAGAACCCCAACTACTTATCTGATAGGTGTTATACGAAGTCAAGGCGACGAAGCTCAAGCCGCCTATCTTGAACACATATTGGATGAGCTGGAGGCATCAATTAAGATCTACAAATATCTTAATCAGGGGGAAGTAGAGTCCCTAGTAAATGCTGAGTTCGAGAGGATGACTCGCGAAGCTAAAGTCACAAAAGCTGCTTTCCAAACTTTTTTGGACACTTATGCTACAAAGGCTTCAGAGTATGATTCCCGGATGGAGACATTAGCATCTGCTGCTGGGGAAAAAGAAAGGAAGGTTACTGAGCTGAAAGCAGAGTTAGCTCGTCTTCAGGAAGAGTTGAAAATCGTTTAGCTTGCTCTTGAGGAGGAGACGACACAGCATGAAGCTGCCGTTCAGCAACTTGACAGTCTAACCCACGAGAAAAATGAGTTTGTCACTTCCCACCAAGATGAAATCACTCGTCGCCTAGTGACTTTGCCATCCTTTGATGATGAATCTGGAATGGCGAAAGCTAGAAGGCGGGTGTTGGATTCGCGTGAAGGACGACTCCAATCATTGAAGCAGCAGATAGCTAGTTTGATGACACCTCCAGCTGAATAAGGAAATTTTTGTATTTTCTCTTTTATGATATGTCTTTTTGTAATGCCTTATATTTTGATTAATGAAAAGACATTATTTTTGTGGCTCTATTATTTTTTGCATATCCCATTAACGATATAAATAATAGCGATGGAAAATATATTTAGAGGTTCAGGACATGATATATTTCTTGATTTAGAAAATAATTATATTCATTATATCTGCTCAGAGGTAATATGGACATGGCAGAATATAATTCGCTGAATATCATTATTTCGGTAGACAACTTAATCAGGGGTAACAAATACGTGATAAGTTGCTGATATTGGTGAACGGATGAATTGTCAAAATATATGAACGAAATAAATCGTTGGAATGAACGGATGAACCGTCAGATAAATTGAATGAACGGGTGAACCGTCAGATATATGGAATGAACGGGTGAACCGTCAGATGAATGGTAATGAACGGATGAGCCGTAAAATAAATATAATGAACGGGCGAACCGTCGAATGAATGTAATGAACGGGCGAACCGTCGAATGAATGTAATGAACGGGCGAACCGTCGAATGAATGTAATGAACGGGCGAACCGTCAAGTGGATGTAATGAACGGGTGAACCGTCAAGTGGATGTAATGAACGGGCAAACCATCGAATGAATGTAATGAACGGGCGAACCGTCAAGTGAATGTAATGAATGGGCGAACCGTCAAGTGGATATAATGAACGGGTGAACCGTCAAGTGGATGGAATGAACTGACGAACCGTCAAGTAGATGTAATGAACGGACGAACCGTCGAATGGTTGTAATAAACGGGTGAACCGTCAAATGAATGTAATAAATGGGCAAACTGTCGAATGAATGTAATAAACGGACGAATCGTCAAGTGGATGTAATGAACGGGTAAACCGTCAAGTGGATGTAATGAACGGGCGAACTGTCGAATGAATGTAATGAACGGACGAACCGTCAAGTGAATGTAATGAACGGGCAAACCGTCAAGTGGATGTAATGAACGGGCGAATCGTCAAGTGAATGTAATAAACGGGCGAACCGTCAAGTGGATGTAATGAACGGGTGAACCGGCAAGTGGATGGAATGAACAGACGAACCGTCAAGTAGATGTAATGAACGGGCGAACCATCAAATGGATGTAATGAACGGGTGAACCGTCAAATAAATATAATAAATGGGCGAACCGTCAAATGAATGTAATGAACGGGCAAACCGTCAAGTGGATGTAATGAACGGGTGAACCGTCAAGTGGATGTAATGAACGGGCGAACCGTCGAATGAATGTAATGAACGGGCGAACCGTCAAGTGAATGTAATGAACGGGCGAACCGTCAAGTGGATGTAATGAACGGGTGAACCGTCAAGTGGATGGAATGAACGGGCGAACCGTCAAGTGGATGTAATAAATGTTGTGAAGAACGCGTCGCTTCGATGTTTCAAGAATCTCCGCCTATAAATAGAACAAAAATTTAGATGGAATGATCACTTTCACTTTTAACAAGAAATGTCTTCTGAAGATGCATCGAAGAAGGCTGAGATCGCCCCGAAGTTTGAAACGGTTACTGAAGAACGTCCAGCCGAGATGACCCAGCCAAAGCAGACAGAGGCGGGCGAAGGTTCGTCTGCACCCAAGCCACCGCAGGATATCTTGGACTTCCTACTTGAACCAGGGACGACGGACGAAGAGGAGGCCATGAGGATGGCCGCTTGCAAATTTCTGGTGGGTTCGAGCAAGGATGTTCTCGGCTCTTTTGCTGATTACATTTTTGAAAAGGATGGTAGTGGTCCTCGTCCTGTCTTCAAGAAGGACGATAGTGATTCTCGCCTATGATATCTTGTAACACCATTAAATAAAAATTTATTTATGAACTATTTTGTCGTATTTACAAGAAATTCCTTTTACATTCATATATAGTACTTTTTAAGGAATTTGCCATTGATAGGCATCATTGCAACTCGACCGTCCAACTCTGTAAGTTGATATGCTCCATTTGAGAAGACTTTGCTCACAATATATGGACCTTCCTACTTTGTATCGAATTTGTCCTTGCTTGTATGAGTCATGGTCATAGGACGTCTGACGGTTAGAACCAGTTCTCCTTTCTGAAAAGCTCTGACCTTAACTTTGCGATTAAAAGCTTTTGAGATTCGGGCTTGATATAACTCAATATGCTGTTGAGCCAATAACCGTTTCTCGTCAAGCGCTTCTAATTTTTGAAGTCGAAGGAGGTCGTTGTTCTCTATAGTGAGCTCGTTAGCAATGGCAATCTGCAGGGATGGGATATGAAGTTCTAAAGGTAGAACTGCTTCACAACCATACACAAGAGAAAAAGGTGTACAGCCTGTAGGGTTATGGACCGTAGTGCGGTAGGTCCATAAACATTCTCCAAGTTTCTCACTCCAATTTTATTTTTTAGTAGATACAAACTTCTTAAGGAGTTTGATAATAGTCTTGTTAAATGCTTCAGCTAAACCATTAGCAGTAGGATTGTAAGCTGTCGAAGCGACATTGTCAATCCGATGATCGTCACAAAACCTGGTAAACTTCTGGCTAATGAACTGTGGTCCATTGTCGTGAATGATTCTTCGAGGTATACCAAATCTATAGATGACATGGTGTTTGACAAAGTTGATGACACTACTGGTCTTAACTTCAGCCAGAGGTATAGCTTCAGTCCATGTAACCCCCGTTTTCGAAATTTTTGAAATTATATTTGTTTTATTAATTTTAATTTTAGTTAGGATGAAAATATTTTTTTTATGAAAATGCTTTGTATTATTTTGATGATTAAATTGTTATTTGAGTTATTATAACAAGCAAACATTAAATTTTGTTTTAATTTGCTATTATCAACCCTATTGCTATAATATTTCAAATGAATTTTGTATTTATGAAATCTAGTTTCAAATTAGATTTTTGAGTTATAAAATATATTTATATTATTTTAGTGATTAATTATTAATTGGAATTTTTCTGTAAACAAATATTATAATAAAATTGTTTTGCTCTTGAATTTTAAATTATTATTTTGATCAAAATCTATTCTGTTTTAGAAAAATGTTGTATTTATGAAAAACCTATTTTTAGTATTTTTCCTATTATGATCAATACTTGAATTGATCACTTTAATTTTTAATTTAAATATCTATGATAATTATTTGATTCATTAGTATTAGTTATTTTAAAATTTGAATTTATAAAAGTAAGTTAAATATTATATAGTAACTTGTAAATTATTATGGCATTTGGGTTAAGATTTGATCAATTTAAATCTAATGGATTTAAATCTATGAAGAGATTTAATCCAAAAAGGATTCCTAGTCATTTCCTTATTAAGAACCCTTCACCCTATATAAAGAGAGGCTCCCCTTTATTTTTCTCATATCTAGCCAATACCCGCCATCAACCAATCGTGTCATATACCGTGTTCGTGTCCACTTTTCCTTTCCACTATTGTATTATTACAATTACATTTCTCTTTCGTGTCGACAAACCTCCGACACAATCCAAATCCCTAATCCTCAAATTCCTAAACTCAATTCCCAAAACCCTAACCCTAATTCTAAATCCTGACCAGCCTCGATCTCCTCTGTACCGCTTACCTGCCGACTACGACGCTTCCTCTGCCTGTCGCACAACCACTACCGGTTCCTCGACACATCCCCTACCCCAATACCCCTGTCCCCGGAATCTGCCACGACCCTTATCTCCTCCTTCCCAAAGCAGCAGACACCATTTATCATCCACCAAAACCTAGCCGAGCATCTTACCTCCCCTGTCCGGTCACCATTGCACCACTCTACCATCCCACCGCATCGGCCTTGATCCCATCTCCCTTCCTCGACATACTCGCCCAAGACCTCCGCCGTGTCATGGGGACAGTACACCGCCAACTCGGTTGCTCCCCGGTGACCAATGGTCCTTTCCCCACCAGATCGGCTCCGACTAAGCCGCCGCCGACGTACGGAGCCCTCCGCTGTGTCGAGGTCAGCCCCCGCTCGTACCAGCGGCTCTAGCGCGCGGACCGCTGCAATCTTGAGCGCCGACCGTCGAGCCTCGGGTCGCGCACGCATCTCCGTGAGCTGCGCTGCCAGTAATGTCCGCACGTCCGTCGATGGCCTCGAGCGCGCCAGCCATCGCCGGTGGACCCCGCTGAGCCGCACTCCGCCATCGGGAGCGAGCTCGAGCGAGCTCCCTATTCTCTGACTCTCTCTACTGCTCTCCATCTCGTTCCCCTCTCTTTGAGTGTTTCTCTCTTCTTGGGAAGAAGACTCTCTCCATCCATTATAGTTTCTTCAAATTTATTCTCTTTCCAATATTTTCCTCTCTTCCCATCCGATTTACTTTTCCAAGGACAAGCAACAGCTTTGATGTTGTTGTATCATCATTAATTATTTTTATTGCTATAACATAGTAACCAAGAAGTATTAAATAGATATTTTATTATTAAAGTTAGTATTGCTAAGTAAAGTTTCATTGCTATTATTATAATTAAGTATTTTTATTACCATTATTATTATTATTATTATTATTATTATTATTATTATTATTATTATTATTTATACTTGATATTATTGTCTCATTTATAATTAATTTCTTTAAAATATATTGTTGTCTTATTTTAAGGGTATTTTAAGTATGGCTTTTGGAGTTCAAAATATTTTTCGTAGTATTTTTGAAATTATACTTTGACCTAAAAAAATGATTTTCTCGATTTTTAAAAGTATTTTTTTTTATTTGAATAATAAAAATATAGTTTCCAAAGAATATAGTATTTTCTAAAATATAGTTATACATATTTCTATTTGTATGATTTCCTTTAAAAATCAATTCTTAATCAAGACTATCCAATTATTCCCTATTTTCTTGCGACCGAATTCGGACTTCCCTATATCGTTCCTAGCTAATTCAAATATTTTGGACTCAATGACACGGACCGTGCTATCATCAGATATCATCTTGCGTACCTTTGACTTCTGAGACTACTTCTGTGCCGACATAACAATATTGTGTCAGTCAGCTTCAAATCAAACCGAGGCAAGTACTTGTTGACACCTTCATGTGCATTTACTTTATATTGTCGTATTTCACTTATACATGCTATCTTCTGTGTCTTGACTGTTACACACACGAGAGTTGAGTGTTTGACTATTGACCATGTTTTCTCATTGTTATCTTGATCGTTATCGTGATCTTATTTTCGTGATTGTGAGGTATGGATATTGGAGGGGTACAATTACTAGGCACGTGGACAAAGCCCAGATGGTATTGTTGGCAACTCTTCCGGTTACGGGGGCGGGCCTTATAACCTCATCGTTCGCCCAAGCCGTCCATGTGTAGGAACGTTGTACTTCTCATGACACATGCACTATTATGGTTTATATGAGTTTGTCTTTTCATTCTCGCTTCCTTCTTATGTCGTTTATCATATTGCATACTTTCTTGTTCATATTGTTCGTGTTTTCCATTGATCATTAATTCACATATTTTGTGTTATATTGCTTTATATTGTATTTGTATTGTGAGGGCTAGACTTGTACTTGTTCCAATCCTGACTGGATAACCATTTTTCAGTTGACAGATTCTTGATGACTATTCTCGATGACTTCTCTCTTGCTTTGGGTTCCTTCGGGTGGAGTTAGAGGTATCTTGGAGGCCAAACATAGATTCTAGATAGAACAGTCATATGTAGCGAATTTGTATCGAAAAGCAATTTGAATGTATTATTGGAATTGTAATTAAAATCATTATTGTGAATGAGCAAAATAGAGATATCTGTTGTATTTGAGATTTATATTGAGCCCAGACAGCGTACTACCACCGATGCTGCGGCGTAGGCTGGACTTGACCACGTACTCGTATCCCGAAAAGCGGGAGCGGGTCGTGACAGTCCATTTGGAGAAGTAATCGGTTATAGCTAGTATGAACCGATGTCTTTTAGAAGAAGGTGGATTGATAGGACCTATAATATCCATGCCCCAAGCTTCAAAAGGCCAAGAAGCAACAGTTGGATGAAGGAATTCCGACGGTTGGTGAATAAAATCTACGTGGATCTGACAAGCTCGATATTTTCTTGCATATTCGATGGCATCCGATACCCTAGAGGGCCAGTAGTAACCCATGCGTCGGATACGGTCTTACAGCGTAAGAGAAGACCGTCATAAGTCTGCCGGTAGAGAGTCTTAGTTGTCTGATTGTAGTAGAATTACAGAGACCGTCGACGAATACTCGTAGACTTCTTGGGATCTTCAGGAAGTATATCATGGACCACGAAGTCGATGAAGGGAGCTCTCCAATCTTCACTGATAACATTGGCTTCAGTAAAATTATTGAACTCAATATTGCGATTGTTTTCAATGCAAAACAATTCCCGGTTAGAGACAACCACCACCTGTTGTCTTTTGACAGGTATGGCTAAGACTGCCGTAAGATTGGCTAAAGCATCTGCCTCAGTGTTACAAGCTCGTCAGACATATTCAATGAAGAAAGCCTTGAACAATGTAGCCATGTAAGTCGCAGCATCATGATAAGGCACTAGATCTTGATGACGAACTTCATAGGTTCCTCTAACCTGGTTAACAACCAGCTTGGAATCACCATAGACTTCAAGATATTCGACGTTTAGTTGTTTAGCTAATTGAAGGCCAATGATTAGAGCGTTGTATTCTGCTACGTTGTTGGAACAGGGTTCATCTAGAGAATAGGCTCTTTGGATAGTTGACCTATTTGGAGAAACAATAACAATCCCAACTCCTGCGATAATGGCACCGTTCGGCCCAATCCTGGATGTACCGTCAAAGAATAGACGCCAAGTAGGAAATTCTTCGGAGATCATATTTGATTCCATTGTCTCGTCTGGAATTTTATCGTAAAGTTTAGATGTTTCTGGAATAGGATGAGCCGCTAAGAAGTCCGCCAGTGCTTGACCCTTAACAGACTTTTGTGGAACAAATACCATGTCATATTGGGCTAGCAGAATGACCCATGTAGCCAGTCGAGAATTGAGTGTGCTTGGCTTCTTCATCAGTACCCCAAGAGGATTAACTTGGGAGATGACGTGAATGGTTTGGCCGATGATATAATGCCGAGTCTTTTGAACAGCAAACATAAGAGCTAAGCATTCTTTTTCAACCGGACTATAACGGTGTTCAGCACCAATCATAGTACGACTAAGATAGTAGATGGCTTGTTCATGGCCTTCTTTATTCTTCTGGGCAAGTAAAGCACACAATGAATAATCCATAGCACGGACGTACATTAAGAATGGTATGCCAGAAATTGGTGGCACCAAGACTGGTGGGTTCATGAGATACTGTTTTATGTCGTCAAATGCACGTTGACATTCTTCAGTCCAAATGAAAGATAGACCCTTCTTCATTAACTGGGTAAATAGTTTGCAGCGTCCAGACAGATTTGAAATGAATCTCCTAATATATGCAAGTCGACCTTGGAATCCTCGTAGCTCTTTTAGGTTGCGTGGAGGACGCATCTCTTGAATGGCTTTGATCTTTTCGGGATTTACGTGTATACCTTTAGAGGTAATGACGAAGCCGAGAAATTTACCACTAGAGACACCCAAGAATGACTTGGTGGGATTCATTTTCAGCTGATGTTGGCACATCAGATTGAAGATAGTTCTTAAATCTTGGATGTGATCTTCTTTTAGATGGCTCTTGACAGCAATATCATCGACATAGCATTCGACAATCTAGCGCAGATGATCTCGAAAGATGGTACTCATAGCTCGTTGGTAAGTTGCACCAGCGTCCTTGAGACCAAATGGCATCACTGTGTAGCAGTAGACTCCGCGAGGAGTACGGAAAGAAGTATATTTTTCGTCTTCAGGATTCATCCGAATCTGATTATATCCGAAGAATCCGTCCATGAATGATATCTTTCAAACCCACAAGTGTTGTCGATCATGATGTCCGTAATAGGGAGAGGAAACTCATCTTTTGGACAGGCTTCATTAAGATCCCGAAAGTCGATGCAAACTCAAACTTTGCCAGTTATCTTCAAGACTGGGACAACATTGGCTACCCAATCTGGATATTGTTCTTCTCGAATAAAGCCACAAGCTATGAGCTTTTTGACTTCATCATCAATTGTGTCCATTATTTCTGGCTTAAACTGCCTCTGCTGCTGTTTAACTGGCTTTGCATTAGGCAAAATATTCAGTTTATGAGTAGCAACTTTAGGATCTAAACCTGGCATGTCTTTATAACTCCAGGCGAAGACATCAATGTATTCTCGAATAAGAAGAATTAACTCTTGCTTATCTGCCTCTGGAAGATTCTTGCTAATAAATATTGGACGAGATGACCCGTTTTCTCCTACGTCAATTTGGACCAATTGATCTTCGGTAGGAGGTTCTTGTTGTTCAAATCGAAGTTCCCATCGGGTGTCCATTCGTTGGGCCCAAGGATCTATTTCAGGATTTTCTTCGATATCTTCGTCATAACCTTCTGGAAGTTCAGTGGAGACCATGTTAGAAGATACAATCAATCGATGAACTTGGCCAATACTGGTGTCAGAATCCTATGATCTGGACTCAGAAGAGTTAGAGCGCTCCTCACTAACAGACTCGGAGGCTACTGGAGATAAGACTAGAGGTGACGCATATCCGAGACCTCTTTTTGTCCTGCTTTAGTACATCTCTGATTTTCCTTTCGGAACGGCCGTACGAATAGGAGTTCTTCTACCCTTACCATAGTTGAGGCCACTCTTGAAGTCATAACCCATCTTTTGGATGATGTCTTTTGATTGTTGACTATAACGACAAAGTTGGAGACGTCCCATATCGTTATTTTTGCTATCATCCGTATAGCTGAATTTTTGTTCTGGCCCTTTACTAAAAAGTATTGGACTCTCGCCTCTCTTTCGAGAAGGTACAACAAAGTATGAATCATTTGGGTGTTCAAGTAAGACCTCTGTTTGAAGAGACTATACAACTCCCATTGTAAATGATTGAAAGCTATCTAACATATCCAAATAGCATTTAGTATAATAAATGACATCAGTATACTAGAAAGGAGATGCTTTTTCATTGATTTGTATATCTGTATTTACAACAGGATCTTTAGCCTTAGCAGGCTTGGTTAGATTGATTACAAGAGGGGGAGAAGAAGAACATGGAGGAGACTTGCTACGACGAAGGTCAATAACAAGTGACTCAGAAGAGGTGAGCTACCTTTTATCCTTGTTATGACGTAGATCGATAACAAGTGGCTCAGAAGAGGTGAGCTCCCTTTTATCTTGACCACCATCGGTTGGTTGCTTCCGGACTAGCAAGTGAATAGCCAGAGGTTTGGAGGACTGAGGATGAGAAACACGCCCTTTAACAGGTATGATGAGGGTGTCATTGGGCACTGCTTCTTGTTCTTCTTCAGTGTCCAGAGCCAGCATTACCTTCATGAACTCATCTTTATACATACGATCATCATTACAATATGCTTCGACACCTTTGAAAGGGTAGAGATCTGCAACCTCTTTTTGAACCTCTCTATTGTCATCAACGTACTTGAAACATTGATGGAGAGTTGAAGAAACAATGTTGTGTTCAAGAAAAAATGGTCTCCCTAAAAGAGCATTGTAAGAGCAACCATGGTTATCTATAATATAGAAGGTCACCTTCGTGCGGAGATTGCCTATTTGGAATTTTAGGCGAATTTTGCCCAGAGGCTCACTTCTTTCCTGGTTGAACCCCAAGATGGTGGTGATTGTGCTAGAAAGACTATTTACTGGGATCTTCAGTGCGTCTAGCATTGTCCTCGGCATGATACTGAGTGCGGACCCAGGATCTATCAGAATATGATCGACCTTCATCGTGTCGATGTATCCTGTATAGTATAGAGGACGATCATGCCTATTGTCTTCCATCAGCAAATCATCCTGTGTGAAGGTAATATTTGGAATTAACTCCAACACACTGTGACAGTGGAGGCAAGAGACAGGCTCTGATTCTGGCTTTTTTAGAAAAGTTAGACAGGTTTTCTCCTGCATGAGAGCTTCACTCAGACTTTTTCGAGTCTCCTTGGAGAGGCATAAGAGCTCAAAGATCGACAGTCTAGCCGGTGTATTAGCTAATTGGGCCAAAATATCAAAATTGTATGGTTTTTCAAGTCCAGAAGGGGACGACTTCTTTAAAGGCTTATCAAAGCGGACTCGTTGTTTGCCTTTGTCGGCTGCTGTCGGCTTAGGGGGAATGGGTTCTAAAATCGGTAAAGACACAGCAGGGATGCCCTCAGTAGAAGCAGGTTGCACTGGAGCGGACTCAGAAGAAGAAGCAGGGTTTTCTTGAATTTTGGGAAATTCCCGTAGATAGGCTTTCCCAGACCTGGTACCCAACAGGATTTCCTATTCAACTATGGGGTCAAAAGACACCATATTGCAGACCTTTGTTCTGCCCTTGGAGTGGTCTTTTTGCTTAGAAGGAGCCTCAAAGTCTGCAACGAGGTCCGAGTGGATCCATATAATCTTGCCGTTATCAAGAGATAGGGGAACGAGACCTTCACTCCGTGGAGGAGGAATATTCTCGATCTCAAGGGTGACCTTGGGGATAGGGATGACACCATGCTGTACCATCTGTGGAGGGAAGTTACCGAACTGTACTGAGACCATGTTCGCGGTAACAGTCTTCTCATCTTGTTGAAGAGTGACAACACCAGTATTGACTAACTCCTGAATCTTGCCTTTGAGCACATAACATGCTCGAGTGGGATGACCAATGAACCTGTGATAAACACAATATTTGGGATGATCAGTCTTACCAACCTTATCAGGCTACTTCGGGTCTGGAAGTTGGAGCTTATTGCTTTTGATCAAACAATCGAAGATGCTCACGGTGTCGTTCTCGTCAAAGGAGTATTCTACTTTCGGATGAGTTTTTCTTGGTGGAGGGGCAGAAGGAGTAGAAGTAGACATAGGTGGTGCTACATTGACAGCCAGAGATTCTTTGTTCTTCGAATTAATGTTCAAAGTTTCTTTACCCTTGCGGTTGTTCTGGCGATTACTGCTACTAGCTGTCGGGTGTTCATCCCGGTCGGGGTTAGACATATGTACCCCCAATTGCTTGAACTTGTCAGCACTAACTTCAACTGCTTTAGCATTGATAATGAATGATGGCCAGTCTTGAAATTGAGTTGACCCCGTCCACATGCTGATGATAGGCAAAAGATTTGCCTTGCAGGTATCTATAGTGACAGCGTCTGAAGTTCCAGGAGGCATCTTTAATGCTTCTCGGCAGAATCTTTCAATAAAACTCTCAGCGGTTTCATTATGTCTTTGTTTGATCTTGTTGAGGGCCGATATGGTCATGTCATTGATTCCCTCGTAGAATCACTCCAAGAAGATTTGTTTTAAACCCTAGAAAGAGGTGATACAGCCATCAGGTAAGCTTCTGTACCAATCGTATGCTACACCGGCTAAACAGCCGACGAATACCCTGGTAAGAAGAGCGTCATTTGGCTGAAGCTGAACAGTCATTACCTTAAAGTGGTTAATGAATTGACTTGGAGAAGTGCTGCCGTCAAACAGTAAAATTGTAAGAATCTTGTACTTTAGAGGAAATGGGACTTTCTTCCATTCAACCGGATAGGGTTGTTTGATCCCCAATCTTTGTAAATTGTCATTCTCTTTAAAAGCCTCAAATTGAGTGCGCAAGAGTTTGACAGCTTCATTAGCATCCTCCAATGATGCAGAAGGAGCAGGCTGAATTATAGTGTTAGGGGGAGGAACATCATGGTAAGTGCTACCCCCAGCTCCTGACTGACTGGGTGTGGGTTGAATTTGTACATGGGGTATTTGAGGAGATACTACCCCAAACCTGTATTGACAGGTACCGATGATGCTATAATCTCAGGGTTTGCAGCAGGTGCGGTCGGTGGTACTGTATGTTGGGCTACGATGATAGAACGCATACTTGCAACCATTTCAGCCATGGTCTTCAGCTTGTCTTCCAGTACAGCTATTCGTTGTTCTTGATTTGCTGAACTAGAAGCATCTGGGTCTTTAGTGACAACATAAGCTATCATTTCTCTAGGTACAGTAGAAGATACTGTCTGTTCAGAACTTTCACTGTATGCATCATAATCAAAGAAGGAATCATCTTCTGAATAAGAAATAAGAAGATGACCAGAGGGATCTTGGAAAAGATTCCCATGCCCCATTGTGTCTCGACTTCGGGATCGGGTGTGTCGAAATACTCCTTCAGAAGATTCTTGGAGTAAATCTAAGTACCGCTGGCTGGGCCTGCGAGGCTTGCCGTGTTTGGAGCACTTTCTACCCCCAGTGTCTCAAGAAGCCATGTTGACGGAAGCATACAACACTTCATCTTCATCTTTTGACATTGGTTCAGAAGTTGCAAAATTCAGACGATCGAAAACAGATCGTTTTGTTGTTTGGCAACAGCACTTGATGACAACCTTGTGATTACAATGATGTTCAAGTGGTTGAACTGGAGGTGTTGAGATGTTGTCCCATTTTTGCTTGAGGTGTTCTCGGAGGTCAGGAATAATGACGGGACGAGAAGAAGTCTGAGGGATATGTTCTTTGACCACATTCGGAATATGGTTTCGGTTCTTCAGATGTTTTGTCCCGTGAGTATATAGAGAAGTACTCACTTCATTAGCATAGGTATCAGGATTTTTCATCCTGGAAATTCGCCTTTGATGTAGGTTGATCTCCGACATTGGCTGCTTGCGTTTCATAGAAGCTGGTCTATTGAGATAAGTCCGTAGATCAGCAAATTCACCCCCAGGGGTTTCTGTCTGAGACACCAGTAATTTTTCATGTTTTGAGCGGGATATCCTGAGAGTTGGAAGATCTTGGAGTTCCGCTACCGGAGTAGGCAGAATACCTATTTGATCAGTACATTTCCCTTTGGCAGGGAGGGAAGAACTCTTGTTTGAGAGAGTTCTTGTACTGATTGGTGCCGAGGCACGTTCAGATGGATCTTCTACGGTAAAGATCGGAGAAGACTGAGAAAAGACCAAAGGACCTTTTCCCTTATTTTGTGAAGAAGGGTTAGCTAAAAAGCATTTCCCTCTATTGTCTTCCAAGTCGTAGAACGAGGAAGTTCGAAAAAAGACCAACGGGCCTTTTTCTTTGTTCTGAGGAGGAGGAACAGTCAACAGACTACGCCCAGTGGATTGCGCTGGAGCAACAGGGTGCTTGGAAAGAGGAGCAGAATTTTTCCCCTTGCTGTGGAAAGAAGAAAAATTAGCCAAAGGACTATCTCTATTAGATTGCACTGGAACAGCTTGCGCAGAGGTTGAAGTAGCAATAGGCGCAATGGCTGATTACGCTTGGGAAGCTTTGGCAGATTGCCTTTTGGCCACAGAAACTGTAGTTTGCACAGCAGGAGTCCTGGCTTCAGAATGTTTAAGATGCACTCTGCTTGCAGGAATAGTGGATTGCGCAGGAGGGAAGACGGTCGCCAACTGCGCCAGGGGGAGTAGAGTCTTGCACTTTGCCAGAGTAGCATAGGAAGTGGGTTGTGTTGTGGCAGAAAGAGCAGTGTGTTGCGCAAGGGCAGCAGTTGAGACAGCAGGTTGTACAGATGATTGCGCAGAGAACTGTGCAGAGGACTGCGCAGAGGACTTTGGAGTCCACACTGAACGAACCTTGCTCTTGGCAGAGGTGGTAGTGCGACGAGTAGTCCCAGAGTTAATCATCGCCTCGTAGGCAGACTGGTTGACCTTCACAACCAGCATCTTCTGCGTCTTTCTCGTAGCCGCAACGTCACATTGAGTTGTCATTTCCTCGTCGGAGGTGAAAGTCATCTCCAGCAGAGCCGCCATTTTGTTTGTAAAAATAAAAAGTCTTTATTTCATAAACTTTGTAAGAAGATTACAATTGAATTCTGGGAAAGTACAACTATAGGAATCCGATCTGAAGACGATCGCTTTATCCCTTGGACGATGTGAACTTTGAAGACGATAGCCTCTGAAGAATACAATAACACTTGGACAAGAACTTATGATCTCTGATGATAATAATGATCTGATCCCCTTAATGAAGGACTTGAAACTCTATTTATAGAGTTATAGAAATAACTAATTTGTAGTTATTCTGGATTGCGCATGATGAACTGCGCTAGCAATAGACTGCACAAACAGCGAACTGTGTTGGCAGTTACTCGATCGTGGGACAACTGTATTAGACGCGTGGTATTATTTGAGTGAAATACACATGGTCGTGCACAGGCGGTTGCCACATATCGAGCAATTGATGGCATGTATGCCACGTAATAAATGTCAGTTATCTTGATGGATTGTGCCACTTGAAAAGCGCTAGCATCAGATTGCGCTGAGACTCGGGCTTGGTCAAACTGTGCTGAAGTTGAGCTGTCATACTGCGCTGGCTGTACACCTGTCCTCGAGCGCTATACTGCACAAGAAATGAAATGACTCCTCGTTTATCGGGCTGTCAGCTGTCAGAAGATCGAATTTTAATCAGGTATGATGGCACTGCCATGTCAGCATAGGGCGCTTGGGTGTTAGCGCAGTTCAGCTTACACGTTTGAATGGTAGCACAATCTGCCTCCTACGCGATCCATTTGAAGAGTGCGCAATTTAATTTCCTCTGTTTATTTGATAAATGTAACTTGATTTTAGGACCTACACATAAGAAACACAAGTATTCGAACACGAGTGTTGCAAGTAAAATCAGAACTTTTATTATTAATCCGCAAAATTATAAAGGGGCACATGACCATGATTACAATCACTCAGTCTCACTTTTCTCACAATACAAGTCACTCTGCTCTCTCTTATCTCTCAATATAAAGATTTATGGCTGCAACTTGCGAAAGCTTCGATAGGCAATGTCCATATATTATGTCCTGTATAAGTGAAGTCTTCCATGCGGCCATATGCCTTGATATGCTAAGGAACTCCATGCCACAACACGTCCAAGCGAGCTCCGCCTCGAGTTAGCGAGTACCTGTTACCTACACATAATACCTTATGAGTGTCAGTACACAACCGTACTAGTGGTGTGAGCTCCTCGCCCACCCTTACAAAACAAAACGTTCATTTTAATTAAGTGCAACATTATTTTTTTATTGTCTTTCTAATCTTGCCTTAGCATAAATTCGATGGCATGGACTACTAGCCATATTTGTGTCTTTAGACCATCACCGTACCTTGTACCCACAACCTACTTTATCTTGGTGTTTCTTGACCATTCTCGTGCTAACAATATTAATGTGTCGACTCGTGCTTGCCTTTCTAGCTCATACTCTGAATACAACAACATGGTCGTGCCATTGAATGTTGAGGCCGTACCTAACAACTCAATATGACTTAGCCAAACTTTGCCTTATGGCCCTTCCTAACTTAAACATTGAACACAATTCTGAATTTGTGGAACTTGTGTTGACGACTCAAATACGACGCCATATCTCGTGCTGAAGCACGTGTCTTTGCTATAGCCAAATCTTAGGCTTCATAAAACCTATGGTGCAGATCGTGCATACAATTCGTGAATCATTCATGCCGTAGCTATACATTTTTTGACTCAACCGACACCATGCATACGAATTGCCACTCAGCATACCGACTCATCTATGAAGGGTCACTAGCAATGTCAAACTATCTTGGACATGGCTGTGGATAGACGACGGTCATCCAACGTGGGTAGCTAGCCCGTGTAAGCCTCGAATCTCCTATACGGTACATCCAACATCATGGTTTAGCCATCTCGCTTACCCCAGGGACGACATGATCCCGAGGCCTCGATGATTAATATCGAGGAAGACTACGTCTTGTGCACAAGTTGTCCATGACCATGCACCTACGATGACTTCTAGACTCGATTTAAATGCATGGCCTATTGATGATACAACTTTACTTTCTTTTACTTCACTTCTTTAATCTTGATACTTCTTTGCAGAGCCCAAACCAGGGATTGCCTTGGTGACAACTGGTCGCATGAAATTCTCATCTTTAAAACACAAAAACGGCTACTACATAGCCTTCTTACTTGACTTGAACAAGACGTGTTCCTTCCATGTCATAGACCGTGGCATACTTTATATGACTAACTATGGAATCGTGGGACCGTACACGTGCTAAACTTGAACAACCACATAAATCATCCCATACAACTTAACTCATGGGATGAACAAAGCCTATGCTAAGCCTTGTACCGTAAAGCGTGCAATGACACTTGGGCAATAATTATGTTACATCAAGCATTCGATAGTAGGACAGTGCATGCTTTACTGAGCATTTATATTGTGCGACTCATATGACTATATTAAGTTCATAGCCTTGTGGCAACATAGACCAACTTTTCTTCTCCCAAGCTATGGGACGAAGGACCGAGTGTCATTTTGAAAGCACGTCGTGCACAATTTTAAGCCGACCATGGGACCTTCCATATTCTAAATCAAGCTGACCCAAGTTGGGATTATTCCCTTAGCTATGTGGATTAGCCTCTTTTATTATCAAGCCTATTCAGTACATTAAAAACTTTTATTTTATTATTGTGAACGCCAAGTTGAGGCAAGTTCACCTAAGCCACCCACCTGAGCAAGGAGTTGGCTCGACCGAGAAGTACTTTGAGTAGGCCGTCGCATGGCTATGTCCAAATGTTATTGGTGTTTTGATTCTTCGGGTTGAACTGAGGGGGACAAGGCATTACAAATAATTCAATTATAAAACTAGATAAAAGTCAAGTCTAAAGACTACATAGTTGGATGGTCGAATCTTAGGATTTCTCCTAACACAAAGGTATGATGTTATGGTCAAATGGTATAACTAATGAGTATCATAGGAATCTCCAATAAGTTCATGTAGTAAAAGCTTCCAAACTAGTGGTTCTGGTTAAACTAAAGTAAGAGAAGTTAGAAAATATGTCATACACTATAATTATAGGAAAATTGTTTAAAGATAAGAGAAATTAACTAAACCAAAATAGAACATACCTGAGCTAAACCTGCATACTCTGAGAGCTCATCTTGAAGTCCAACTAAAGAGAGCAATGAAAGCACAAGAAAATGCATTGAATCACAATCAAACATATACCCAGGTTTCTTAGACAAGAACATTATCTATTGCCAGAATCAGCTTTTTGTATCCACATGTTTCCTGAAACAACAACAGCATCACGAAAAAGGTTAGTGTAGCTATCAGCCAAACAACTTGTATATCGTCTCTGTCATATTGTGTAGTCAGTTGAATCATTGAAAGTCTTAAGTTGCAATCAAAAACATAAAAAGTCAATTCTCTTTGAAGTTATAAACCAAGATATAAAATACAACACTACTTTCTAATAGAACTATAATAAGACCATCCAAGAATTCAAGATACAAGAAGTACCATTAACTTCAAACTTTTGATCCATTTCATGCTATTATGTATAGGAATATCTGTCATTCATCATTTTAATCTTGTTCATATATAGACTCTAATATATAAAGATGACAGAATTAGTTCATATCTAGAAAGGATAAGTCAGCACAATTTGGACCATTTTAGTATAAGTGTTCTAGGATTTCAATAGTATTTGATTCTAGCTTGTTAATTTATCTTATGAAATATACCTCATGTATGGTAAATATTTACATGCGCCATCATTGCAATAACAATTAGGAAGCTCAAATCAGAATGCTTGTTGGCACCGAGAGTGAGATGTGGTTGAGTACATGGCAGGTTGTAGGGCAAGGGTTATGCAATCCATTGGCACAACCCATCTTTTCCAAACGGTTATCTTTAAGATCGAGAGCCATAGCCCTAATAGAACTCTTCCCAGTCTTTCACCTCGGCATGAATACTGGATGGTTATATCTCTGCAAGTTTTATAATGAAGAAAGATACTTAAATCTATTGGAGAAGAACGGTTCAAAAAAGTTCTATCGCAAAATCCTAAAGTATCGACTTCCAACTTACTTGAGAATATGCAAGAGTATGAATATAGCCCATAGTTGATCTCATTTTATCAAATTACCAGTATAATTAGCATCCACATAACCCTACAACTGGCTCAATTTATGTTTAGTATTATGAAATAATAAACTGAGATCGATGAGCCCTTTAGATACTGTAGTATCCACTTCATGACCTCTATTAAAGCCTTCTTGCATATGACATGAACCAACTCACCAAACTGACTGTATACGACAGATCATGATGAGTGCACACCATCATATATATCAAAGAACCCACTACACTCGCATAAGGAACCCGAGACATTCACTTTCTCCTCCTCTGCTTTTGGACACTCCTTGAAGAACAACTTGAAATAGCCCTACGATCGAGGATAACTTAAAATAGCCGCTCTAGTACCTTCTCAATGTAATTCCTTTAGGAAATCCGTAGATTTGTAGCCTTCTGCTCGTCTTATTTCTATCATAATTATTTTCTCCACCTAAGTCCACCATGTTAAACCTTGCATTAAATAAAGTTTGAGTGCCTATATAGTTGTTGTACTCTTAGAAGCGATCAACATGTCATCATACAAAAGGAGGTATACCCATGAGCCCCCTTGACTACCATAGTAACATATGGAAAAATTGGTTTTCAACATAAATGAATCAAAGCACTTGTACCACTGCCTCAAGAATGCTTGAACCTGTATAGAGTCTACTTGTGTTCACACAAGTGATATTCCTTGTCGCCATCCATAAATTCTGGATGCCTTATGAAGATCTTCTCTTCCAACACTTCATGCAAAAATATTATTTTTACATTATTTGCTCTAACTCCATATTCTGAGTAGCCACCAATGTCAAAACTCCCATATAGAAGTATGCTTGACTACTGGAAAAAAATCTTGTTGTAGTCTATCCCCTCCTTCTGATTGTACCCCCTTTGCCACTATACATGCCTTGTACTGTTTGCTCTCCTTCTTCATGAATAACCATTTACATCTAATAGTTATTTTGCCCTTTGATACATGAATTAGATTCCAGGTAATGTTCTTCCTAATTAATCCATCTCTTTTGTCATGGCAACTATCCAGCTATCTATGTCCTCTTGTCTAATGGCTTCTTTATAATTACTTAGACAACCTATTTTCATAATTAGACCAAAAGCGACCACATCTTTGAAAACACAAGATACTGGTGGTCTGTGTGTACGCCTTGGTCTCCTCAAAGCTAATGTTTATGGGTCCTCATGGTGTTTTCCTCGCCCTCCATTTTTGTATACTGTTCATCATCTTCAATACTAATAAGTTGTATGGTGCATCAAAGTTTATTTTATATGAGTTCCAAAAATGTCCACCTATACCGAGTCATGGTAACCTAATGTGTCACTAACTCCTTAGTCTTTTCTGTCATATATTTCAATATAGAAGCCTCGTCGACGATTATATCCCGACCAATGAACTCCATTTTACCTTGTAGATCCCACAACTACCCTTTGACTCCTTGTTTCCATACAAAGAAGGCGTAATTCCATGAGTTTGACTCCATCTTGGTCCTATCCTTCTAATTCACGAGGGAATATGCAAGACATGCGGATCACATCTCACTATATTTCCCCTTCATATCTCTTCAAGAATATTAAGATGAATGGTTGTAGATGGTGACTTGTTTAATAAATAGAACGTGTAACTACTGCCTAATTCAGATGTCCTCTGTAAGATTGGGTTGTAACTGCATGCTCCAGGATGTCTCTGGTAGTGTCTTGTTTATGCGCTCATCTACCCCACTTTGCTATGGACATCATAAAACTGTCCACTGCCTCTGTATGTCATGCTCTCTACAATAATCCAAAAACACTTTGGAGGCCGTCTTCTAGTATCATTCTCCCTTTTTGTTTCTCCATGGCCATCTTCCTCTATCGAAATCTAGCAAACACTTCAATGTTGTACTTTATTGGAAAAAAAACTCGTACATTTTGTAATGGTCCTAATGCGTTCGAGTGGAAAATAATCAAGGAACCCAACATTCTTATGAACTGTCTTCTTAAAGCCAACCCTATGTTGCTTACCCATTTTGTAGAACTTATAAAATTCTAATTTTTACTCCTTCATGCCCATTAACAAATCAACAACTAACTTAGATCCCTCTCACTCATCTGGTCTAGAAATAAATGTTATATTGTTTTGGTATCCTTTAACTTTTCTCCTACAACACATGTTATCGTGATACCGTCCATATGATACAAGTTCGACGATAATCTATATCCGATCATGACCATCATATTGCCTTTACTGTCTTCAATGAATCGACTTGGCCAACGAACTTGTAACCAGGCACGTCCAATGTGTCCAAAGAAATAAGGTTCTTTTTCAACTTTGGAATGTGTCTTATGTTCACAAGTATTAGCACCTCTCCATCGAACATCTTCATCTTGATGTTCCCTACGCTAATGGTATTTCTTGGTGCATTATTCCCCATGATAATAATATCATAAAGAAACACCTTATAGGTAAAGAACTACTTTATATTTTATAACATACGATACGAGCATCCAAAATCAAGAATCCATGCCAAGGAGAAACTTTCCTTCCCACTATGCACGGTAAGTACATCATACACCGGCTCCTTGACTTCTTGAGCAACACTTGCTTGACTCTGACTGCTTAAACTGGCAACTCCATCCTTCTTCTCTAGCCACTACTTGTAGTTTGTACATTACTTCATTATGTGTCTTGACTATTTACTGAAGAAACATGTATCATTCTCACGCATGGATGATTTGGACTTCTCTCGACTACTTTTTTTCTTCATTCATACAATTCGACATTCCTTTTTAATTAGCAAACAACCCAAGTAACTCATCTATTCGATTTAGCCTCTTTATAATTTTATTATTAAGAAGTGTAGTGGTCACCTCTTCTATCTCAAGAGTCTTTTTTCCATAGAGAATTTTTGTTATTAAATGTTGATACAATCCCGAAAGTGAAGAAAAGAGCAATACCACCTTGTCCTCCTCCTCCTCCTCCTCCTCCTCCTCCTCTAAATTGACTTTAAGACACAAAAGGACCCTTAATTACTATCTTGTTTAAGCATTTTGTACGATTAGGAATCTGAATCCCTTCCTTTCAAGCGTAGACTATACAGTTTCTTCTTGAGGTAAAACTTATTTGATAATGACTTTTTATGTACAAGCCCTTGAGATTCAACCACGAACCAGTCGTAGAAGTTTCTTCCATAAGATTATACATGATCTCATATGCCAGACAAAGCTTTATTTTGTTATCCCTCTGATTATGTCTTCTTTTGAGTCATCCATTAATAACTGAAGGTTTCTTCTCCTTTATTGTGATGACCATAAAGACGCCATCTTCAATTAGTAAAGCCCTAACCCTTCTCTAGCACAAGAGTATTTGTCATTTTTATTATATTTCTCCACCTAGAACTTTGTGTTATTTACTTTGTTACTCGTCATGCCGAAATCCGAAAATCTGGGACTTTAATGAGACAAATGATTTTAAAAAGATAACCAGTCTAGGAAGATTTGGAGAGGACCATTTTTATTACCTACCATTGACCAAGATCTACGAGTTATAAATCCCTTTAGTTTTCATAGCTATGATATCAATTATTATACACAAAGCAAAAACACGACAATATCACTATAATGACAAAAATAACAAATAACAATAATATTATCAAACGATAAACACAAAGAACACAAGGATTTATGTGATTCGATCAAGATCGACCTACTCCACGGGCGAAGGGGAGAAATTTTTGTTGAATCAATAATAAATCTTACATATGGAATACAAGTCTCAAGTGCAACCCTCTCCTTAGTAAGTTCTCCAACGAGATATCCTTCAATCTCTCCCAAAGAATCCTTTAATGGCTATCTAGCAAAATCCTATAAATTCTAGCTTTTAGTATTCAGTAGCCTTAAGCACTTGTCTATCTACAAAGTAGGTTGATGGAGGCATTAAATTCTTCCTTATAACTTAGAACTTGGAGCGATATGGACCGTCAAATCAAAACTTTAGATCGGATATGCTTATTAAATAAGAAAATCTAGACCATATGATATTCCATTTGTGAGACCCTATTTGTCTCAAAACCAGTTGGATGACTTTTCAACTTTTAAGTATGTCGGCAGTATACCACCGATATGCCTCCATGACGATACTAGTTGTATTCCTGCTGGTTTTGAGACGTAAGTTCTATCACGGCCTTAGTTGGCACCCATAGCACTTTGAATGAGTATAAGTCAAACCTAACAATCTCCACCCCCTACCATCATCTCCTCCCCGAGCCCTTTGCTTAGTTTACCAATGCAATATTGGCTCTACAATTATTATCCCTCGAATCATTCACAACATCAATTTTCTCAAACCCAAATTTGCATATTGTTCACCCGTCTATCTCAAGTCATCGAACAACATTTTTCTATAAATCACATCATTTCTTTCTAACTCAAATCATCTAGCAACATCCATCCCAATTCCTTAAAGTTATTCTTAAATATTTGAATCATTTTCATGAACGCTATTATTCGATCGTGCTAACTTTTCGTATACGATTCTTATCGACTTCCTCGATCGAGTCATCCATTCGCACACCTTAACTTTTTTCTAATTCAATTTTACCTACTCAATCATTTTCGCATTTCATACTCGCGCAATCCTCAATCCCGTGCACGTTCTGTGCGCCTCAATTTCTAGGTTGTTCGAATCAACTCGTCAAATCTCAAGACTACAACTTATTCAACGATACTCAATCTATGGCTTTGCATACACGTGACGCTTGCTGATAGACTAACCGACACCCCGTATACTCAATCGATCGATCGACATCCCTAAGGCTATCGCATACACCACTCAGGGATGAAGTCATTCAACAAATCCTCAACTTATCATTCGATTCACAATCGACTTCTTTAATTTTTTCATTCAAACGATTCCTTAAATTTTAAGCACGCTCATCTATATCGCACCGATGTTATCGTCGCTCGATAGTAACCCTATCGATAGTCATCCCCCTTTACTCAATCAAGTCCAAATCATTCTTGTCTGACACAATTCGAATCCCGTACTCGACTTTTCTAAGGTCGACGCAACTTTGGTGTACATGCCCAGCCTAACTTAGCCAACCGTGCTTACGCGAACCATTTTTTGTTTTGTCAAAAACTGTTCTCCTATGTTTTACAAAATAGATAAACTTATTGTATGGACATCCCGTGGGATATTTGAGAGATAGCGCCCCAATGATATCAACTTTGCGGAAGCAATAATTCAGAGTTTGTGAAAACAACGGAGTTAAAGAATTCAATCAAAAGTCCAAGGAAGTCAAGCCGTGCTCTGATACCATTATGTCACGCCCCGCTCCCGTAGGAGTGATCGTCCTCGCTAAGGCGTGATGCTGCACGAGCCTAGATTGCGCTCATGCAAGGCGGGTTCCATAACGGTCGATTATAGCGGCTGCGATGGGGTCGTCGCACAGAAGTCCCAAGCAGAGACATTGAATATGCCAGCAGAAATTTAGAACAAAAGACAACTCATTCAAAAGATGCATTTTATTAATATTGAATCAAAGATTGTAATAGGGCGCAAGGCCAAGATTTATAAGTCACTCAAGCTCACTCTTCTCACATTACAAGTCATTCAACTCTCTCTCATCTGTCAATACAAGTCTTGAACTAGCGGATGCTTCGGAAGGCGACGTCTATACATTATGTCCCGTATAAGTCCTGACTCCACGCGGCCGCACGCCTCGAATCGCCAAGGAACTTTGTGCCTCGACGCATCCAAGCGAGTTCCGCGCCACAAGCTTCTACCTGTGCCTGCACAAAAAAACTGAGTGGGTGTCTGTACTCGACTGTAGTAGTGGAATGAGCTCCTCGCCCACCCATACAAAACCAAATGTTTGATTTACCTTGTGCAACTTAGACCCTTTGTATTGTCTTTCTAGTCTTGTCTTATAAATCACTTTTAGGACAGATGCCTTTGTTTTGTATCTCTAGACCATCCCGTGCTTGCGACAACAACGTCAACTCAAAAATGTTGACCTATCAAGTCGTTCTTGCCTTTTCGGCTATAATCAGAGGCGCAACTACGTAATGGTACCCAATTTCCATATAACCGTGCTACCTCTTTGAGGCAGTGCCTCGCCACTTACTGACTTGCTTATGCTTGTGTTCTGACAGCGCGGCCGTGCCTCATATATCGAGGTCGTGCCCAGCAACTCAACGTAACTTCTCCCAACTTGCCCTACGACCCTTCTTGACTTAAATCACAACAACCTAAGTCTAACTAATACAACTCTATGCCAACGACTTAACACTCGACGCCACATCTCGTGCCGAAGCACGTCGCCTTCGTTGTAGCCAAATCTTAGGCCCAGACATTGTGTTCTAATTGTGTACACCATCAACTCGACTCAATCCAAAGGCACACATGCGAAATGCCGCCCGTGTCGACCCACCTATATGAATGGTCACTGGCATTAACTAGCCATCGTGGACATAGCCTGGCAAACAGGATCCTTGCATCGCAAGTAGCGATCACCGATGTAAGTCCCCGAACTACCGATTGCTTCATACCCAGCTCGGCTAATCCTAGGCCTGGTCGGTCCCGTGGCCTCGGGTTGCCGCTCGATGAACCATCTCCTTGTCGACAAGTTGTCCATGACCACGCACCTACGCTAACTTCTAGACTTAACGTAATTGCATGGCCTAATCATCGCCACTTAGTTCCTTTGCTTTACTTCTTCTACTTTTCATACTTCTTTTTCAGAGCCCAAACCAGGGTTGCCTCGGCGACTGACCTGCAGTCCCGTCACATTTCTTTCAACGACTAACCATCGCTCAAACTTTCCATTGCGACTAACCATCACTCCGACCTAACAGTCTTTTGAACTCAGGGAACGGCTACGGCATAGCCTTCCCACTTAACTTAAAGATAACGTGTTCCTTAAGTGTCAACAGACCGTGACTAACTTCCCACTGAACCAACCGTGGCTCGTGCCTTAAACCAACTCGTGTTCCACGCGTTGCTATTGCCCAAGTCATACCTTATATGACGGGCCTTCGGATCGTGGGACTATTTAACTTGACAACCGCAGAAAGAGCGGGACAACACTTAGAATGACTTAGGTCGACCGGCATAACTTTGCCTAACTTACTCAAGCCTACAACTTAACCCGAGGGACGAGCAAAGGCTATGTCAAGCCTTGCATCGTGCAAGCGTGTATGCTTTATCGAGCATTTACGCGGGCGACGCCTATGACTTAGGCTAATTCGTGGTTTTGTATCGAAGATCAACTTTCTTTCTTCCATGCCACGGGACGAAGGATCGAGTGCCATTTTCAAAGCATGTCGTGCACCAACTCTAAACCGACTGTGGGACCTTTTTCCATGTTCTAACTCAAATCTGACCCAACTTGGGATTATTTCCTTAGCTATGTGGATTCGTCTCTTTTATTATGAAGCCTACTTGTGCATTTGAAAACTTTCGTTTTGTTAGTGTGAAGGCTAAGCTGAGGCAAGTTCACCGAAGCCACCCACCTGAGCGAGGAGTCGCCTCGACCGAATGATGTCTTCGAGTTGCCGTTGCATGGCTAAGACCGAACGCCGTCGGCATTTCGATTCCTCCAATTGACTGAGCGAGACGGGACACTACATCATACACCACCCAGAAAAAAGTTTTGTCCTCAAAACTAACTGA
Organism: Iris pallida; assembly: GCA_029216955.1. Lineage (NCBI taxonomy): Eukaryota > Viridiplantae > Streptophyta > Magnoliopsida > Asparagales > Iridaceae > Iris > Iris pallida. Next base: position 8,566,075 of record JANAVB010040019.1, read on the forward strand.
GTACACTTATCGACTTATAACTTGATCTACATTCGAGGACTCTCGCACACACTACTCCTATGCATTTTTTCAACTCGAGCCATGCTCGTGCTATGGTTATCTTTCACCTCGAACCACTATATCCCGACTTAGGTAACTTACTCTAGTCGCACACACGGACAACTCAGTTCTAGGCAAACCATCCGATCAACCAATATTCAAGTTTGTCTCAACCAAATGATCGCACTACCACCAATCTTTTCTTTGAAACACGACTTCAAAATCCTCGACCCTTTTCTATTCCTCTCATCTCACTTGATTCAACGTATCACTTAGTTAGATCGTGCACATATTCCAGGCGTCTCTGAAATACATGCATTTCAGCCAAGCCTCGTGATAGAGAATCCGCCATTACCACTCGAGTCAGATCGTGCACCTATTCAGGCGTCCCTGATATACATGCATGTCAACCAAGACTCGCGAGTGGTGCCTCCACAAGTCCTACCACTTCACACTCGGACGTCTGCCTAATCACTAAGCTATGTCTTTCCGTCAGTATTAAAATCATAGTTTCGAAACAACGATATCAACACTGACCCTATCCTAAGGTCAAACCAAGTGGATAGTACGGGGTTTTCTACCCAAGCTCGCATCACTCCGATTTCTAAACATCGAGCATAGATTTTCTACACACATCCCGGCATTTGTCGTACGAGGTCTTAGTCTTTCAGCAAAGCCATCTACGATAACTTACGTTTCAACCAATTCCTCGATATATCAATATCACTCGTTCATCAAGCCATTTCACATAGTCTATCTTTTCGAACACGTTCGACATAATCCACCTATCAATCTTTCTCAAGTCAAGCACGCTACGACACGATTCATCGCTAAACCATAATTTACATTTCATACTCCCTAAGTCGTTCATCACAATTTACGTATTCGATCATAAGGTCATCTAGCTTAACAATATGTTGCACCACGATCTCATGCGAGTCGGATTATCTACGGTGGGTATGAATCACCATGAACGCTCTCGTAGGATAATCATCATCATCGGGACGTAACTCTTATTTTGTGTCTAGACTAGTTCATTATCGATACATAGATTGGATCTATTCAATCCTCAAGTTTACTCAATCATCAATTGTAAGTCCAAACATTTTAGAATTCACCTTCGCACCAAACCAACAAGTCAAAGCAATCCAATTTGGCACGTCCTAATTTTTTGGGTTCGATTATTCCCGCGACATGAATCACCATGTCAGCTCTCACGCAGAACGATCGCCCCAAATTTGACGTAACACATGTACGAGACTGGAGTTGCGCTCACGCAAGACAAGATCGTCGGTGTTGTGGTTATCAACGCAATCATCAAGACACTTCTATTTTCATCCTCCTAAGTATAGCATCCATCGGAATGATAACACTTGCACGATCATCATTCCTCGGATCCGAGTACCCCCGAGTTATCGTATATCGAGATTTGATATGCCTTAATACCATCGACGATATACGTAACCTGACGATCTGTAGCTCCCCTTCCCGAAAAATTTGGAAATATTTTTTTTATTTTATTTAATTGAGTTAAATAAGATTTTTAGCATTTTGTAAATAATTATTGAGTTAATTATTACGGTAGATGACTTTAGCCATAGTTGAGTTTTGAAGTAGTAGACGACTAGGATTTGTGGCACGGGAGATGTAGGAGTGTGCCTTGACTAGTGTACTAGTCATGCCCGGGGAAACCTAGCCATAGGGATGTCCTAACTAGGAAAACCAAGCCAATTTGTGACATGACTATTATAAATAGTTAATCATTTATTATTATTATATTATTTAACGTTGAGTGACCTGGTTGAACCAAATTGGCCAGGCTGGACCCAAACCAAGCCCAAGCCTAGGTAGTCATGTAGTGTATCCTAAAAACGACCGTGTAGACATGCATTGGGTGGTATTAGTTTAATTCAGTAATCCAGTAGACGTTTTGCCTAAATTGTAGTGTATATATATATATAAAAAAAATATATATATATATATATAGAGTAAATAATTGGGTATATAAATATATATGTATACATGTATATTAAATAGATGTGTATGCTTATGTATATATAAATATGTATATACATGTTGTGTATGTTAGAGATATATATAGTATATGTGTATATATAAATGTAAATCATATAAGTGTATATATATATAAATAGATAATATTGAGATTTGTATTTTTCTATAAAAATATTTATTTAGATGTTTTTGGAGAATTTTTATATAAGTATTATATGAGTATATGTATGTATGTATGTATATATGTATGTTTATAAAAAATCACATATACAAAGATATATAAATAATTATACTTAATTAGATATATAAGAAGAAGGAAATAAGCCTTGAGCACAGCCCGACCTTAACAGGCCGAGCAACCCAGCATTTCCGAGCCCTCCCCAAACTCCAAACAGAGCAGCCCACACTCAAATCCCATTCCAGCCCAACCCGAGAACCTTTCCAGGCCCACACAACTACAAACCAGCCGTATATTCAATATATACAGTATCCCGATCAGGGAACGCAAGAGATCGAAAGGAAGAACTCGAAAACCTTAGCCTAACCGTCGTGCCGACACCCCACGACCTCCTCTTCCCTGGGCGCACCCCCAGACGCGCGCACGACGTCGAAGGCCGCTGCCGCAGGCCGAAAAAAGGCCGCGCACACGCGCGCGAATCGCAGGGTCGATGGCAACAGCCGCTGTAATCACCCATATTTCGGGTATGATTTCTCCATCCTCATCGACTTGTTTCATGAACCAATTTTTGCATGGATGCACCACATAACCCCCTATCCATCCCTTCAACTGGAATGGTTTGGTTTGCCCTAGATAAATTATAGAAATTCCCAAAACTTTGGGAAAAACCTGTTCAAAAATAGAGCGTAGGACAGTCCAATCACCCGTGTTCGATGATCGATTCCGATCAATCCAGTAACCTTTTAGAATTTCCACTTGAACACATTTTTAGACAATATATAGGGCTTCATAACCTATTTTGTAATTGCGAGTTTTATCAACTGTGCACGAAGAAATCAGTTTACAAAGTTCGGAAAAAATAGGATTTAAAGCAGTTTTCAAAACTTGAAAATCGCTCGATACCACGTCCGCCCCTCCATTCCGGGCGACGTGGTCACGAACCGAAAGCATCGAAAGCTGCGTAACGGATTCGTGGTCGTGTGGGCTTTGACGGAATTTAAATTGGTCGCGTGTGCACGACGAATTTGATGTGTATCCGTCGAAATTCACCGTATCGTGCACTTTGCAAATTCTCCAATTACTTTGTGCACGCTCGTCAGATGGAGACGAAACTTGTGCCATCATGAATCATTTTTCTGGTCCTGCATGCCAAGTTTGGTCCGATTCTGAGATAGTTGGTAAAATCGTCGTTTTACGGGCCCCACGGTCCCACTCAACGGGCAATTTTGTACACGGCCCGCCGGAATCCAACTTTGGACATACGGTTGGATTCGTATCGGAAAACCAGATCCGTAGACATGTAGTTTGATGACTTTAGAGACCGTTGACTCTGGCACGCTTTTCGGTGCAAAGCGGGTCCAACGGCGGATATCGTTTTTCTCCAAAATTACCATTTTGCCCCTGTATCCAGAATTGGACTTAAAGACAGACAATCCTAGCTAATTTAACTATTCTGAGACTGTTAGCATTGTCTGTTTTAGCTTTCGGAGACAGTTGTGATGATTTGGACCTTATGGCTTAGCAGTGGACTAGATTGTTATTGGATCTGCGTGCAACCTCCAGGCAAGTATACCTTGCCTTCCTCTACAGTTTTACTTACATGCATTTTTTTTTGTTTTTTTAGTCATTTGATTGTTTATGGACATATGCTTTTCGTGTTATTTTCTGTGGAGTTGTTTTTATTGTTTATAGCCATGTTCATGTTTTGGCCTTGTGTTTCACATTTGGAGTTCTCGTCAGTACCTTGCTTGAGTCATGTCATAGAACGAGTACGTGTAAGTGAACTGCTAAATCCTCGACATTGTTTCCTTGACACCAGAGAGTCCACACTCCGGACGAGGGTGTTTTCCTTGATCAGTTTACATCCGTGAGTCCACGCTAGGGACTAGGATGTCGATTATTTGCACCAGAGAGTCCACGCTCGGGACGAGGGTGTAGACTTGACTTGACTTGACTTGCACCAGAGAGTCCACGCTCGGGACGAGGGTGTTTACATCAGAGAGTCCACACATGGGATGAGGATGTAGTATTTGCACCAGAGAGTCCACACTCGGGGCGAGGGTGCCTTGCCGTGAACTAACCAGAGAGTCCACACTCGGGACGAGGGTTAATACTAACCAGAGAGTCCACACTCAGGACAAGGGTTAGTGTTTAGTTCAAACCCATGAGTCCACACTCGGGATGAGGGTTGGTTTCTTCCATTGATCTCGTGATTATCGTTCATCCGGCAGTTCATTTATACGTAGTTGTTCTGGTGTTCGTGTGTTCGAGTTTGTGTTCGTGTTCGTAGTCATTGTCGTGTTCCTGTTTCTTCTTGTTTATTTTCTCCCGTATGATAAAACTGTTAGATAGGCATGTATATTATATATCTTGCTATGTCCTCTGAGGACGTGATGATCTCCTCAGGTTTAGCGATCGCGTGGAGTTAGTTCATAGTTCTGGATGGCGGAGGATTTGTGGTTCGTGTGGGATTCAGGTATCATTATTACGTCTATTATCGTTTCGTGCTTTCTTACATTATCATGTTTCCTGATTCAGTTTAGACTCTTGTTACTTTCTTTAGAGTCTTATCGGACATATATGATAGTGGACTGCAGACCACGACCCATAGTGTTCATTCATGTTTCATATTCTTATTATGGATTGAGATATAGATTTGTTTGCCATGAGTTGGCAGTATACTATAGCCTTGACAGCGTTTACGTATTCGAGTCGTGCTGGAGTCCGCTTGATACGTAGCTGGGCTTGGACACGCTTCGTATCCGAAAAGCGGATGCGGGTCGTGACAAGTTTTTTTGGTGGCCCATGCAGGTCAGAGCATATCGTATCGGTTACGTAACTGTACCGGTACGAGCCTGCGACAATGACTAAACCTTAGAAATCTCAATCCACTCTGCCTTGAAAAATTCTCTTAGAAATTCTCTACGTCCTTGAAAATTCCATATTTGCTCTCGATTATACTCCCTTGCTTTCCGTACCGTTGATTCTCGTTCCTTCCTATTTCGGAGCGACGAACGATCGTGCTGTCTAGAATTCATTAGGAATCCTTAAATTATAGTATATATTTCTTGACTATTGAATATTGGTTGTTTATATATACGAGGAATTATAGGTACCAAATGTTCTAGATATTTTTGGTAGAATTATTAGCCACTAGTTAGAAGATTATAGGGTTTTAGTGACCGCAATTTTGAGGAGTAATGTGACCAAAGGTGGATAGAAGTCCTCGAGATTTCGTAAATACCAAATGACTAGAGAAGGCCATAAAATATTTTTAGAAATTAAATTTGAGGAGATTAAAGTGATAGTAGACTTTGATTTTTTTTAGAAATAGTTATGAATTAGAATTTCGAGGACGAAATTATTTTTAAGGTGGGTAGATTTGTAGCTCCCCTTCCCGAAAAATTTGGAAATATTTTTTTATTTTATTTAATTGAGTTAAATAAGATTTTTAGCATTTTGTAAATAATTATTTAGTTAATTATTACGGTAGATGACTTTAGCCATAGTTGAGTTTTGAAGTACTAGACGACTAGGATTTGTGGCACGGGAGATGTAGCAGTGTGCCTTGACTAGTGTACTAGTCATGCCCGGGGAAACCTAGCCATAAGGATGTCCTAACTAGGAAAACCAGGCCAAGTTGTGACATGACTATTATAAATAGTTAATCATTTATTATTATTATATTACTTGACGTTGAGTGACCCGGTTGAACCAAATTGGCCAGGCTGGACCCAAACCAAGCCCAAGCCTAGGTAGTCATGTAGTGCATCCCAAAAACGACCGTGTAGACATACATTGGATGGTATTAGTTTAATTCAGTAATCCAGTAGACGTTTTGCCCGAATTGTAGTGTATATATATATATATATATATATATATAGAGAGAGAGTAAATAATTGGGTATATAAATATATATCTATACATGTATATTAAATAGATGTGTATGCTTATGTATATATAAATATGTATATACATGTTGTGTATGTTAGAGATATATATAGTATATGTGTATATATAAATGTAAATCATATGAGTGTATATATATATAAATAGATAATATTGAGATTTGTATTTTTCTATAAAAATATTTATTTAGATGTTTTTGGAGAATTTTTATATAAGTATTATATGAGCATATGTATGTATGTATATATGTATGTTTATAAATAATCACATATACAAAGATATATAAATAATTATACTTAATTAGATATATAAGAAGAAGGAAATAAGCCTTGAGCACAGCCCGACCTTAACAGGCCGAGCAACCCAGCATTTTTGAGCCCCTCCAAACTCCAAACAGAGCAGCCCATACTCAAATCCCATTCCAGCCCAACCCGAGAACCTTTCCAGGCCCACACAACTGCAAACCAGCCGTATATTCAATATATATAGTATCCCGATCAGGGAACGCAAGAGATCGAAAGGAAGAACTCGAAAACCCTAGCCTAATCGCCGTGCCGACACCCCACGACCTCATCTTCCATGGGCGCACCCCCAGGCGCACGTACGACGCCGAGGGCTGCCGTCGCTGGCCGAAAAAAGGCCACGCACACGCGCGCGAATCGCAGGGTCGATGGCAACAGCCGCTGCAATCACCCATATTTCGGGTATGATTTCTCCATCCTCATCGACTTGTTTCATGAACCAATTTTTGCATGGATGCACCACATAACCCCCTATCCATCCCTTCAACTGGAATGGTTTGGTTTGCCCTAGATAAATTATAGAAATTCCCGAAACTTTAGGAAAAACCTGTTCGGAAATAGAGCGTAGGACAGTCCAATCACCCGTGTTCGATGATCGATTCCGATCGATCCAGTAACCTTTTAGAATTTCCACTTGAACACATTTTTAGACAATATGTAGGGCTTCATAACCTATTTTGTAGTTGCGAGTTTTATCAACTGTGCACGAAGAAATCAGTTTACAAAGTTCGGAAAAAATAGGATTTAAAGTAGTTTTCAAAACTTGAAAATCGCTCGATACCACGTCCGCCCCGCCATTTCGGGCGACATGGTCGCGAACTGAAAGCATCAAAAGCTGCGTAACGGCTTCGTGGTCGTGTGGGCTTTGACGGAATTTAAATTAGTCGCGTGTGCGCGATGAATTTGATGCGTATCCGTCGAAATTTACCGTATCGTGTACTTTGCAAATTCTCCAATTACTTTGTGCTCGCTCGTCAGATCGAGATGAAACTTATGCCATCAGGACTGTATCATTTTTTTGGTCCTGCATGCCAAGTTTGGTCCGATTCTGAGACAGTTGGTAAAATCGTCGTTTTGCGGGCCCCACGGTCCCACTCAATGGGCGATTTTGTGCACGGCCCGCCGGAATCCAACTTTGGACATACGGTTGGGTTCGTATCAGAAAACCGGATCCGTAGACATGTAGTTTGACGACTTTAGAGACTGTTGCCTCTGGCATGCTTTTCGGTGCAAAGCGGGTCCAACGGCGGACATCGTTTTTGCCCAAAATTACCGTTTTGCCCCTGTGTCTAGAATTGGACTTAAGGACAGGCAATCCTAGCTAATTTAACTATTCTGAGACTGTTGGCATTGTCTGTTTCAGCTTTCGGAGACAGTTGTGATGATTTGGACCTTATGGCTTAGCAGTGGACTAGATTGTTATTGGATCTGCGTGCAACCTCCAGGGAAGTATACCTTGCCTTCCTCCACAGTTTTACTTACATGCATTTTCTTTTATTTTTTTAGTCATTTGATTTTTTATGGACATGTGCTTTTCGTGTTATTTTCTGTGGAGTTGTTTTTATTGTTTATAGCCATGTTCATGTTTTGGCCTTGTGTTTCACATTTGGAGTTCTCATCAGTACCTTGCTTGAGTCGTGTCATAGAACGAGTACGTGTAAGTGAACTGCTAAATCCTTGACATTGTTTCCTTGGCACCAGAGAGTCCACACTCGGGACGAGGGTGTTTTCCTTGATCTGTTTACATCCGTGAGTCCACGCTATGGACTAGGATGTCGATTATTTGCACCAGAGAGTCCACGCTCGGGACGAGGGTGTAGACTTGACTTGACTTGACTTGCACCAGAGAGTCCATGCTCGGGACAAGGGTGTTTACATAAGAGAGTCCACACACGGGATGAGAATGTAGTATTTGTACCAGAGAGTCCACACTCGGGACGAGGGTGCCTTGCCGTGAACTAACCAGAGAGTCCACACTCGGGACGAGGGTTAGTACTAACCAGAGAGTCCACACTCGGGACAAGGGTTAGTATTTAGTTCAAACCCGTGAGTCCACACTCGGGATGAGGGTTTGGTTTCTTCCATTGATCTCGTGATTATCGTTCATCCGGCAGTTCATTTATACGTAGTTGTTCTGGTGTTCGTGTGTTCGAGTTTGTGTTCATGTTCGTAGTCATTGTCGTGTTTCTGTTTCTTCTTGTTTATTTTCTCCCGCATGATAAAACTGTTAGATAGGCATGTATATTATGTATCTTGCTATGTCCTCTGAGGACCTGATGATCTCCTCAGGTTTAGCGATGGCATGGAGTTAGCTCGTAGTTCTGGATGGCGGAGGATTTACGGTTCGTGTAGGATTCAGGTATCATTATTACGTCTGTTATCCTTTCGTGCTTTCTTACTTTATCATGTTTACTGATTCAGTTTAGACTCTTGTTACTTTCTTTAGAGTCTTATCGGACATATATGATAGTGGGCTGCAGACCACGACCCATAGTGTTTATTCATATTTCATATTCTTATTGTGGATTGAAATATAGATTTGTTTGCCATGAGTTGGCAGTATACCATAGCCTTGACAGTGTTTACGTATTCGAGTCGGGCTGGAGTTCGCCTGATGCGTAGCTGGGCTTGGACACGCTTCGTATTCGAAAAGCGGGTGCGGGTTGTGACACGATCTTCATTTGCAACGAATTTTGAGTCGTGCGAATAATGCTATCGTCCGAATGGATAATCTCCTCGACATTCAAATTCAAGTTCGATTATTATCCCTCGAATCATTCACAACATCAATTTCCTTAAACCCAAATTCGCTTATTGATCACCCGTCTATCTAAAATCATCGAGCAACATTTTTCTACAAATCATATCATTTCTTTCTAACTCAAATTATCTAGCAACATCCATCCCGATTCCTTAAAGTTATTCTTAAATATTTGAATCATTTTCATACACACTATCATCCGATCGTGCTAACTTTTCGTATACGATTCTTATCGACTTACTCGATCGAGTCATCCATTCGTACACCTCAACTTTTCTTCGATTTAGTTTTACCTATTCAATTATTTTTGCGTTTCATACTCGTGCAATCCTCAATCCTGTGCACATTTTGTGTACATCAATTTTTAGGTTGTTCGAATTAACTCGTCAAATCTCAAGACTACAACTTATTCTACGATACTCAATCTATGGCTTTGCATACACGCAACATTTGATGATAGACTCATCGATACCCCGCATACTCAATCGATCGATCGACATCCCTAAGGCTATCACATACACCACTCAAGGATGAATTTATTCAACAAATTCTTAACTTATCATTCGTTTCACAATCGACTTCTTCAAATTTTCTGTTCGAACGATTCCTTAAATTTCAAGCACGCTCATCTATATCGCACCGACGTTATCGTCGCTCGATAGCGCCCCTATCGATAGTCATCTCCTTTACTCAATTAAGTCCAAATCATTCTCGTCCGACACAATTCGAATCATGCACTCGACTTTTCTAAGGTCGACGCAACTTTGGTGTACATGCCCAGCCCGACTTAGCCAACCGTGCTTACGCGAACCATCTTTTGTTTTGTCAAAACTGTTCTCCTATGTTTTGTAAAATAGATAGACTTATTATATGGACATCCCGTGGGACATTTGAGAAAGAGCGCACCAAAGATATCAACTTTGCGGAAGCAACACTTCAGAGTTTACGAAACAACGGAGTTAAAGAATTCAATCGAAAATCCAAGGACGTAAAGCCGTGCTCTGATACCATTTTGTCACGGCCCGCTCCCATAGGAGCGATCGTCCTCACTAAGGTGTGATGCTGACGAGCCTAGATTATGCTAGTGCAAGACGGGTTCCATAACGGCCGATTACAACGGCTGCGACGGGGTCGTCGCACAGAAGTCCCAAACAGAGATATTGAATATGCCAGCAGAAATTTAGAACAAAACACAAGTCATTCAAAAGATGCATTTTATTGATATTAAAACAAGAATTACAATATGGCACAAGGCCAAGATTTACAAGTCACTCAAGCTCACTTTTCTCACATTACAAGTCACTCAACTCTCTCTCATCTCTCAGTACAAGTCTTGAACCAGCGGATGCTTCGGAAGGCGACGTCCGTACATTATGTTCCGTATAAGTCTTGATTCCATGCAGCCGCATGCCTCGAATTGCTAAGGAACTCCATGCCTCGACGCATCCAAGCGAGCTTCGTGCCACAAATTCTACCTGTGCCTGCACAAAAAAACTGTGTGGTAATCCATACTCAACTGTACTGGTGGAATGAGCTCCTCGCCCACCCATACAAAACCAACACGTTTGATTTACTTTGTGCAACTTAGTCCCTTTATTTTGTCTTTCTAGTCTTGCCTTAGAAATCAGTTTTAGGAGAGACGCCTTTGTTTTGTGTCTCTAGACCATCCCGTGCTTGCGACAATAATGTCAACTCAATAACGTTAACCTATCAAGTCGTGCTTGCCTTTTCGGCTATAATCAGAGATGTATCTACGCGATAGTACCTAATTTTCATACAACCGTGCTACCTCTTTGAGGCAGTGCCTCGCCACTTGCTGACTTACCTATACTTGTGTTATGACAGCACGGCCGTGCCTCATATATCGAGGTCGTGTCCAGCAACTCAACATAACTTCACCCAACTTGCCCTACGGCCCTTCTCGACTTAACTCGCAAGAGCCCAAGTCTAACTAATGCAACTCTATGCCAACGACTTAACACTCGATGCCACATCTCGTGCCGAAGCACGTCGCCTTCGTTGTAGCCAAAGCTTAGGCCCAGACATTATATTCTAACTGTGTACACTATCAACTCGACTCAATCCAAAGGCACTCACGTGGATTGCTGCCCGTGTCGACCCACCTATATGAATGGTCACTGGCATTAACTAGCCATCGTGGACATAGCCTGGCAAACGGGATCCTTGTACCGCAAGTAGCGATCTCCGATGCAAGTCCCCGAACTACCGGTTGCTTCATACCCAGATCGTCTATAATCTGTTCTTCCTAGGCCGAGTCAGTCCTGTGGCCCCGGGTTGCCGCTCGAAGAACCATCGCCCTTGTGGACAAGTCGTCCATGACCACACACCTATGCTAACTTCTAGACTTAACGTAATTGCATGGCCTAATCATCACCCCTCAGTTCTTTTGCTTTACTTCTTCTACTTTTCATACTTCTTTGCAGAGCCCAAACCAGGGTTGTCTCGGCGACTGACCTGCAGACCCGTCACATTTCTCTTGACAACTAACCATCGCTCAAACTTTCCATTGCAACTAACAATCGCTCAAACCTAACAGTCTTTCGAACTCAGAGAACGGCTACGACATAGCCTTTCCACTTAACTTGAACATAACATGTTCCTTAAGTGTCAACAGACCGTGGATAACTTCCCACTGAACCAACCATGGCTGGTTCCTTAAACCAACTCGTGTTCCACGCGATGCTATCGCCCAATTCATACCTTATATGATGGGTACTTGGAATGACTTAGGTCGACCGGCATAACTTTGCCTAACTTACTCAAGCCTACAACTTAACCCGAGGGACGAGCAAAGGCTATGCCAAGCCTTGCATCATGCAAGCGTGTATGCTTTATCGAGCATTTTTGCGGGCGACGCCTATGACTTAGGCTAATTCGTAGTTTTGTATCGAAGACCAACTTTCCTTCTTCCAAGCCACGGACGAAGGATCGAGTGTCATTTTCAAAGCACGCCGTGCACCAACTCTAAACCGACCGTTTTCTACGTTCTAACTCAAATCTGACCTGACTTGGTATTATTCCCTTAGCTCTCTGGATTCATCTCTTTTATTATCAAGCCTACTTGTGCATTTGAAAACTTTTATTTTATTAGTACGAAGGCCAAGCTGAGGCAAGTTCACCGAAGCTACCCACCTGAGCGAGGAGTCGCCTCTACTGAATGATATCTTCGAGTCGCAATTGCATGGCTAAGACTGAACGCCGTCGGCATTTCTATTCCTCCGATTGACTGAACGGGACGGGGCACTACATTGACTACCTAACGTTGATTACCACTTCAGGCGACCTCGGTCGATGTCCATCTTCTCTAATTCCAATAATGACTGCCCACTGTGATGTTGCCACCTACAGAGCATAACCTAACCCTAAGTTCAAGACCCCCTTCACATCTCTCTCATCTCACCTGTTAGATCTATATCCAATATCTTCGCATGATACACTCACCCATAATACAACGATAACCTTCAATCCCTACCATGGGACCAAAATCCAAGTGTCCAAATATAACCTCCCTCTATTCAACTAATTAAGTTATAAACATATTTGCTGTCTACTTCATATTATTCCATACCCATTTACGTTAATTTGCAACCCCGCTAGCCCCTTTACCTTTTTTTTCTAGTTTATTATGTTTTATTTTGTTTGTGATCAAATATGATGGCTATAATGTTAACAAAATAAAAAAGGGATAACAAAGAACATGAAATTTTTTGGGGCCTCCGCCCTACCCCAAGATGCTCAACTTTGAGTGGGACTATGAATATGCGTAGGTTCATGTTTGTTTTCGGTTTCTTCATGGATTTCTTTGATACATGATGCCTTCACCGTCTTGTATTTTTTACTTTTCAGGATTTCTCTGGTATCCAAAGCCCCAACCACTTCAAATATAGTTATAGAAATTTTTTGTCTTTTTTGGATGAGTCCTGGCCCACTTTAGATATTTCTTCTGAAATTTCTCGTTGTTTGAGCCTTGTTCCACTTTAAATATTTTCTTCCAAAAAGAATCCTTTCTTTACGAGCCCAATCCATTAAATATTTCTTTCGAGATTTTTTATCTTTTTGAGCGAGTCACAACCCACTTCAGATATTCTATTTCCAGATTTTCGTCTTTCTAAGCCTATTAAATAGTATTTTAATTATCTATTTTAGGTATTTACTCATTTGTATATTTTATATTTCTTGCTCGGATAGTAATGTTATTTCGTATATTTTTAGTTATATAAATGTTTGTCTAGAGTCCTAATAAAATTTATCTCGTTACACCAAAATACTCAACATAATACACGAGAAGATGTTACAAGTCACTTATGGAGCCGTCTAATATGTGAATTGCAATATTACTACATATGTCATGTTTTCAGGAATACTATTCCAAAATTAATCTTGTAAATTATGTAGTATTGTGTTATGTATAGTACATCATATAGGGATTATGTAATTCATGTGTTGGTATATAAAAAAAATATCAAGAATATAACAACCCATAATATAAATTTTCTAACTCGCCTAATCTTACAAAGTTATAATTTCAACTAAAAATTATACATAAACTAAGATAATTTAATAATCAAGTTGTTACATTTTTTTTGTTTTAGTCATGTAACAAAATAATAACTAAAATAATAAGAAAAAAAATGGTTTTGCTTACTTTTCATAAACTACCATCTACAAAAATTGGTCATATTTTATACTTAAATATGATCGTTTGGGTTTAGTTGGGTTGGATTTGGGTATGTTTATATCTGGTCATATTTGTGTCAGGTAGTTTGGTTAGGTTCGGATTCAAATTGAGCTTGGGTCAAGATTGGCTCAAGTCTAATTTTAGTTTAATCCAAATAGGTTGGGTTCTAGTCATGTTGGGTCCGAAGTACTTTTGAATATTCTGGAGGATAGTTCTACAATCGTAAAAATATTGTAATTTTTATTATGTTGGATTAAAGAATACCCACACACTACTGTAGGCGGGAATATAATGCCCAAGAGAACATTCAGTTCCAAAAAATGTATCCACGTATGCCAAAAACAATAATATATTTATATCCATACTCTCACCTACCAAACCAAACTTTTATTTATTGTATATATACAATCCTTTGATTACATGCAGATGCATGTATCATTTGCATCTTATTGACACAAACTGATCTTTTCCAATTTTCAAGGAAAAGAAAGAGTTTATAAAACTTAGCTCTTTGGGGAAAAAAACTTTAAAGCTTGCTGGTCCATTTTTATTTCTTTGACCATTGTTTTATTGTCTTTTACTTTTTTCAACACTGCTGACAATCTGGCATAATCCGACTTGAATTTCTATTTCATATCATATTTTTTTTAACTGTTGTAATTTGTCATGCGTGCCAAAGTACTGCCATCTGTGCCATTAGCAACCATATGTATGACATCAACCACCAGTTATCCGTCCTTTATTCTTTATAATAAAGCTTGGAAATGGCTCAAAATTGATCCGTCTATTTGTAAAGCATCCACCAATTTTAAAACAAAAATGCGTAAGATAATAATTCTGAAAATAATTTTCTATTGTGAAAATGAGAGAGGCAGAAATATTGTTAGTAGAATAAATTTGTTCCTAGGTTTTCTCATTGATAACATATATAAGAAGGAATGAGATAGAGGTTGTTGTGGATACGTATAAGGGCATCCAAATTTAGGTTTACCCAAATCACGACACTCTCCCTTGGATGTCCACTTTTATTATTGCTTCATTATCCATCTTTTGGAAAATTCATAGAAAGAAAAGTATACAATAATCTTCTTCAAGAATATGATTATTCTGGAACCAAGTGAGTGTGACTTACACTGCCTCGTTAAACACCTTCCGAAGGAAAAACTTAGTAGAAAAGAACCTCAACGGAGGAAAAATTATATGTGTAAACACATATTTCGAGATGTCTCCATGAGAATCTTCAGGATGCTCACGCTAAAATTATAAAAATTATATTTAATTTTTACATCAATATAAATTTTTTTAATACATTTGAATAGTACATCTCATTCCATTCTTTGTCTATACATTTTTATACATTGTCCTAATATCCTAACGAATACTTGTAGACTTATTGATTATTCCTGGAAGCTTGCAACTCCTCCTGATTATTGAACTGTTGAAATCATGGCCATATACATTCTCTGTTTGCTTAAGAATGATTGGATGAAATTGCCGCAATAATTTGTTTTAACTTTTTCTAAAATACCTGCGACATTATTTATAAAAGATATACCTTGTTTGTGATATCACCTTAAGAAGGATCAGATAATTATCCTGCATTTGTATATATCTCATTATATCAAAAATATGAATTAAATTAAGAATAATATGTCATTTCCAATGTCTATGTATAGATGCATATCAGCTGGCTCACAAAAAATATTGTGCTGAGTGAATGACGATAAAGAATTATATTTATGTTCTTCAAATATGGTACTTAAAGACCAGAACATGTTCTTTTATTTTTTCGATCGTAATAGATCCTACAGACCATATCATTATAAGTATAATACTCATATTAAATCTCTTCAGGGGATTTATCTATACAAGAGATTATCTCTTCAGGAGATTAATATTATCTTTTCTGGATATTCTCTCTTTAGGATATTAACATTCTCTCTTCGGGAGATTATCTCTTCAGAAGATTAATATTCTCTTCGGGATATTATAGTAGGTCACTAGAGATTTATTTCTTCTATAACAAGGCATTTTATCTTCCCCCTATCCCCCCCCCTGACGGGAATTTTGTCATACCAAAGTGAGCAGATTTTACGTTAAATGTCTCATATTGAAAATATTTAATAACCTTAGAAGATGAACGTATGATTTCCTTTACTATAATTCGCAAAACATAGAAGCCAAGATATATTACAATTTTCAATAATACTAATATGATCCATAAATCTAATAACGTAATTCAAAATAAAACTAGGTACTTATCATTCAGATATAATCTTCATGATTGATGATGTAGAAACAAATTTATCCTTGAGGTCAATGGTGTATGCTACAATTTGCTAAGAGATGATCACACAAATTAGTTTTGATAATTCTTATCAGCATTGTTTTTGGGGTGTCATATCGATCATGTCACAGTTTAAAAGTTATAGAATCATTCGACTTTTAGCTCACAATGGATCCTTAGGTCTCATCTTCGTTCCAAATTTCATAATTCTAGAATTTTTTTGATATTTAAAATTTCTCAAAAACAAAGCTTTATACTGTGTTCGTATTTTCACGTATTTGGTTTTGAATTTTGAATATTATATTTCATTTCCATATATGAGACAACCCTAAACCAGTAGAAGACCCATTGGTAATTGTTGTGGACCTGTACTAGGACCCGTGTATAGAATAGATTCATGACTCAGTTCATCCTTGGACCATTGGACCCTTGGTTTTCTTTGAGTGACTAAGATTGATGGAAGAGCCTCGGATTAGTGATTTGGCTTATCCAAGGGCCAAGATTTATTCTCCACCATATAATAGCCCCATATCTCTTTCTCCTCCCTCATTATCATGTTTTTCATTTCTCTTCATCAACCCAACTTAGACAAGTACACCTTGCCAAATAGAGAAGCCATTATTTTATTTTATTTTGATTTTTTTTGTAAATTTTAGTCTATATTATGCACCATTACATTCTCTACATGTTTAGTACCTTGTCTTTTCATATTTGATGGGTTTGGAGTAGTGTAAGTTTTTTAAATCAAGGGTTTTATAGACTTTTGTCGAAATAGTCTAACAAAACTTGTTATTTTCGACAACTATTTGTCCTATGTTGTAGGAAATTCAATTTCGTGCAGTTTTGGCTTTTGTTTCGCGAGATTTCGAGTTATTTTTAGAGATTTCATTTAAAGTTTTAGGGTTTTTGGAGCTTATCCTCGATTTTTTTCTGCTCTTTGGAGAAGATGACCCTCTATGCGTACAGGTGGCCATGCGACAAAATTGCTAAGTTGCCATAGAACCTACAGCATACCCCTGATAACATGTGCGCTAGGCGTGTATGTTTCCTATGCGCCTGGACTGAAAGCACATGCTTGTCTCGCTATGCACCTGTTGGTGCCATGCGCCTGTGGTTGCTCATGCGCCCGTTGGTTGCTATGCGTCTTAGTGTCATAGCCAGGTTGTTATGCACCTATTTACTCATGCACCTTTTTTTTATAAGACCTGACCACCTTATAAGCTCCTATGACCCCTATGTGCCTATTTGATGGATTTGCACCTTTGGTAATTTTTTGCCATGTGCCTATTTGTGCCATGCGTGCTTTTTGTCTGACTTATGCGTGTGCATATTTTATATGTGCATAATGTCTGACTTATTCGCTTGTTGTCCACTTTTGTCTGTTTTGATTTTTTTAATGATTTTGATTTCCTATCATAACGTGGTGATTTTTGTATAGTTTTAAAGTGTTGTATCCTTCACATATATGCCTAACACAAGTTTATATCCTTCACATGTGTGCTTAACCTACTGTATTTTGGCATCCGACAATCAAGTGAGCATTGTCCAATGTATCGTGTGTCGTGAAATATGATAAGTTCGCCAGTTATAACTCGTGAATAGCTCGTACTCAGGGTTCGTCATTCTAGGCCGATTCTCTAGTGTCTATAACTTGAGAATCGAGAAGAAAACTTGTAGGACAATTGACTAGTTAATTTCACCTAGTACATTGGGATGGGAGGATACTTTGCGCTATCGGTGACTTGTGTAGCTATGGGCACAAAAGTGGCAAGTATAACCCCGATTGGCGATTGTCCCTAACCACTATAGCTAGAGTATTGTTGGCACTATTGAGCATTTACTTTTCGAGTCACAAGGTGTGTCGGGTTGCGACACAGTCAGTTACTTGTTTATTTGATTATGTTGATATGTTAATTTGCTTCAACCAGTTATATGTTTCATATGCTAATTTGCCTGGATCAGTGATATGTTTGGTTGTATATGATGGGTTATTTTTTTTACTCATTCTCCATGGCTACATGTGCATCTGCAGCATAGGTGGTAGCAAATATCCTTAAATTGCATAAGTTAGTAACTAAGGCTTGTGATAACCCTAGCTAGTTGACAAGTAGTAAGTCATTAGAATGCTTGGTCATGTTATGTTGCATGACTTGTCCTTACGCTTGTACTTGCTTTCGTTCTAATGCATTGTCAGATTACAAAGTCCTGCTCGGATAACAGTCTGCAACCCGATCCTTCTTTGGTTTACGGATTATAGTCCTGCTCTAGAGTAGTTCTGATGCACTTTGACATCTCGTCTTCCTATCTTGTACTTTAGTGATTTTTGTGGCTATCTTTCAGTTATTTCTCTAGATGCGTGCATTGGTATAACATAAGTCTATACCTGTATTTATTATTTTACCGTATTTATCTATTTGCTATGGTTATGAGTTTGGTCTTTCACCTTGGGATTTCTTTGTGGTACCTGTTGCTTGGAGTTCTGACCCCATTGGTTTAGCCTGGCCAGGTTCCCCAGTTGGACCCAAGCATCTACTATCAATTATCTCGGATGGCTCGCACTCGAAGGATTGTGGCTCAGATTAGCGAGTGGATATCTTCGTCTTCAACTCCATATTGTACTTTCATTTTATGGTGTATTAGCCAAGGACATATTTTAGTCCTTGTATCTAGATTTTGTTTCCTCCCGTCTCTATATAGCATGTATGTATGTTCTGGACTGCGGCTAGTTGTATGTTTATGTAATTTTATTATACAATAGTTGATGTCTTTTATTCTGTCAGCTTTCATGATTATGTATGCTCTTGTGTTGGGGACGCCTTATCCATCGCATGTATGATCTCTTTACTGCTTTTTGTATTGAGATTGAGATAAGATTTGTCTGTTCTTAGGAATCGTCAGTGGCATGATAGAGTCCTCACACTTGTCTTCTAGACAATCGTGATTGCCGTACAACATTTTTATACCTTGTATGGGGTAGTTGGACATCTTCGTCTTTGTATTTCTCCAGTATTATGGGAGTGGGGCTTGATAAGGTTTTAGTGGTAGCCCATGCAGGGTCTATTTTAGAGATTTGTGGAAGATTCATCTTGTTAGAATCTTAAGCCTATGCAATTATCTTCATTTGTCTCCTCTTGCTTATTGCATCTCTCGAACCCTTGAAATATAAACATGCTTGACATATTTTTGCCCTGTTCTTGTCCATTATTGATACTTGTGTCCTTATCCTTTAGGGACATTCTACCTTTTCCTTTATCCGAGGATTTCATTGCTTTGTCTTTTCCTGTAGTTCAGTTGTTATGCCAACGTCAGATCCCATCTCCACAGAGTCAGGAGCCAACACCCTTCCAGGATTTGTTGGCAGCTTAGTTCACTCCACTTTAGATAATTCATCCATCACAGTCAGCCCTACTACCTCCCTCAGTTCCTTCTATGCAGCTAATAAAGACAGGCCAACATACTATATTCGAGACGATGAGAGGCATAATGGAGTTGCAGCAGCAATATAACCTTGTTATCTAATCGGGGTTTCATATTGCTAGAGCATAGTAGACAGTGCATGTAAGGGATATTCCAAGTCGAGGTTTTGTAGCCAGAGATAGTACTCGAGCACGAGCATCTAGGCAGGAGGACCACAACAACAATGCAGGATCGTAAGAGGTATCGTGCCCCATATCAGGTTCCTCATCTCAACATTCCTGGCCAGCACCAGCACGAAGTCATCCATTCCAGTGCCAGGTGATTTCAGTTGTATCTTCCTACTATAGAAAGGAAGTACACACCAGTGTAGCTTATCGGAGGGCCAACCATCTTTGTTTATTATGTGGAGCGCTAGTCTATATGATTCTATTTGTCCACGACTGCCAGCAGGAGCCCAATATGTACCTTTGACCCTAGAACCTGGGTTCCATTACCAGCAGTATCGGGTATGACTAGAATAATGTACCTACTGCAAAAAGACAGGACATCTTTGAACCGATTATTGGACAACGAGTGGATGATGTTTTCGATGTGCAATAAAGGGTCATTTAGTTAACACTTGCCCTTATTTCATATCCTAAGAAAGACTAGCTACACCCGATGTACCACCTCAGTTCCTTCAGTCGCTTTAGTTATCACCTCTTACAGTGATTGATCAGAGTGAGCTAGCACCAGCCGTACAGCCACCCGCACAGCGTGCAGTGACTGATCAGAGAGCTCAACCATCTAGAACCCAAAGGTAGGCAGCATAGAGCATAGTTGTATGCGTAGTCTCATGGGCAGTTCTATAATCCTGTTTAACATGAGGGTAGTTCCTCAGGAGTTGCAGGTACCATCTTTATAATCTCAGTTATGACTTTCAGTCATAGGACAAGTATTGGCAGTGTATATTGGGTTCTCGTCGGCGACCTTGTATTCTTCCTATATCTAGAGTGCAATGGTTAGCACGACTTATTCGGCGAGTGAAGGTGAGTTTTATGTCCCCCTCTTCTGCCTTCGTATCTTGTGATGTGGTAGTTATCACGTATCTTGGTTACGAAAGTACGTCATGGATTGGAGTCATGCCCTCGATTGAGTCATTGGTACTGACTTACATCGAGACTTGATCCTTGTCCATTTGAGAGTCAGTGTAGGCCAGCGAGAACGATCCCTACATAGCTGACCTAGGGGTATATATATCTATATTCCCCATTGTTCTTCATCTTTCCTTATGTATTGTATATGTATGTATGTATATATTTATTATTCTGCCATTACTTATTTTTGCTTTCATATTTTCTATCTACTTGATATGATTTATTTTCTGACAAGTGGCTTGTGATATTTTAAGCTTTCTAGTATATTTGTTCAACTCGACGAGCTTTAGTAAAATTTTAAGGACAAATTTTTTCCAAGTAAGGTGAAGTTGTCACGTTCATTCCCAAATTTTGTAATTCTAATTTTTTTTTATATTTAAAATTATGCTCATAAACAGAGCTTTATACTGTGTTTCATATTTTTGCGTATTTGGTTTTGAATTTTGACTATTGTATTTAATTTTCATATGTGAGACAACCCTGTACCTGGCAATTGCCACAGACCCGTACTAGGAGCCATGTGTAGAATAGATTCATGACTCAGTTTACCCTTGGACCATTGGATCTTTGATTTTTTTGAGTGACAAAGATTGTTAGGAGTGCCTCGGATTGGTGAATTGGCTTATCTAAGGGCCAATATTTATTCTTCACCATATATTAGCCCTCATATTTCTCTCTTCTCCCTCATTTTTATTTCTTTCTTCATTTCTCTCCATCAACCCAACTTAGGCAATTACACATTGCCCAATGGAGAAGCCCCAATTTTGTTTTGATTTCTGTTGCATATTTTAGTCTATATAATGAACCATTACATTCTCTACATGTTTGGTACCTTGTGTTTTCGAATTTAATAGGTGTTTTGGAGTATATCTAAGTTTTAAAATCTAGGGTTTTATATATTTTGTTTTGAAATGATCTATCAAAACTTGTTATTTTCGAAAGCACTTGTGTAACTTCTTAATTTTTTTTGATTAAATAAATTAGGATTTTGCAATTTTTGTGATTAAATAATTTTATTAAGAGCAACTTATAAATATTTTCATGTTATATAAATTTTTATACTAAGATAAGTTTTATATTTGTTTAGTTTTATTAGTGTAAATTAGAATATTAAATTGTAATTAAGTATTTATAATTAAGTAATTAGAAAATAAGTGATTAGTTATTAAGTATAGGCTAGAATGCATATAGATATTACATATATTGGGTTTTATGGCTTATGAGTAAATACCAATAAAGGGGATGTTAGAATACATATAGATATTATGTGTAGGTTAGAATACATATAGATATAACATTTAATACATATAGGATTTAATGGGTTTATGGCTTATAAGGGTTAGAATACATGTAGAATAGAATACATATAGGATTTTATTGTTTATTAGGGTTATAATACATTTAATATCGTATTAAGTGTATTACATAGGATTTTATGGTTTTATGTCTTATGAGGATTTTTATGGCTTATGAGTAAATGCCAATAAGTGATTAGTTATTAAGTGTAGGTTATATATATATATATAAAAAAAAAAAAAAAATATATATATATATATATATATATATATATATATATATATATATATATATATATATATATATATATATATATATATTTATATATATATATTTATATTTTTTTTATATTTATATATATATATATATATATATATATATATATATTTATATATATATATATATATATTTTTATATATATATATATTTTTTATATATATATTTATATATTTTATATATATATATATATTTTTTATATATATATATATTTATATATATATATATATATATATATATATATATATATATATTTATATATATATATTTATATATATATTTATATAAAATATATATATATATATATATATATATATATATATATATATATATATATAATACATATATATAATAATAATATATATAAAAAAAAGAAAAAAAAATATATATATATATATAATAATATATATATATATATATATATATATATATATATATATATATATATATATATATATATATATATATATATATATATATATATATATATAATATAACTCGATTGCTCGCGCTAGGGCTGCGTGAATTGCGGAGCGCTAGGGCTGTGCGATTTTGAATCTATGGTCTCTCCGGCGGGGGGCTCCGGCCCCCTGGCTCCGGCGCATCGGCGGGAGGCTCCGGCCTCCTTGTCATAGGCTCGTCGGCGGGTCTTCGCGCGGGAAGAGGCGGCCTTAGGGACGACCTGGATGCAGGGGAAGGGGGGGTCTCGTTCCTCAAGGGTCGGCGGGAGGTTCTGTCCTCCCTCGGCGACTTGGTCCGGTGGGGGGTTCCGACAACCCTGGCTCCGGCGCGTCGACGGGAGGCTCCGGCCTTCCTGTCACTGGATCGTCTGCAGGACTTCGCGCGGGCAGAGGCGACCTACGAATTGACCTGGATGCGGGGGGGGGAGGGGGGGGCTCGTCCCTCCTGGGTCGGTGGGAGGTTTCGGCCTCCCTCGGCGACTTGGCCCGGCGGGGGGATCCGGCCCCATTGGCACTGGTACTTCGGCGGGAGGTTCTGACCTTCGCGGCAAGGGTATGTCGGCGGGCCGTGAGTTGGGCGGCGGCGGCCATGGGGGTGACCTGGTTGTGTTGGGGGGCTTCGGCCACCTTGGTTTTGGCACGTCGGCGGGAGGCTCCGTCCTTCCTGGCAGTGACAAGTCGGCGGGAGGCTACGCCCTTCATGGCCTTCGTGAGGGCGGTGACGGCCTATGCGGTGACCCGTCTGCGGAAGGGGGGGGGGCTCTGCTGGTCTTGACGCGGAGGCAAGGCCACCGACGGTTCCATCGGGCACGACGACTTTGGCGACGGGGGCAGGAGGTGGGAAGAATGGCACGGTTAGTTATGCTGCAGCGGTGGTGGGGTGATCAGCACCGGGTTTGGCGGTTGGCTCTTCGAGGGTTTCATATCGTCCAGCTATTGCTGTTGACGGTCGGAAGGTGGCCATTTTTTCCTCGACGGATATGGAGGCCCTCGCAGGGCCTTGTCGTTTGGATCTTATCGGGAAGTTTGCTCGGCGGAGACTCCCGGCTGAGGCCATTAAGAAGGACTTTGCTTCGAGGGGATTCAGGGGTGTGATTGAAGTCAAGGCTATTGACGATCGTCACGTCCTCATCCGTCCTCATGAGGAGTGCGATTTTCTTCGACTTAGATCCAAGGACTGCTGGTTCGTGGATCGGGTCCCGATGGTGCTATTCAGGTCGTCGGTGGAATTTTCGCTGATAAGAGAGGATCCGCGTGTTCCAATATGGATTGCCTTCCCCGGGCTTCCATACTGCATGTTTGATACTAATGCGGTTCTTTCCATCGCATCTGGGCTTGGCACTCCGTTATTTACGGACCGGGCTACGGCTTCCTTCTCTCGGCCGGGGGTGGCCAGGGTATTGGTTGAAGTGGATGTTAGCAAACCACTTCAACAGGAGGTGCTCTTCCAACTTCCTGATGGGGTACGTTCGCAGCCGGTTGTTTATGAGCGGACTCCTCTCTTCTGTGTTTCTTGTGGCCATTATGGTCACGTTGAGAGTGCTTGTGGTCGACCCCAGGTGGAGACTTCTTCCGTGGGTGATGATGATAGACCGCCCAACCCCGACGTCTCTTCTCCAGGCGTTGTACGAGAGGAGGACGGCCAGGTGGGTGGCCATGGGCGTAGCAGGGGTCGTCGGCGAAGACGATCAAGGCGTGAGAAAGGGAAGGGGACACGGCAGGTGTGGAGGCGCGTTGAGGGGCGGGATGATAGCAGGGGGACCACGCAGCCTGGATTACGTGGGAGTAATGCTAATCGCACGAGTTTCGTTCCGCCATCCTGGCACGTGGGGGAGTCTTCTTTGGGCCAGCTGACTTTATGGTCGGATGTTGGGCGGCCCATACAGGGGGGGTCGTAGCGCTCCTGGTTCTAGTTTGGATGGGCAGATGGGGCCTGAGCGGGGAGTTGGTCCTATAGTTTTATCGGATCTTCCTATCATTATTCATAGCCAGCTGGGACAGGGAGTCATCGCGGCTGATTCTGATACTGAAGATCGTAGTTTGGTGGTATGGGAGGAGCCCGTCCACGATTCTTTACCCGACTGGGGTAATGATCCATCCCCGGGAGATGAGATGGTTTCATTGCCAGAGGTCAGACCTTCTACTTCTTTTTCCGAGGGACATGAAGATGGCTGGCATATGGTACCATTCAAGAAGGCGGCTGGTAGGCGGAGGAAGTTGATGGCACCCCAGTCGGATCGACTTCTTCGTTCACATGCTTCCCGGGTTAGGCGGGACCCCCAGAGGGTCCATGATTAAATTCTTTATTTGGAATGTTCGGGGGACGGTGAACAGATCGACTTTATGCCGTCTCAGGTCCTTGTGTCGGACCAACTCTATTCAGGTTCTTGCTATTATTGAACCCAAGGTGATATCCTCTAAGCTTCTTTCTTATCAACTGAGGTTGGGTTTTGATGCTAGCTTTTGCAATGATAAGGGCAATATTTGGTTGTTTTGCAAGTCGGGTCTTGGGGTCAATTGTTTTGATTCCTGTGATCAGGCTATCACGGTAAAGCTTTCTATGAGTTGTTTTTTGGATCCGGTGCGGTTGTCGGTTGTTCATGGTGCAGGGACACGACAGGGGAGGAGGCGTATGTGGAGGCATCTTCTGGACGTCCAAGCCAGGGATATTGGCTTGCCATGGGCGATGGACGGGGATTTCAATATTATTGCTTCTCCGAAGGAGAAATTTGGTAGACGACCTCCTGACACGAGGGCCATTGCAGATTTTCTCGACTTTCAGTTGACTGCCGGGCTCTCCGATGTTGGTTTCAGAGGTAGCATTTATACTTGGGTGAATGGTCAGTCGGGGGCTGATCGGCAGGGATCCCGTCTTGACAGGGTTCTCGCGACGGGCAGTTGGCTGGATGGTGTTCAGGTTTCTTGCGAGCATCTTAATCGGGCAGAATCGGATCATTCTCCTTTATTGATATCCTGCCAGCCAGCTTCCTCCCCTCAGCGTCGAGGCTTCCGTTTTTTTTGACTTTTGGACGTCTTATCCGAATTTTCTTATGGTTGTTGCTCGGACGTGGAATTCTTGCTGCCATTATGATGCGCTTGAGCGGTTGGGCATGCGATTGCAGACGACGGGACATGTTCTGGCTGGATAGAGCAGAGCTACTTTCGGTGACATTTTTCAGGAGGTACGTCAGGCCGAGGATGCTGCCTTGGCGGCGGAGCAGGATTATGAGCTTCATCCTTCGGAGGGGGAAAGGGCTTCATGGATGGAAGCCGTAGCCAGATTGAAGCAAAAGGTCCAAGTCGAGGAGTCTTTCTGGAAACAAAAAGCCAGATTGAGATGGGATCTAGAAGGGGATAAGAATACTCGATTCTTCCATGAGTGCACCAGGAGCATGCAAAGAAAGGCGGGTATTCAGAAAATTATTCGGGCTGATGGTTCCGAAACTGCCTCTATTGCGGAGGTGGCGACGGAGGCTTCAGTTTTCTTCTCTAAGCTGTTCAGGGCTGAGCCTATTTCAGATGAGGACGACTTTCTTGATGTCATCCCTAGCCTCATTTCTATAGAGGATAACTCTGAGCTTGTTCGTTGTCCGGATAGAGCGAAGTTTTGGAGAATGTTCGGGGGATGGATCCGGCTAGTGGCGCTGGACCTAATGGATTTTCTGGGAGATTCTTCTCATTTTGCTGGGATATTATCGCTGATGATGTGGAGGAAGCCATTGGTTTTTTTTTCTTGGGTGCACACCTTCCAGGTTCCATTTCTGATACTTTCTTATTTCTTATCCCCAAAGTCGAGCACCCGAGGAATCTCTCTGATTTTTGTCCTATTAGTCTCTGCAATTTCTGTAACAAGATTATTGCTTGCAGGTTGCGGGAATTTCTTCCCAAGATTATTTCTCCGGAGTAAAGTGCTTTTGTTAAGGGGAGAGAGATAGTTGACAATATCATCATTGCTCAGGACATGGTTGCTTCTATGAGGGAATCGAATCATGGTGGAAATGTTGTAATAAAGCTTGACATGCAGAAGGCCTATGACAGAGTCAATTGGCATTTCCTCCTGCGGGTTCTTCGGAGATTTGGCTTTAATGAGGTTTTCTGTGATCTTATTTATCGTCTTCTTGCGGACACCCGGTATGCGGTTCTTCTAAATGGCTCTCCTACTGATTTTTTCCCGGCATCTAGAGGGATCCGTCAGGGGGATCCTCTCTCCCCGGCCCTCTTCATTATTGCTACGGAGGTGCTTTCTCGGAACCTTAAGCTTCTTCAAGAATCAAATAAGAGATCTTTATTTCATACTCCTATTAGGGGACCGCGTATCTCGTATTTGGCATATGCAGATGATGTTCTTATATTTACTTCGGGGGATATTGCTGGATTGCATGCTCTTCAGCAGGTATTGCATTGGTATGAGGCTGTATCTGGTCAGAAGATTAATTATTCCAAATCTGTATTTTATACTGCGACCCCATTGGCTGAGGATCGTGCTCGGATTATTTCTACTCTTTTTGGATTTTGTACCGGTTCTCTGTCGTTTACTTATTTGGGCTGCCCGCTAACGTGAGGGAGACGGAACACGGGGATGTTTAGTTATTTGCTGGATAAAATCCGTTCGAAGCTGACGGGATGGCAGAACAAGATACTCTCTCCTAGGGGTAAGCTGGTTCTTATTAAGAATGTTCTCTCATCTATCCCTATGTATACATTGGCAGCATGTTGTCCACCCCGGGTCGTTCTTAGGGTGATTGAGAGAATGTTTGCGGCTTTCTTCTGGGGTAGCAAGGATGGGGTTGCTAAGAGGAGTTGGCTGGCATGGCGGTACGTTACTCGGACTAAGCCCGAGGGAGGCCTCGGGATCAAGTGTCTGAATGATATTATGGATGCCTTTTCTATGAAGTTATGGTGGAAGTTGCGGCATGGGAAGGGCCTTTGGGTGGAGCTCCTTAAATCGAAATATTTTCGTAAGTGCCATCCATGCGATGCGTTTATGACTTCCAAGTGCTCCCACATTTGGCGACGGATTTTGCGGGGGAAGAAATTGGCGGAACCGTTTATTTCTTTCAGACTTGGGAGTGGTGAGGGTTCAGCGAGGTGCGAAGCTTGGCTTCCGGGGGGACCTCGGTTGGGTAGCGTTGCTATTACGTCGGATGAGGGAGTGGCTTCTGGGACCAGGCACGGAATGGGGTGTAACACCCAGTTTTCCAGATGAGGGTAATTTTGAAATTTTATAATTATAATTATTATTTAATGATATTTATTTTATATTATGATTTTTAGTGATTTTTAAATTATTTTAAACTATTTAAATTTATGACTTGTGGTTTTGACGTTTTGCTAGTGAAACCCTATAGACTGTTTGACCTAGAGCCTAACCATGTGATTATGATATTTTAATGTCATTTTTGGCCTAAGAATATTTTTGCATTTGACCTCTTTGAATTATTTTGATATCATTTTATTATTTATGATATTGTTCTGGGGTTATTTGAGTCGGGTTCGAATTTCAACTCAATCCGACTTGAAACGGGGACCCGGGGGTAGTTTGACTCTAGTGGGACCCACATACTAGTTAGGCATGGCTCACATGATATTAAATTTAGTCCACATAGAAATATTTTAGTTAGAGGTTAGACTAATTATTATGGATAAGGTTAGTGTGATTAGAGACTTTAGAATGACTAATTTAGCCCCAACCAATTAGCCCTTTCCTAATACTCATAGAATAGGTTAGTGGGGGCATTTTGGACCTTAGCATAATAGGACAAATATCCCCATACGGCCAGCCACTTTGGGAGAGGATAGGCTCAAGTTCATTTCATTATTCTCATCCACACTCTCTCTCTTGTTCTTCCCCAAATTTCTAGAGAGCAATCCCTAGCAATTTCTCCACCAAATCCTTCCATTTTGCCACCAAATCTTCTTTTTTCCTTCTCCATTCTAGCCAAGGAGGAAGCTACCCAAGTTTGGGAGAATTCGGAGCTCATTCGTGTCCTTTTGGAATCTCTACGTGTCGGTGTCGCTCCGGGAAGGCTTTTCTTCGATTCGATCTACCGGGAGGTATAAATCTCTTCTCCTTTTCATTTCCTCATACATATAGGTCTATTTTGAAACCATAGAATGACCCCCATATGGTTGTATCTCCATTTGTGTCCATTTTGTGTCTATTTGGAGGTCATAGGAGTGTCCTTTGTGTTGTGGTTGTGTCCATGTGGAAAAATCCCAAATTTGGACACACTATGTGTTGTTGTTATGTATGAATGAATTATTACATGTTTAATCTCATATTTTTGTATTGGAGATGTGTTCTATAGTGTCTCATATATATATATATTAGTGTAGAGAGTGAGTTCTTGATATATTATGTTATATACTTGTGTTCTTTTGTCTCAAACTACCCAAATCCGTCATGATTTTTATCCACGTTTTTAATTTCAGCCCTAACTTAGAAATGTCATAACTTCTAGCTCAAAGCTCGGTTTAATCTCCTTTTTTTTGAAAAGAAGCGTATTGAAGTTAGCTTTCTAAAAACATGTATTATTAGGCCTAATTCTTTCTGTAACTTTCTGGAGAATTATTTGAGTGTCAGCTGTACGAAAGACAAACGCGTTCTCGGTGTTTTCGCGATTCCGGGAGTTTCCGAAAACGAAAACGCGATCCGTTTGAAGTTTCGGAAAGCTAACACATAGATCTATAACATACTTTAATCCTAGAATTTAATTCATGCTGAGATGGTACAGTATTGATTATTAGTAGGAGTTACTATTCGGCATATGCATTTTGTGCACCCATGTGTGTAATATAATGTTCTATTTGATTTTAACCAATGTTAATGTATATACATTATGTAATTAAATAGAGAATGCAAGCATGAGTAAATGTTTAAATAAATGATGTATGAGGTGTAAGTATCCTATCTAATGTAAGCATGTATAAGTATGGCTTGTAATGAATATGTAGGTTCCATAGTATGTAATGTATGGTGCATATAGTGGTGCAAGAGAATAAATGAATGATGAATGAATGCAAGCATGAATGTAATGTAATAATAGATGTAATATATGTAGCCTTGTTAGGAATAAAACTGGAATTTAGTTTTGTTTCACTAAATAAAAGATACATGAGAACTAATATATGTGAATGTTAACTTCCTATTGACACTTTGCTACACAACTGTCATGCCTCACTATCACTTCACACACAATGCACACTACACTATATAACCCTCACACCCTCACTCATTGCCACTCTCACTCACACATTGCCTAATACTCATTCCATGATAACACACATGTTCTTGTGCACTTTCATGACACACACACACACCCATGAACACATACACATGCTCTTCTCTCTCTCTCTCTCTCTCTCTCTCTCTCTCTCTATATATATATATATATATATATATATATATATATATATTTATACTATACATGGCTAAATGTGTTAATGTGGTAAAAAAAGTTTTCCTATAGTTATATATACATATATGTGATATAGGGCCTAGTGTTGAATTCTCTTTTCATGTACACCTCCATGTTTACACACACACACATAGCTTTACATGTTAGCTTCCTTTCTCTTATGTATAATATTGAATGTGATGGCTTATGTTTGGCTTGTATAGCCTTGTGATTGGTGTGTGATTGCTAGACTAGGCTTGGTTAGGCCAAGTAAGACTTATTAGACTTGTTGGGCTAGGATTTGACCTAGTTGACCTTGTTTGACTAGTCTAGTTGACTGGAGTTGACCAAGTGTTGACTTTAGTCTAGTTTGACCTAGACAGCATGCAGATGCATTGTAGATTATATTTATTATTTCCTGTGTACATCTTGACTTGTGTTGCTCTAACTAGGAGTCAGGTACCTCATCGCGGACAGTACATTTACTTCAGACATTCAGATACGAGGCGAGTACATTCTCTGACCGTTTCATACTTGTCTGGATTTATATTTTTGCTCTAGATTACTGTACTTGATGCTGACACGATCATTATCACGGATTGGTACTATACGGATCTTCTTCTGAGATGTTATCTCCTTGTATTCACTAAATACATATTGTGATGTGCGTTTCACTTACATGTTGTATTTATTGAATATCCATATCCTTGTATACTCCTTGTGCATATTGTACTCTCAGTATCACATGAGTCCCAGGGATAGACCATTGTACAACTATTGTATAACATTGTACATCTATTGTATAATATTGTACATCCACTGTATAACATTGTACATCCATTTTATAATATTGTACATCTATTATATAATGTTGTACATCTATTGTATAATATTATACACTATTGTGCAAGATAACGTAACTGGAGTAGATCCTTGTGTATTGATTTGGGAAGGGGGAGTAGAATTGGTTATGTAATCAAATCCTATTGTACAACATTGTATAACTATTGTATATGTCTATTGTACACCCACGTACAATGGAGTTACCATTGCATTTTCCTAGACCGTTTACATAACCATATTGTACTCTAAATCACAGTAGGCTTACAGTTCTTATTTATCATATTTAGATATTTCCTGTTATCAAATCTCTACTGTTTTTCATATACTTCTTACTTTCAGCGTTTCATGTACCTTACTCTATTGCATGCTTTATATTTCCTAACATGATATGAACTGCGTGAGATGTTTTGTGCTCGCTTCCGTCCTGACTAGACCTGTTGAAAATTTTAAGAGGATGATGAGACACCCTGCACCCTTACTTGGAGTTTGCCTAGTTGACACTCGCGACCTGGACCCCAGGGGAGGTTCAGGCAACTGCTGAGGACGATACCTTGCTTAGTATAGATAGTTTAGACTGTTTTCCTTTTATATTTAGTTGTTGTTCTTGATTCAGAGTTTATATATTGTAGAGATGTTGAGACTTGTATTTTATTTCTGTTGTACCTCGGTTGAGGATTTTCTTATCTATTTTATCGTGCCATATTCTATCTCTAGATTGTGATTGAGTTGTACCTCTGTATTGGCCTCCTTATGGAGAGCATTCATATTATGTTAGTTATAGTTCATGACCTAGAACAGCTTTCTACCGCCGACACTGCGGTGTAGGCTGGGCGTTGTTACGCTCTCGTACCCTCACAGTGGGTGCGGGTCGTGACACGTTTTTAGTGGTGGCCCATGCAGGTCGAGTTTATGTAGTGGTATTCGAAATAGAGTATCACTACAGCCTGCAGCAGTATTAGGATTATTTTTGGAGGTACTCAATCACATTAGGAAAAACTCTTAATCAGATTCCTTTTTGTCAAAAATTGTTGCTTATTGACTTCCCTTGAATATAAACTGTTCTCCTTTGAATTTTCGCTTCATTCTCAGAAATTGCTTCTTGTTTTGATCTGTCTTCATGATGGTTATGAAGACACGATCTCATCGCTTTGGTTCGGGGGATACTATCGCGAGGCTGGCCACCTCTTGTCCTGTTATCAGGGCCTCGAGACCGCAGCTCCTGTTGTGCCGACTCAGGTTGGCGTATCTGTTACATTAGAGGTGCACCTCTATCTGTACAGAGATTTTCTCCCGTTATTCTGATTTCTCTCAGCAACGGTGATTCATGCAGCATCAGCAGCAGACCAGGGGAAACTAGCAGGGCGAGCTATCGTCAGGCCAGTCGAGGATGCACAGACCGTTGGAGATCTTGCAGCAAGTTCCGTTTTTCTCAATTCCATTCCCACAATTGTCTTTTATAATTACCTTGAAATCCGATTCCATCTGTTCCTTGTTGATTGATTAATTTTGTCATGTTACTCTTTTGTTGTGTTTATTTTTTTTTCTTCTGAGAAAATCATATGGGCTAGGTCGCCTAAATCATGGGATCTAGAATCCTCGATAGTCATGTTAGTTGGCATAGTGAGGACATGTAGTCAGATTTCAGATGTATTTCTTGGGTATGGGAATTTAAGGTTTTTGCCGTCGCATGCGACTATACGAAAATTTTAAATACCATGAACCTAGAGGTACGTACCTTAGTCAAGGACTCTGTGATTATCGTAGCCTTGCTCACTAGCATAATGAAGACTCTGGACAACATGATTTTGGACAGACACATATGATTAGCAGATTGTATCTTGCGAAGGTTTAAAACATCATACCCTTTTTGTTGTTATAAATGACTTAGGAGTAGGGATATTTAGATTGTAGAGCTTGTTCATAGGTAGTTCCTTCATAGTATATAGATATGGTGACTTGTAGAGTGTCTGTACCCTAGAGGTGATAGTTAGCATTTGTGCTCGAATAGTAACCCATTGCAGATAATTTCCTGTTATTATGATACCAACCATTTACGTATAGGATGTTAGTATGCCATACAACCTTGATGATTATTTATTGTTTTCCTTTACCCTTCCAGTAAGGCACCCAGTAACCAGAGCCTGCCCTTGAGCATAGTTGTAGTTTCACCTAGGACTAAGAGGTCTATATATATAGATGATATACTTAGGATATATGTGATGGGTTGTTGTTCTTGAGCATATATATATATGTGGTATTTGGGATTGGTGTGCTTAGCTTGTGGGTAATTAGTTATGGGTGACTTGATAGGATTTGGAAGTTAAGAGCTTGTCTATTATAGAGTTTTCTTTGCTAATCCCTAGTTGCCAACACTAGGTAGCTAGCATAGGTAAAAGTCCTAAGAAGTTGACCAGCTGATGACCAAGTACTAGGATGTTGAGGAAATTGACTAGTGATTGACCCTTGTCTATGTTCGGCCTAGAAAAGGGTGCGATCATCTTAATTTCGAGGACGAAATTTTTTATAAGGTGGGTAGGATTGTAACACCCAGTTTTCCAGATGAGGGTAATTTTGAAATTTTATAATTATAATTATTATTTAATGATATTTATTTTATATTATGATTTTTAGTGATTTTTAAATTATTTTAAACTATTTAAATTTATGACTTGTGGTTTTGACGTTTTGCTAGTGAAACCCTATAGACTGTTTGACCTAGAGCCTAACCATGTGATTATGATATTTTAATGTCATTTTTGGCCTAAGGATATTTTTGTATTTGACCTCTTTGAATTATTTTTATATCATTTTATTATTTATGATATTGTTTTGGAGTTATTTGAGTCGGGTTCGAATTTCAACTCAATCCGACTTAAAACGGGGACCCGGGGGTAGTTTGACTCTAGTGGAACCCACACACTAGTTAGGCATGGCCCACATGATATTAAATTTAGTCCACATGATAGAAATATTTTAGTTAGAGGTTAGACTAATTATTATGGATAAGGTTAGTATGATTAGAGACTTTAGAATGACTAATTTAGCCCCAACCAATTAGCCCTTTCCTAATACTCATAGAATATGATAGTGGGGGCATTTTGGACCTTAGCATAATAGGACAAATAGCCCCATATGGCCAGCCACTTTGGGGGAGGATAGGCTCAAGTTCATTTCATTATTCTCATCCACACTCTCTCTCTTGTTCTTCCCCAAATTTCTAGAGAGCAATCCCTAACAATTTCTCCACCAAATTCTTCCATTTTGCCACCAAATATTCTTCTTTCCTTCTCCATTCTAGCCAAGGAGGAAGCTACCCAAGTTTGGGAGGATTCGGAGCTCGTTCGTGTCCTTTTGGAATCTCTACGTGTCGGTGTCGCTCCGGGAAGGCTTTTCTTCGATTCGATCTACCGGGAGGTATAAATCCCTTCTCCTTTTCATTTCATCATACATATAGGTCTATTTTGAACCCATAGAAATGACCCCCATGGTTGTATCTCCATTTGTGTCCATTTTGTGTCTATTTGGAGGTCATAGGAGTGTCCTTTGTGTTGTGGTTGTGTCCATGTGGAAAAATCCCAAATTTGGACACACTATGTGTTGTTGTTATGTATGAATGAATTATTACATGTTTAATCTCATATTTTTGTATTGGAGATGTGTTTTATAGTGTCTCATATATATATATTAGTGTAGAGAGTGAGTTCTTGATATATTATGTTATATACTTGTGTTCTTTTGTCTCAAACTACCCAAATCCGTCATGATTTTTATCCACGTTTTTATTTTCAGCCCTAAATTAGAAATGTCATAACTTCTAGCTCAAAGCTCGGTTTAATCTCCCGTTTTTTTTAAAAGAAGCGTATTGAAGTTAGCTTTCCAAAAACATGTATTATTAGGCCTAATTCTTTCTTTAACTTTCTGGAGAATTATTTGAGTGTCAGCTGTACGAAAGACAAACGCGTTCTCGGTGTTTTTGCGATTCCGGGAGTTTCCGAAAACGAAAACGCGATCCGTTTGAAGTTTCGGAAAGCTAACACATAGATCTATAACATACTTTAATCCTAAATTTTAATTCATGCTGAGATGGTACAATATTGATTATTAGTAGGCGTTACTATTCGGCATATGCATTTTGTGCACCCTTGTGTGTAATATAATGTTCTATTTGATTTTAACCAATGTTAATGTATATACATTATGTAATTAAATAGAGAATGCAAGCATGAGTAAATGTTTAAATAAATGATGTATGAGGTGTAAGTATCCTTTCTAATGTAAGCATGTATAAGTATGGCTTGTAATGAATATGTAGGTTCCATAGTATGTAATGTATGGTGCATATAGTGGTGCAAGAGAATAAATGAATGATGAATGAATGCAAGCATGAATGTAATGTAATAATAGATGTAATATATGTAGCCTTGTTAGGAATAAAACTGGAATTTAGTTTTGTTTCACTAAATAAGAGATACATGAGAACTAATATATGTGAATGTTAACTTCCTATTGACACTTTGCTACACAATTGTCATACCTCACTATCACTCCACACACAATGCACATTACACTATATAACCCTCACACCCTCACTCATTTACACTCTCACTCACACATTGCCTAATACTCATTCCATGATAACACACATGTTCTTGTGCACTTTCATGACACACACACACCCATGAACACATACACATGCTCTTCTCTCTCTCTCTCTCTCTCTCTCTATATATATATATATATATATATATATATATATATATATATATACTATACATGGCTAAATGTGTTAATGTGGTAAATAGAGTTTTTCTATAGTTATATATACATATATGTGATATAGGACCTAGTGTTGAATTCTCTTTTCATGTACACCTTCATGTTCACACACACACATAGCTTTACATGTTAGCTTCCTTTCTCTTATGTATAATATTGATTGTGATGGCTTGTGTTTGGCTTGTATAGCCTTGTGATTGGTGTGTGATTGCTAGACTAGGCTTGGTTAGGCCAAGTGAGACTTATTAGACTTGTTGGGCTAGGATTTGACCTAGTTGACCTAGTTTGACTAGTCTAGTTGACTGGAGTTGACCAAGTATTGACTTTAGTCTAGTTTGACCTAGACAGCATGCAGATGCATTGTAGATTATATTTATCATTTTCTGTGTACATCTTGACTTGTGTTGCTCTAACTAGGAGTCAGGTACCTCATCTCGGATAGTACATTTACTTCAGACATTCAGATACGAGGCGAGTACATTCTCTGACTGTTTCATACTTGTCTGGATTTATATTTTTGCTCTAGATTACTGTACTTGATGCTGACACGATCATTATCACAGATTGGTACTATACGAATCTTCTTCTGAGATGTTATCTCCTTGTATTCACTAAATATATATTGTGATGTGCGTTTCACTTACATATTGTATTTATTGAATACCCATATCCTTGTATACTCCTTGTGCATACTGTACTCTCAGTATCACATGAGTCCCAGGGATAGACCATTGTACAACTATTGTATAACATTGTACATCTATTGTATAATATTGTATGACATTGTACATCCATTGTATAACATTGTACATCTATTGTATAATATTGTACATCTATTGTATAATATTGTACACTATTGTGCAAGATAACGTAACCGGAGTAGATCCTTGTGTATTGATTTGGGGAGGGGGAGTAGAATTGGTTATGTAATCAAATCCTATTGTACAACATTGTATAACTATTGTATATGTCTATTGTACACCTACGTACAATGGAGTTACCATTGCATTTTCCTAGACCGTTTACATAACCATATTGTACTCTAAATCACAGTAGGCTTACAGTTCTTATTTATCATATTTAGATATTTCCTGTTATCAAATCTCTACTATTTTTTATATACTTCTTACTTTCAGCATTTTATGTACCTTACTCTATTACATGCTTTATATTTCCTAACATGATATGAACTGCGTGAGATATTTTGTGTCCGCTCCCGTCCTGACTGGACCTGTTGAAAATTTTACAGAGGATGATGAGACACCCTGCACCCTTACTTGGAGTTTGCCTAGTTGACACCCGCGACCTGGACCCCAGGGGAGGTTCAGGCAGCTGCTGAGGACGATACCTTGCTTAGTATAGATAGTTTAGACTGTTTTCCTTTTATATTTAGTTGTTGTTCTTGATTCAGAGTTTGTATATTGTAGAGATGTTGAGACTTGTATTTTATTTCTGTTGTACCTCGGTTGAGGATTCTCTTATCTATTTTATCGTACCATATTCTATCTCTAGATTGTGATTGAGTTGTACCTCTGTATTGGCCTCCTTATGGAGAGCTTTCATATTATGTTAGTTATAGTTCATGACCTAGAACAGCGTTCTACCGCCGACACTGCGGCGTAGGCTGGGCGTTGTTATGCTCTCGTACCCTCACAGTGGGTGCGGGTCGTGACATGGGGAGACGGACTCGGGGGCGACGGTGAACCCAGGGGATGGAGCCGGGTGCATTCGGCCAGGCGGATCACTTTCCGTCCAGCATGAGGGACCGATGTGGGGGGGAGAGTGTTGATTTGACGGCGTCGCAGCGTCAGGTGCTCCCCGCGGTACGAGTTTCGTTGGATGGTGGCACAGGGGAGCTTCGGAGGTCGGCCAAATTGGCCGGGAGGAGGGTGCTTCTTCCTCATCGACCGGTGACTGTGAGGGTCCTATCGGATAGGGGGAGGAAGATCCGAGATTCTAGGGCGAGGAACTCGGACAATGGTGGTCCGGCTATCCATTCGTTTTGGACAGACACTGGATGGGATTTGCCTAGGTTCTTGGAGCAGTTTGGGGTCGAGGCAGCGAGACGGCTCAGAATGGCTAATCTGTCTTGTTCTTTGGTTCCTGATTCATTGGTATGGGGTGAGCGGCAAGGATCTTTCTCGCTGGCCTCGGCATGGAGGTGTTGTCGGATCTCCCACCCTACATCATCGTTATTTTCTAATATATGGGGCAAGTGTATTCCGACGAAGTAGAGTATTCTGATGTGGCGGGTTTGTCACAACCGGCTACCCACTGATGACAACATTCAAAAGATTGGAATCCATCTGGCTTCCAGGTGTCATTGCTGTCAGGACGGGCATGGGGAGACCCTTTAGCATATTTTCTTCCTCGGGGATCATGCTATGACGGTTTGGTCTGTCTTTCGGGGTTTCTTCAAGGCACGGATGCATAGAGATTTTTTACCTTTTCTTCAAAGGTGGTGACGGGGTCAGGGCAGTCACCATAGGAGATCTTTGGCCGGGGCGATCATTTGGGTGCTTTGGAAGAACCGAAACAAGCATCGCTACGAGGGGAGAAGTGCTGGTTCAGATTTCTTGGTTCGGGAGGTAAAGCGGCAGTTTCGGAAGTCGTTATCGGGCTGACATCATCTTCAGACTATTCCGTATTGGACTTTAGAGTAGTATTTTTCTTATATTTCCTTTCTTTTTGCCTGTTACCATGAGGTCGGATGTACTCATTACCCTCTTTTTTCAATAAAGGTAACGGTTTGTTCAAAAAAATAAAAAAATAATATATATATATATATATATATATATATATATATATATATATTTATATATATATATATATATATATATATATATATATTTTTTTAAAACCAAAACCCCCTCCATTTATTGAAGACGGCCCCAAAAGCCGCAACCAAAGACCGATTACAAGGCGCAAAATGTTAAAGCCTGTACAGGTATACCAAAAAATGAGAGGGAGAGGGAGAGGGCGATGCAGATGCCAGGGGCTAAGGGGTAGCACCGACCGAAATGCAGATGGACTGTGGGAGCACAGGGCGCTACGCTTACGACATTGTCTGGAAATCTCCCGAATGAGCTGGTTCGCCAGTATTGGAGACCTTCATATCTCGTTTTGTTACGATTCTTCCAAATGACCCAGGTGGCAGCCGCTGCGACGATCTGGTGGCCGTGGAAAGCAGAAAACCAGGAAGCCAAAAGATCGTGGAAGCGTCCGCCGCTCTGTCCCAAGCAGAAGAGCAGGTTCAGGGTCGTCCACGTCCTGTCCGACAGCTCCCCCTGACAGAATATGTGTTCAATGGTCTCCGTCTGGCGGTCGGAACAGCAGGAGCAAGCTGAGGCTAAGCTGATCCCGATGGTGTTAAGGATGTCATCTATCGGCAACTTCTTTCTGAGGACTCTCCATAATAGGAAGGACCATTTTTTGGGGATGCAGGAATGCCAGTAGTGGGCCATGGGTAGGAGCGGCCTACCGTTGCCCCTGGTTGCGGTTCTCGCCGACCTAACAGAAAAAGCTCCCGACGTCTCGAGGATCCAACATAGCACATCCGCCCCGCCACCTATGCGTAACCCTTGCTCGCGGATGCTGTCCGCCGCTTCGTTACCAGACCAATCCTGAATCTGGTCCCAATTCCAGTCGTCGGTGGGGGAATCCCACAGGTCCCTGATCCTACATTCTCTCGGGGTCTCCGTAAGGCTCGGGATCATGTTGTCTCCCACCCATCGCTCTAGAAATGGGTACGAATCTCCAGCGCCCAGCTGGAATCTCAACGCTGGCTCGGCAAGGTCGCGACCAGTAAGGATGCGATGCCAAGCCGCTGAGGATCTGCTATTGGAAATTGCCATCGAGGGGTGGATGTGTTTGAAGTATTTGGCTTTCAAAAACCTACTCCATAAATTGTTGCTCGTGCGAAGGTTCCACCACAGTTTCATCGAGAAGGCTTTAACAATATGAGAGAGTTTGGAGAATTCCAGACCCTCCTCGCCAGTCGGGAGAGCCATAGAGTCCCAGCTGGCCCAGTAGTATTTATCGTGGCCATTGCTATGCCCCCAAAAGAATTTGTAAAAGATCTGTTCGATCGAGGACAGAACCTTGATGGGCGGCGAGCACGCAGCTAGGGTGTGGATGGGGATGGAGAAAAGTACGTGATTAATGAGGATCATCTTGCCGCCTGGAGATAAAGTGGCATTATGCCACCCTTCCAGTTTCTTCCTGATTCTGGCGATCAAGCCCTCGAAGATGCTGATGTTGGACTTCCCGTACACTAAGGGACACCCTAGATAGGTGAACGGGGGCCTAGCAACCGTAAAGGATGTGAGGTTGGAGAGGTTGTCAGCGTGCTCTCTGTTGGTGTTGTGGTGGGCGTAGATAACACTCTTGGAATGATTGATCTTCTGGCCGGAACATCTGGAGTACCTCATGAGGGTATTGTGAACCACCTCTACTGCGCCTTCATTCCCGGAGGAAAAGATGAGTAAGTCGTCAGCGAAAGCCAGGTGGGTGATAATAGGGCATCCACTGGATGTATGATAGTGCTGGAAGTTGGGGGTGTTGACCATGTTGTTAAGGTTCTTACTCAGGGCGTCTGCTGCAATGATGAACACTGTAGAGGATAGGGGGTCTCCCTGTCTTACCCCTCGATGGGATTTAAAAAAACTCTCAGCGTGGCCATTGATGACCGTGGAGAACCACGAGTTGCTAATGGATCTCCAGACAATATTGGTCCAAGATTCCGAGAATCCGAATGCTCTGAAAACCAAGATCATGAATTGTCAATCCAGCCTGTCATAAGCTTTCTCTATGTCGATTTTAACGGCTATATTGCCTCCCCTAACAGGGAATTTCATGCAAGTGATTAGTTCTTGTGCCAGCATGATATTGTCCGGGATGTTCCTTCCGCGAACGAACCCGCTTTGCTCCTCCGAGACGATCTTGGAAAGAAGACCAGCCATTCTGGTAGCAATAACCTTGGATATGATCTTGTTAGTGAAGTTGCACAGACTAATGGGACGAAAGTCACGAAATGACTCCGGATTATCTTTTTTAGGGATAAGGATTAGGTTGGCGCTCGAGATGGCTTTGGGATATATATCTCCTTCAAAGAAGGCGATAGCCGCTTCGATGATGTCATGCTTGATGATTTCCCAGCAAGTACAAAAAAATACTCCCGAAAATCTGTCCGGGCCTGGCGCGCTATGCTCGTTGAGGGCCCATACCGCGTCCTTGACCTCCTAAGCTGGGGGAGGGCGGTTCAACTGGGTATTGTCTGTGTCATTAATGAGGCGGGGGATTTGATCAAGGAAGGATCTGTCTTTGTGAACAGTTTCTTTGGAGAATAGTTTGGAATAAAATTCTGTTGCTGCCTCTTGGATTCTCTTCTGGTCGGTAATGATGTTACCATTGTCATCGGTGGTCCTGTGTATTGAGAGCTTCTGCCTGCGCCCGTTCACGCAAGCATGAAAGTACTTCGAGTTTTTATCCCACTCGCTGTCCCATTTCAGCCTCGCTTTCTGCTTCCAAAAGTCGGTCTCCACTTTGATTCTAAATTTAAGCATGGCCTTAGTGAGGTTGAGGGCTCTTCTAGCCTCAAGCGAGCTGTTCGTGACGACCAGGGCTTCGATGCGGGTCACGTCGTCCTCGGCTACACGAACGGCTTGAAAGATGTCTCCGTAGGCGAGCTTGCTCCAAGCTGACAGGGCTTTCCTGGTGGCTTTAAGTTTGTTGCTCACCCGGATAAGGGGGTTGGGGGAGTCCTCGCGGTTCTAAGCTTCCGCCACGATGCCCATGAACTGTGGGTGCCCGGTCTAGAGGTCGAGGAATTGGAAATTCTTTTTGGATGAAGAAGTCTTGTTATTAATCTCAACCAGCAAGGGGTTGTGGTCAGATTCTATGGAGTTGAGGTGGGACAGGTTGGTGTTGATCCCCATATCGTGCCAGAAGGCGTTCGTGAGGGTCCTATCAAGTCTAGAGTATTGACGGCGGTCGCCGTCCTACATGTTGCACCAGGTGAATGCATTGCCAGTGAACTGGAGGGAGGATAAGTGGGCATCGAAGATGAAGTTGTTGAAGTCAAGCATGGACGTGGTGGGTGGGGGTCGACCTCCAGTTTTTTCTGCGCTGCATGTGATCGCATTAAAGTCCCCAATGCAAAGCCAAGGGGAGTTGGTGTGAAGGTGATGGATGTCGAGGAGGTCGATCCAGAGTTGTTTCCTCTCCGTTATTTTGCAGCTGCCGTAGACTGCTGAAAGGATAGAGCGATTGGAGAGTCTAGGGTGGTGGAGCCAACAGGAGAGGGCCTGCCAGGAGTCTTGGATGACGTCCAATTTGACGTCCTTCGTGCCGAGGATCTAAATATTATGTTTGCCAGCTAAGGTCGTGGGAAGGCCTAGTTGCAGTTGGATGGACTTTAATATTTTAGCGGAGATTTTGGGTTCGATGATGATGAGGATATCTATCTTGTGAATTTTTTGCAGGTTGGTTATTTTTCTTAACGTCGGTTTGTTAGCCAGACCGCGGACGTTCCAAGATAGGATGTTAAGCATTAAGGGGATTTTTGGGGGAGGTTTTGTTCCGCTTGGCGGCGGATCTGGTTTGGATGGTGGCGATTTCGGAGGGTCCGTGGATGGTGATGGCCTTTCTCGATATAGAAGGTCCTACTTCAGTTGAGGGAGGGGGGTCAAGATTTGGTTGCTCTATCGTGGCCGGTAGGCGACTGATCGATTCCCCAGCAGAGTCAAGGGTGGGGTTCTCTGGTAGGATGGATATGGAGTCGCAGGTGCTCTCTCTCAGGAGAGTGGATTGCTGAAGAGGGAAACCCGCGGCTAGGACTTAGAGCCCTCTCCGAACAGGGTCTGGACCTAGCATAGCTAGGGCCTCAACCACAGGATATTCGGTAGAAATGGGTTGACTAGCTTCGTTAACGTCGACGGGCGGTTCCTCGCCTTCCGGTGAAGGGGGCATTTCAATGAGTGCTCGAACAGCTGGTGGAGCAGATGTCTCCACCGGGGCTTCTGCATCCACCGATTCAAGAGCTTCGAACTGATTGGATAGGGTGAGGTCTTGGTCGCTGTTGGGAATCAATGCTTTGCTAAGAGATTCACTTCTGTCGGACTTCTCGTCCCCGGATCCGAATCGAGTGTGCGAATTTGGACGAGGGAGGATGGGTGGCAAGGGGATCCTCTCCTCAGTTGGCTTGCTGACCTTTCTGGGTGGTTTCTTCTTTAGTTCTGGATAAAGTCGGTGGCAGTGTTTTGGGAGGTGACCTCTTAAGTGGCAGTGGTTACAGAATAGGATGTGGTTATCGTAGAGAATTTGTTGGGTGTGGGTCCGGTTGCCCAGCTCGATGTTGATGAAATTGGGTGGTTCGGTGGTGAGGTCTAATTCCACGCAAATTTTGGCATAGTGGGCTTTGGTGAGGTTGCTGGTTTCAGGGGCCAATGCCACTAACGTGCCGAAGGAGCTGGCGATACGCCTGAGGGCTACTGGGACGAAGCAGATGAGGGGTAGATTAGGCAAGGTGATCCAGGCGACGACTGTCGCTGAGTCTTCTTTGGTACTAAAGCTAGCTGACCACTTGATGATCTTCATCTGGTGTGCATCAATCCTGCACGTGCTTTTAGACCAGACAGTCTTATGGTCTGATTCAGAGGAGAGGTGTAGGAGAATGTATTTGGGATCGAGGGGAGCAACGCGGTACTCCGCTGAGAGTCTCCAGCTGGCAATCGTCTCCTGCACCCGGGAGAGCTAGGGGCAACCGGATGAAAATATGAGGATAAACGTGTGAGGGAATGAGATTGATAGAGATGAAATCTCCTTGTCGGTGAACGGAACCGAGGTCACCGGTGAGTCCTGAGAGAATTCGATATCCGAGAGATTGATGTCAGGGACGAGAGGGGCTCTGGCTGGCGCCAGATCTGGTCGCAGCTTGTCTGCGAAAGTCGATGGTGGGG
The DNA here is from genome assembly GCA_029216955.1 of Iris pallida. NCBI lineage: Eukaryota > Viridiplantae > Streptophyta > Magnoliopsida > Asparagales > Iridaceae > Iris > Iris pallida. The sequence continues at coordinate 8,609,823 of JANAVB010040019.1, forward strand.
GGGCTGCCAGAGCAAGGGACGGGGGACAATCACTAGCCGAGAGGGGAACAGTAGAGGAGGGTATCCGCTCGGGGCAGAGCGGGTTGGCTGCGGGGGGTGACTGGGGGATGCACGGAGGCTGGGAGGTGGGCGGAAGGGGCCACCCAGGAAAGGTGCGAGACTCGCTCGCAGAGAGCGGAGCCACCGCCTGGCCAACGGTGGCGATCGAAATGACCACCGCAGGGGAGCCGAGCTCGGGGGAGCCGAGAACAAGAGGTGGGGGGAGGGCACCAAAGGGGGCGGCTGGGGGATCTGCTAAGAGGCTGGATGAGGGGCAGGAGAGGGGGGATAGGAGGGGTGGGACGAGGCAAGATGAAGGGGAGGCGGGGAGGGAGGATCGGCGAGCAAATAAGGCCGGGAGGGGGGGGATGGGCGTGGGACACTGTGGAAGGGATGAGGGAAGAAAGGGCGTAGAGGGAGTGCTGGTCAGCGATAGGAGGAAAGGGGCAGGGTCCGCTGGAAAGAGATGGGAGCAAGGAGTGGGCGTAAGCGCGGAAGAATGGGGGGATCCTGGGCGTAAAAAGATGAACGAGTAAGGAAGGGAACCTGGGCGTAAAAAGATGAAAGGTACAAAGAGGAATTCTGAGCGTAAAATGAAGATGGGGGAACTGATGTGGGCCCGGCAACATGAGAGGGAGAAAGCGGATGGGCGTACGCTAGCTGCTGAGCGGGCTGGGCGTGCGAGGCACGAGGGGAGACCGGGTAGGCCCCACTAGAGACCAGGGACGTACTGCTGTGTGCGAAAAAGCCAAAAAAATGGTGGGGCCCGCCGGATGAACCCATCGTAGTGGGCAAATCTCTAGCAGAAGCGTAAAGGTGTAGGCTATCCACGCTGGGTACGGGAGCCGACCCGCCCACGTGGTGCTCCACAGGAGCGACTCCCGAGCCTGCACTGCAGGAGTGATCTACTACCGAGGAGGAAAAGTCTCCCGAGCCTGCGCAGCAGGAGGGTGCTACTCCCGAGGGGAAAGCAACTCCGTTCGAAAATCGAACGCGAGCGAGAAGGGGCGGAAGGGCTGGGGGGCCTCCCGGTCGTGCATCGCAGGAGGAGGACCCTCCCGAGGGCGGGACTGCTCCGAACAAAATAGACGAGGCTGGAAGAGAAGGGAGGGCGGGAGGGGGCTGAAGATGGTGCTGGAGACGGGCGGCGGGGGTGGGATTTGGAAGTCCAGCCGCGGGTTCGGAGGCGAAGGAGGCGGGGGAAGGCGAGGGGGATGAGACCGAGAGGGGGGCAGCGAGAGGAGAGGGGCTGTAAGCTAGGGATCTCGGCTGCCTGGGCTGAGGGGAGAAGATGGGGAGGGAGGGCGGCGCCTGGTAAGGAGGATGGGAGAGGATCGTAGGGGTGGAGGAAGGGCAGCGTAGAGACGCCGGTCAGCTCTACGCACTCGTCTGGCCAAGGCTTGGCCATCAACAAGCACCGAACGCCGGGGGAGAGCATGAGAGTGGAAGCCCTAGGGCTTCCCAGGGAGAGAGGGAGGGGGAGCTCTGGAAGGGGAAGCATCTTTTTCTATATATTATAATATTATATATATATATATAATATAATATATATATATAAAATAATATATATATGTATATAATGTATTATATATATATATATATATATATATTATATATATTATTATATAATATATTATATATATATATATATATTATAATATAGATATATTATTTTACATTTAATACATACAATATATATATTATCAAAATATATTAATATATATATAATATATATATATATAAAATTTAAAAAAAAAAATAAATATATTATATATAATATATATATATATAAAATTTAAAAAAAAATAAAATATATATATATATATATATAGATATTATATATATATATATATATATAATATATATATATATATATATTATAACATTTAATACATGCATGCAAGCATATCTATTTAATAGGACCAACCTACCTGTTTTTCCTGGCTTACCTATATAAACGTACATACGTGCAAATCAATCCAGTAGCTTTTTCAACCGAGCGAGCATGACGATCACGTTTGGTAAGAGATTTTTTCGATCCTTTTTGTTCTTGTAAGGCTTCCTCAGGCTATAGCCTTGTGTAGATATATACCGTAAATGTTTCATAGTTACCAAATTGTTGTTGTTAGGTTAGTTCGTTAAGTGCTTTGTTATTGTAAAGTGGTCTATGGTTCAAGTCCCCTTCAAAGTACTATTTTTTATTTTGTTAGACTTTTATCATATACTAAGTATGTAAATGATATACAATATAATATAGATAGCCATACTATTCTCACGAATTGGACCCATTAGGCTATGGACCGGGCCCCATTAACAATATATTTATTTAGTTAATTTATTTTTGAGATATATATATATATATATATATATATCTATATATATATATATATATATATAGTATTGTATTCCTGTGTATATTATTGTATTTTAAAATTTTGAATACTGTAAATTAGTTAAAAATTATGTTAATTGTTGTTAATTAGATAATTAATTATCCATTTTCCAAAATAATTAATTTATATTTATATTTATTTTAATAAAAAGTGAAAATAAAATTTTGTGTATTTATATATTTTAATTTTTAGAAAGGATTAAATGCTGTTGAAAAATAAAATAAAACTAATAATAAATTGGTATACCTTCTTTAGATTAATGTAGTATATCTATTTGTAAATTTTATTATAGTTTTGACGTATAATTAATTAGTTTATGTTATGGTATTTCTGGATTTAAAATTAAATATTATTTTATAATTCAAATAAATTATAAAATTAGTTGCAAAAATTATAAAAATTATTCGATGTCTATTTTTTAGTCTATTTTGACATTAATAAGTTATGAATATGATGTTTTGAAGCCTATACATATTTAAACGAGCGGCTTTATAGTACAACTTTAAATACGATATTTTATTGTTTAATTAAATTAATTAATTTTTAATAACAAAAATATTTTAGTAAATTGTAAACCATAACTTTTTAACTTAGTAAACAAATCTATTTTTGTCTGTATTTACTTTACCTTATTATTCTAATAGCTTTTACGTACAGATTTAGATTTTGTGTTACGTAGAAACTTGTTTTTGGCTAATATTACCGTAGTTAGACTTTTAGTGTGTCATAGTTAGTTTAGTTGAGACAAAACATTGACTTAGAGATTATTTAGACTGAAAACATGTTGTCCCTTTACACAGTGTGAGGATTCGGGACACCGATCATCCTAGTACCACCTTTCGGTAAAACAAGGCAAGTACACTACACCTTATTGTTCATGATTCCTATTTTGCATGTGGGACTACGTGACACATTTTTTTATCTTTCCTACAAGTTATTATTTACCTGAATCTCAAGTTGTATTTTAGTAATCCTCAAATTGTACTTTCCTTACATATTTCAAGTTGTCTTTCCTTCTTGCACTTTTATGGGTTGGTGAAATGTCTACTTAATATGTGATCAAAGTCTATAGTGTAGTACATATATCCGAGCTTGACTGCACATCGAGCATGTTTAGTAAATGACGTACTCCTAAGTTGTCTTTATTTACATGTTACATGTTCTCTTATTATAGCCGATCACATGTCTACTGGCTTTTCAAATTACTTTACATGTTCATAACACTTGTCATATTTTAACTGCTATTTTTAATTGTAGTTACATTACTCTTATTGTCATTTTATTATTTTTCATGTCTTTTATACTTGTCAATTACATATTTCAGTAACTGTAAGATGTAGGGTTGTACTTTGCTCCATTTCTGTTGGATCGTTGCATGTGAATTGACCGAGGAGGAGTTGCTTTATAATTTACACTATGTACCTGCCACTGATATGCTAGCTCACATCCCAGAGAATTTTTCTGGTGGGGAATACACTATAGATTTCTTTACATCTCGTATTTGAACTTGGTTTGTAATAACTAGTTACATTCATTTGGCTGTATTTGCCTTCAGCTTACTTTTGTTTTGGGAATGTAACTAAGTGACATCTATGGACTTATTCTAGTTTATCTCGATATAGATGCTGTGATTAATCCGATTCAATATAATAATTACAGGTTTAGAACAGCTTACTATGTTGTGTCTCATAGCGTAGACAGGATGTGTCCAACACATATCTGAATATTCGAGAGCGGGTCTTGACATGTTTTTAGTAGGGATACTAATAATAATACTTAGGTTATAGAGTGTTAATAAGGGGACTTGTTAGATTAAGAAGAATCGTCACAGCATAAGATCGATAATATATATACTTATGATTAACATTTTAGTTCTAGATAGATTACTTATTTGTCTTCCTATATTCCAGGGAATGACTGCTTCGCGATCTTCTGAGGGTAAGACTTTGTCACTCCCCGATCCCGATAGACGTATTCTTTCATGAATTCTGTACATGGTATCCCGTATTTAGCATCTGCATAATTCTATCTATTATTATTTAATGGTTGCATGAAGTTTTTAAGCATGTCATTAGTGGAATGGTTAGAGCATGTTTAGAGATTAGGGTTTTCTTAAGCCAACCCAACCCCTATTTATATTCTTTTTCTCACCCTCTCTCCTCATTAACTCCTCCATTTATTTCCCTCAACCACCATCCTTAGGCAAGTACAACTTGCTCAAAAGTGGAGATTTATGCATTTTTTCATTCTAGACTTTTCTTTTGATATTATTTGTCAATATTGTTCTTCTCTTCATTCTCTACAAGTTTAGTTCTTGGAGTTTTTGATTTTAATGGCTAGTTTGGTGTAGATCTAAGTTTCTAAAACTAGGATTTTATGTATTTACATGGTTTTGATCTATCAAACTTAGTTATTTTCGAAAACTAATGGTCCTAGGTTGTAGAAAATTTGATTCTACACAATTTTGACCTATGAAAAGTTAGATTTTGACTTGTTTTAAGGAAGTTATGGCCAAAACAATATTTGAATATTTTCTATGTTATCTGCCCTGGTTTTGGCAGGGACGGTGAATAGTGCCGCACGTATAGTGCCCAGCCACATAAGGGTGCTGCATAGTACCGCATAGTAACCAGCCGCATAAGGGTGCTGCATAGTGTCGTATAGTGTCCAGCCGCATAAGGGTGCTGCATAGTGCCGCATAGTGCCCATCCGTATAAGGGTGCTGCATAGTGCCGCATAGTGCCCAGCCGTATAAGGGAGCTGCATAGTGCCGCATAGTGCCCAGCCGCATAAGGGTGCTGCGTAGTGCCGCATAGTGCCCAGCCGCATAAGGGTGTCGCATAGTGCCCAGCCACATAAGGGTGCTGTATAGTGTCGTATAGTGCTGAATAGTGCCGTATAGTGCTGAATAGTGCCGCATAGTGCCTATTTCGGCTGTTTTTGGCTATTTTAAGTCCTATTTGGCTGAATTGTGGCCAAAATTTTTTCTAACTCCCAACATGAAAGTTGTAGATCTCTGTCTTAGCTTCAGGAATCTTCATGACTTGCGAGCTCTTCATACCCTAAGTGTATAGTACCTTCTTGTTCTATTTTCTCTTGTGTTTTGGTCCTTATTCCTGATCTGACTCCTATGCGTATGCTGGATAACCCTATGTGTGTAATAAGGTATAATCTATGTGAGCATCAGTGTGCTATCATATGTGCTAAGTGTTCCTATGTGATACCTGTCAGTACCTCCAAGAGTCCAACATTTACATAGCGATTGGTCAATAGCAACGACGTGGTATGTGTTGTGTGTCGCATTATACCAAGAATGGGGTACATACGTATGACTCTATGAGCCAGTAAGGATCACTTCTTGGGGTACTCGTACAATGTACGACATCTAGGGGAGTGAGCATGTGACCACGACATGTGAACTCCGAGGATAACATAGGGATTAACTAGGCAACTAACTTGGTAGATTCATTGGGTGGGAAGAATCCCGAGATCGTGCCATACTAGCCACCCCAGGCCCAGTCCTGACGTGTCGGTTTCTGAGGGTAAGACTTTGTCACTTTCCGATCCCGATAGACGTATTCTTTCATGAATTCTGTACATGGTATTCCGTATTTAGCATCTGCATAATTCTATTTATTATTATTTAATGGTGGCATGTAGTTTTTAAGTATGTCATTAGTGGAATGGTTGGAGCATGTTTAGAGATTAGGGTTTTCGTAAGCCAACCCAACCCCTATTATATTCTCTTCCTCACTCTCTCTCCTCATTCACTCCTCCATTTATTTTCCTCAACCACCATCCTTAGGCAAGTACAACTTGCTCAAAAGTGGAGATTTATGCATTTTTCATTCTAGATTTTTTTTCTTTTGATATTATTTGTCTATATTGTTCTTCTCTTCATTCTCTACAAGTTTAGTTCTTGGACTAGTTTGGTGTAGATCTAAGTTTCTAAAACTAGGGTTTTATGTATTTATATGGTTTTGATCTATCAAACTTGGTTATTTTCAAAAACTAATGGTCCTAGGTTGTAGGAAATTTGATTCTACACAATTTTGACCTTTGAAAAGTTAGATTTCGACTTGTTTTGAGGAAGTTATGGCCAAAACAATATTTGGATATTTTCTATGTTATCTGCCCTGGTTTTGGCAGGGACGATGAATAGTACCGCACGCATAGTGCCCAGCCGCATAAGGGTGCTGTATAGTGCCGCATAGTGCACAGCCGCATAAGGGTGCTGCATAGTGCCGCATAGTGCCCAGCCGCATAAGGGTGCTGTATAGTGTCGCATAGTGCCCAGCCGCATAAGGGTGCTGCATAGTGCCGTATAGTGTCCAGTCGCATAAGGGTGCTACATAGTGCCCAGCCGCATAAGGGAGCTGCATAGTACCGCATAGTGTCCAGCCGCATAAGGGTGCTGCATAGTACCATATAGTGCCCAGCCGCATAAGGGTGCCGCATAGTGCCCAGCCGCATAAGGGTGCTGAATAGTGCCGTATAGTGCTGAATAGTGCCGCATAGTGCTGAATAGTGCCGTATAGTGCCTATTTCGGCTGTTTTTGGCTATTTTAAGTCCTATTTGGCTGAATTGTGGCCAGAATTTCTCCTAACTTCCAACATGAAAGTTGTAGATCTTTGTCTTGGCTTCAGGAATCTTTATGACTTGCGAGCTCTTCATGCCCTAAGTGTATATTACCTTCTTGTTCTATTTTCCCTTGTGTCTTGGTCCTCATTCCTGATCTGACTCCTATGCGTATTCTGGATAACCCTATGTGTGTACTAAGGTACAATCTATGTGAGCATCGGTGTGCTATCCTATGTGCTAAGTGTTCCTATGTGATACCTGTCAGTACCTCCAAGAGTCCAGCATTTACATAGCGATTGGTCAGTAGCAATGACGTTGTATGTATTGTGGGTCACATTACACCAAGAAGAGGGTACATACATATGACTCTATGAGCCAGTAAGGATCACTTCTTGGGGTACTCGTACAATGTACGACATCTAGGGGAGTGAGCATGTGACCACGACATGTGAACTCCGAGGATAACCTAGGGATTAACTAGGCAACTAACTTGGTAGATGCATTGGGTGGGAAGAATCCCGAGATCGTGCCATACTAGCCACCCCAGGCCCAGTCCTGACGTGTCGGGTTGGCCGCCATGGATATGGTTTCATTCTCCTATAGCGGATGGCTATATCTGACTCCTACGAGCTATGTGTTATATGTTTTAGTGCGGTAGCCCTCCGGGGGAACGGTGCATAATCAATGTGCTATATGTCTTATGGTTTGGCTAGCCCTGCTGGGTTGACATGATCTGAGGATTCCTTTTAATCAGTATCGCGGGGATAACTCCGCAAAATATATAAAGCTGCATGAATGAATGGCCGCTTGAAAAAATGACTTGACTGTGCCTTGTAACTTCCGTTTGTAGCCGAGGGACATGGACTGTCATGGTGCGTGGTCCAACCCATGTCCTTGTTTGGTTGTTGGGTTGGACTATCGTGCTAGGACAGGCTGTGGACCGAGGTTACGACCGGAAGCTTTTATTAGTACTAGCATTATTTTTTTGTGCTTGGGTTTTATCTCACTCTTTTGTGCTTCCTTGTGGTACTTGCTATTCGGGGCTGACCCCGCTGATATTGTTTGGCGAGATCTTGTAGCAGCGCCTGAGGATCCAAACTTCCTTCCCGACGTCAATGGTGCATACTAGGAGCATGGCTGGCGGAAGACTCGAGTGGATTTCTTCTCCACCACTCTAGTATCTTTACTTATGTTCTGGCGTTTAGCCACCGACACCTGTTAACCGGCTATTCTGGATATTTTGTCTTACATAATTTGTAATTAAATCAGACTACAGCTGAATACAATTATGTACCTATGACTCTCTGGGCTAGCTAACTTGTAAAGCTAGATCCCCATGATCATTTTGATGATGTGTCGGGGACGCCTTACTGCTTTATCTTATATGATCATTATTTACTGCTTCTTGTTTGATTGATTGAGACCTAGATGCTCTGTGAGATCATAGGAGACTTGATTGTAGCATGCACCCCCTTGTCTCTTGACAGCCACGATCGCCGTATGACGTTTATATACCTCATATGGAGTAGCTGGCCTAGTCCGTCTCCGTATTTCGGTACTGGGGTGTGACAGACTTCTTCTGGTCATCCTGGGTCATAAGGGGATATACAACTGACCCCACCACCTGGCATCCCTGGTATTCTTACTATCCTTCTAGGCACTGACCCTATCATCCAGACTCCCCTGATTCAACCTGTACCTAATCTTCCACCTGTACCAAGCCTTATTCCAGCACGGGCTACCGTCACCTTAGACGGGAACCAACTCCTTAGTTTATTTCAGGGGTTCCTAGCGATCCACCAGGAGCAGACTGTCGTTCTTAGACAGATCCTAGAGCATCCAGCTACCCTAGCACCAAGAGAGCCTCAGCCCTGAACCGGGACTGTGCAAGACTTTAAAAAGCTAGACCGAAGGGAGAAAAGGTTGAGAAATACTATTATATCCTTGGTCCGGTTGTATGGAGGCGTTACTCTCCGGAAGAGTCGACTTAGGAGAGAGGATAAGATGAAGAAGGAATATCACTACCTTTTCAGGTATGATTTTATATACCTTGCCTTTGGAAATTTCGAGGACGAAGTTTTTCAAGGAGAAAAGTTTTGTAACTTCTTATTTTTAATTAAATAAATAGGATTTTGTAATTTTTGTGATTAATAAACTTAGTAAGAGCAGGTTCTAAATATTTTTTTGTTATATAAATTCTTTAGACTAAAACTTTATTAGTTGAGTTTTATTAGTATAAATTAGAATATTAAATTGTATTAAGTATTTGCAATTAAATATAATTAAATAATTAAGAAATAAGTGATTAGTTATTAAGTGTAGGTTTGAATGCATATAGATATTACATACACAGGATTTTATGGCTTATGAGTAAATACCAGTAATGGAGATGTTAGAATACATATGGATATTAAGTGTAGGTTAGAATACATATAGAATACATATAGATGTAAAATTTAATACATGTAGGTTAGAATACATATAGATATAACATCTAATACATGTATGACAGAGTACATATAGATATAACATTTAGTACATGCATGCAAGCATGTATTAAGTGTAGGTTAGATTACATATAGATATAACATTTAATACATATAGAATTTTATAATTTTATGGCTTTTGAGGGTTATAATACATGTAGGTTAGAATACATATAGGATCTTATGGCTTATGAGGGTTAGAATACATTTAATACATATTAAATATAGGTTAGAATACATAGAATTTTATGGTTTTATGGCTTATGGAGATTTTATGACTTATGAGTAAATAACAATAAGTGATTAGTTATTAAGTGTAGGATAGAATAAAAATAGATATAACATTTAATACATGGATGCAAGCATATCTATTTAATAGATACTATCCTACCTATTCCTCCTGGCTTATCTATATAAACGTACATTCATGCAAATCAATCCAGTAGCTTCCCCAACCAAGAGAGGACGACGATCACGTTTGGTAAGTGAGTTTTTTCGATCCTTTATGTTCTTGTAAGGCTCTCTCGGGCTATAGCCGTTTGTAGATATATACAGTATATGTTTCCTAGTTACCAAATTGCTGTTGTAGCTTAGATGGTTAAGTGCTTTGTTATGATATATGTGGTCTATGGTTCGAGCCCCTTGTAAAACACATATAACATAAGTAGCCATACTGTTCACACGGGTTGGACACACTAGGATTTGAACCGGGCCCATTAATAGTATATTTATTTAGTTAATGTATTTTATTATATATAGTATTGTATTATTGTGTATTTATTGTATTTTAAAATTTTAAACAATGTAAAATTAGTGAAAATTTATGTTAATTATAGTTGTTAATTTAGATAATTCATTATCAATTTTCAAGAATTAATTAATTTATATTTATATTTTATTTTACTAAAAATCAGAAATAAAATTTTATGTATTTATGTATTTTAATTTTGTAGAAAATATTAAATGCTATCAAAAAATAAAATAATATTCATATTAAATTACTACACTCTTTGTAGATTAATGTAGAATATTTATTTGTAAATTTTACAACAGTTTTGACATATAATTAATTAGTTTCATTTAGGGTATTTCTAGATTTAAAATTAAATATTATTTTATAATTTAATTAAATTATAAAAGTAGTTGCAAAAATTATGAAAATTATTATTTTGACAAATAGAAATTATGAATATGATTTTTTGAAACCTCTAAGTACAAACGAGCGACTTATAGCAAGACTTTAAATACAATATTTTATCCTTTAGTTAAATAAATTGATTTTTAATAACAATTTTTTTTAAATAAATTGTAAACTATAACTTTTTAACTTACTAAACAAATCTATTTTTTTTTCTGTGTTTACTTTACCTTATTATTCTAGTAGCTTTTATGTATAGATTTAGGTTTTGTGATGCCTAGGAACTTGTTCTTGGCTAACGTTACCTTAGTTAGACTTTAGCATGTCATAGTTAATTTAGTTGGGATTACACTTAGACTTAGTGATTATTTAGACTGAGAACATGTTGTTCCTTTGCAAAGTATGAGGACTCCTGACAACGATCATCCTTGCATCACATTTTTGATAAAACAATGCAAGTACACTACATCTTTACATTACTATTCATGATTCTTATTTTGCATGTTGGAATTCGTAACACGTCTCTTATCCTTCCTACAAGTTATTCTTTACATGAATCTCAAGTTGTAGTTTAGCATTCCTCAAGTTGTACTTTTCTTACATGTTTCAAGTTGTACTTCTCTTTTCTAATTCTTACATGTTTCAAGTTGTACTTCTCTTTCCTAGTTGCACTTCTCATTTCCTTATTTTTCATGTCTTCCATACTTGTCAATTCCATGTTTCAGTAACTGTAAGATATAGGGTTATACTTTGCTCCATTCCTGATGGGATCATTGCAGGTGAATTGATCGAGGAGGAGTTGCTTTACAATTCATACTATGGACCTACCACTGATACACTAGCTCACATCCCAAAGTATGTCCCTGCTTGGGAATATCGTATAGCTTAGTTTATATCTCGTATTTGAACTTGGTTTGTGATAACTAGTTACATTCATCTGGCTGGATTTGTCTCTAGTTTACTTTTGCTTTGAAAATGTAACTAAGTGACATCTTTATACTTCTTTCTAGTTTATCTCGATATAGATGCTGTGATTAACTGATTCAATATAATTTTGAGGATAGTTAAATGTTTAGAGCAGCTTATTACGCTGTGTCTCATAGCGTAGACTGGAAGTGCCTGACATGTCTCCGAATATTCGGGATTGGATCGTCACAAGTTGTCCAATGTTCAATTTCATAAAGTTTTGGCTTTTGTTTTGTCAGATTTTGAGTTATTTATATAGAGTTATGATTATTCAAAGTTTTAGGGTTTTGGAGCTTATTCTCGATTTTTTGCTGCTGTTTGAAGAAGAAGACCCTCTATGAGCATAGGTGGCCATGCGGCAGAATCGCCAAGTGGCTGTAGAACCTGCCTTATACCCCTGACAGAATGCGCACTAGGTGCTTATGTTTCTTCTGTGCCTGGACTGAATGCTCATGCTTGTCTTGCTATCCGCCCATGGTTTCTCATACGCCCGTTGGTTGCTATACGTCTTAGTGTAATGGTAAGGTTGTTATGCGCCTGTTTACTCATGTGCCTATTTTTCCCAATACCTGGCCTTCCTATGTGCCTATGACCCCTATGTGCATATTTGATGAATTTGGACCTTTGGTAATTTCTTGTCATGCGCCTATTTGTGCCATGCATGAATTTTGTCTAACTTATGCGTCTGCATGTTTTATGCGCGCATAATGTCTAACTTATGTGCCTATTGCCCATTTTTGTCTGTTTTGATTTTCCTTTAATAATTTTACTCAATTATCATAATATGATGATCTTGTATAGTTTTAAAGTGTTATATCCTTCACAGGTATGCCTAACATGGGTTTATATCCTTCACAACAACGTAGAATTCATTGTGTGTGCTTAATCTACTGCATTTTTGGCATCGGACAGTCAAGTGTATGCATTATCCAATGTATCACGTGTTGTAAAGTACGATAAGTTTGCCAGCGATAACTCGTGAATAGCTTGTACTCATGGCTCGCCATTTTAGGCCAATTCTCTAGGTCCACGATGTCATGCCTCGATTCCGAAAAATCGATAGTCATCCTCCGGGCGTGATGCCGTTCGAACCTAGGTTGTGATCGCACAAGGCATAGTCATAAGGTAATTCGAAACAGGTCAACTAAGAGAGCGCCGACAAATTGAGTAACACATTGAGACAGAAAAACTTTACATTTTACTGATAATAGACATCATTTACAGACTCTATTACAATCATGCCGCGCGGGCTTTACAACATGACACGTTTACAAAAAGAGTGCCCATGAGATAACCGTTCTATACATACATCACTCATTTACAAGAAAAGTATTCCAGCCACCTGGATGCGAGGGATGCCGAGACATGAACCTTGGACTTGTAGAGAGTCTTCAAAAGTTCAGCGGCGGGGTCTTCGACGTACGGTCGAAGCTTCAGAAGCCCAAATGTCGCATAGCTAGTTGGCGCGTTCTTTCTGATTCCTGGCACCTGCAAAGAGCAAGGGTCAGTACGATCACATGTACTGGCGAGTGGATAATTAAACCCAAGCTCTGTATTTGGTTTAAGCAATTTTATAAAACATGTTAGCTAGCTATTTTGTGATATTTCTAACCATCCTGATCGATTCGCATGATAACATGTTTTGAGGCAAGCATATAAAATTGTATATATTGAGCAGCTATCTTATTCATCTTGTGTCACGTGCATTATTTTAAGCAGTAAAAGGGTGTGAAGGTCACTGCCAATTTCAAGCCATGGTGGACTACAACTGTATTAGACGGCGATCCTTTCTCGGCGGGGTAGCGAGCACGACTCGAAAGTTCCTGAATCATTCGTACCATTCCTGCTGGCACTAGCTATACTCGTTCCTCCCGGGCTGAATCGGTTTCTTGTCCTATGCAACCGTTCGAGGAAACTACCCATTATGCATAAGTTGTCCAATGACTATTTTTACAGATTCATGAAATATTCTATCTTTTTACTGGAACCTTTAACTTTCTCTTTTGGTGTAAAACTGACCGACCTTTTTCTTTGAACTTAGTCATTTACGCACTTTAGCCTTATCGTTGCGATAAACGTTAATCGGTTCATCCTTTGGTTTGTACAGGCTAAGTAAATAAGGCGTAAGAATGCAGGCATCAGTTTTTCATGTAAAGCGGTTCGATAGCAAGTGTTTTGCGAAGAATCGTGCCACAATTTCATTGATTCTATACTATGGCGATAAGCAATTCTTTTATGTTTCATATCAATTTTGAAACAGAGGGTCGAGGCGAAGGAGGTCAGCCACACACCTTACTCTTTTGCTTTAGGCGAGGGACTGGTTGGTTGCGCTTATACGTTGCCTATGCGATCACCTGCAATCACATAAGCAACCGATTAGAATACTGTGTTATTCAAGGGATTCGATATGAATGCGAAGTTCGAAAACGCAAGCCATGAAAACCATCGAAAGCATTTACGAAAATGCATCCACGAAAACTAAAGCCAAAGCCAACTCATGTGCGGCATGAAAACTAGAGCAACGGGAGGTCCCTCCTGACTCAGCCGTAGAGCCAATCCTTGAGGCACAACCCATGGAATATGGGACTTGATTCCGAAGAAGCCTTTCCATAACGAGAAAAGGAACTTAATTTAATCGTTCCCGTTCGACAGATTCAACCGATTCTGACCTATCGGTCTCGACTGAATCGGTAGTGACATTGTTCCTTTCTTGCGCACCCCGTAGACGAAAACGTGGCACGATGTAGGGACGGGGCACTACACACAACTTGAGATTGAGAAAAAAAACTTGTAGGATAATTGACTAGTTAATTTCATCTAGTACATTGGGAGGGGAGGATACTTTGCGCTACCGGTGACTTGTGTAGTTATGGCCACAAAAGTGGCATATGCAACCCGAATAGCCAGGGTCCCTAACCACTATAGCTAGAGTGTTGTTGGCACTATTGAGCATTTGTTTTCAAGTCATAAGGTGTGTCGGGTTGCGACAAAGTCAGTTACATGTTTATTTGATTATGTTGATATGTTAATTTGCCTCAACCAATTATAAGTTTCATGTCACGACCCGCACCCAATATTTGGGCATGAGCCATGGGTACGTCCAGCCTATACCACAGTATCGACGGTAGAATGCTGTCTAGTCATCTCCACATTTTATCAAATACAACCATGCAGTTTATAGATTTTCACAATACAACCAAAATTCACAGATCAGTCCACAGCAACAAGATATATATACAATAACCACGGTAAGAGAAAAGCTAATAACTGATCTGAATAATCTCCAAGATAGAGACCAAAATGTGATAGATAAAATAATCTCAAGAGAACAAAATGTGCTAAGATGGATGTCCACTACTCGACTCTCATAATCCTCAATTAAAATAAAATACAATAAATAAAAGAGTTTTCGAAGGCAACTCCTGCTCTACAGAATAATGTCTAGCTAAATGTTTCCTACGGAGGGTAGTCCCGTATCCAAGTCCTCCTGCATGCTTAGATCAGGGCATACAGTCTGCTCATTATAAGTGGTACATAACTTTTCTAACTCATCCCCTAAAATATTGGTTTTCCAGTCAGGAATGGAACAAGTACACATATGACAGCTATCCGAAACACAACAGAGTTCCTGAACATGTATATAGCATGTGAGAATGAAACTAGAAAGTAACTAGCATTATGGTGTAATGGAAAGGAATATGTAACTCGAAAAATAGCTACCAGAAAGCTGTAAACTATGGTAACATGGCAAGTATGAAGAACAAGATGAAATAACTTGGAATATTAACTATCTATGTGTATTGAAATATCAGTTTCGATGTGTGAACGACTAAGGGGTAAATCTGGCACCCTGCACGTGTCGT